>CM060962.1:295487200-296087200 GCA_030765045.1 Tenodera sinensis
TTAGAAAAAATCTCTGAGTTCATGTGTGTGTGTGTTTGTTTGTGTGTGTGTGTGTGTGTGTGTGTGTGTGTGTGTGTGTGTGTGTGTGTGTGTGTGTGTGTGTGTCAATAGCATAACTCAAAAACGAAAAGTATGAGCAGTATATCCTCCTTACACACTGAAGATGTACTTCATCTCAATAAACTTGATAACCGGCGTCTTAAAGAGGCATTGTAGATTACGGAAACACCACCAGAAGAAGGCGAGAACGGTCTGAGCTATCAGAGGGGGCTTGCACTGATAAGGGACACTGGGAGTGAAATTTTGGTCAAAATTGTCAAAAAGTCGAAAATTGTTTTTTTACCTTAAAATGGTCCTGGAGCATCGGTGCATTTGGATCAGCTAACATTTTTCATATTCCCCACCCCATGTGGTCATTACGACCCAGTGCTCTTCCCTTAACGTACACAGCATGTTCCTATATAAAAGCCTGTTTTTCTCAAAACTACATTTCTGCACATTCCAAAAGAAGGTCGCGCCTGAGTTTTGCTTCAAGTTCAATGAAAATTTCTAAAAGTATTCATAAATAGCAGCTCAACAAAGCTATGATTCAATATTGATGTTATCATTAACATGAATTCCAAAAACATTTTTGTATGAAAAAAAATCAATAATTTTTAAGATTAAATTTTCTTTGTTATTAAAAAAATATGTACAGCATAATCAGCAAACGTATTTGAAATATCTCTTCATACAATTGTTACCCATGTTTTGGAGTACCAGTTCTGTCAATATAAATGAATTTTGAAAAGTCAATAGACGCGAGCTCTATTTTGAAAATGTGCCTATTAAATTCATAAAATAATTTATATATCATAAACGAATTATCAAATTTTAATGAAATTTGGTGTACCTCCTATTCTCATATAAATACAAACACAGTAAAAATTTCAGAAACATCTATCAAAAAATGTGGAACTTTCAAATTTCACTCCCAGTGTCCCTTAACTAAAACAGTGATAAGAGATAAGGTGTCAGTGTTATGAACAATTACAAGCCGACTCCATCACTGCGATAGCCAAGCCAAGGTATGTCATCGTCTATAGGAGAGTGCTTCTTTGATGGAAGAGCTCACGAGTGAAGACTGAACAAATAGCGTTGAGAAGAATTAACAAATGAGGATGCCTTTGTTTCCATTATTGTGGTTGTTGAGTCTAGACACTGAGAAGACCACCTTGGAAGAGAACATGTGTCCAGGTGTTGCTGAAGGGAGCACTGCCGCGGGCACAACTGAGTAGCCCAGCCTGTGTTTAGCGGTGCTCAGGGGCCCATCTAGCGTGTGCCGTAATTGCACCTGCCTCCTCGCATACCAAAGTCAACCTCGTTATTGACCGTTGCGGCGGCGATGCGCTCATTAAAGATTTTATGTCAGAGCCTCTTGGATGATTGGTTTGTGGTGCGGTGGGTAACAGGCATCCCTCCGCACTCCTCAAACATCGAACAAGAGGGTTCATACCTTCTCCGGCTTTCCTTTTACTTGCACAACTTACTGCACCAAAAAACTTGATATCCGGACATGACTTTCTCTACTCTTGTACTATCCATTCTAACAAACTCTTATTACTATATCTCCATGTTAGTTAAGATAAACATTCGTACAAAGTATCTTATTGCTTATGTCCTTGTAGGTGCAAGGGGAATATTAGAATACAGAAGGCTTTGTGCGATAGTCAAATCTTTTTGACCTTTGAGATTCCGTTCTCTTTGCACGATTAACATAAAACAATGAACAACGTTGTTGCATTTCGCTAAAGTTCCAAGTTTTCCGAAACTCACCCACATAACAAGGAATATCTCCGAAATGGTTCACCCTACAAGAAAATTTATTGAGACATAAATTGTGTATTTTAGCAAGATCTACATTTTTTGTAGAGTATAATTTGGTCTATCTCTAACGGTTTACCAGTTATGCAAAAGTCGTCCAGGGGCTATAGTCAGAAAATTCAAGATATACATTTCATTTGTCATCAAAATATCTCAAACATATGGCATTTTAATCAAAATCGTTAGAGCCGTTTTCAAGAAAATCAAAATTTTCGAAAAATCTTCCATATAAAGGGTAGTTTAGGGTGGGGCTATCTTCTTCAAAATCTTCGTGTGGCATCCTTAAAAGACATTAAACTTAAATACCAAGTTTGACTTTTAACCGACTTTTCGTTTTTGAGTTATGCTGTCCACAGACTGACACACAGACACACACACGGACCTTTTTCTAAAAATGCTTTTTTTGGATTCAGGGGGCCTCAAAACATATATTTCCGGTGAAATCTCGACATCGAATTTTTGGGTGGAATACAATACTTCCCCTACTTACCAGTAGAGAAAGTAAAAATCTGATGTGTTGCACTCACATGACTTTCTCTACTCTTGTACTAACCATTCTTACAAACTCTTATTCCTATATCTTCATGTTTGTCGAGATAAACATTTGCAGACATTATCTTATTGCTGAGGTTCTTGTAGGTACAAGGGGAATATGGGAATACAGTAGGCTTTAAGCGATAGTCAAATGTTTTAAAGGTGGTCGCTGTGGCCTTGAAATTCAGTTCTCTTTGTGCCGCCAGGAGCTAAAAGTGAATAACGACCTTCCATTTGAGAAAACTAAGTATTGCAAAACTCGCAGAAATAGCAATGAATATCTCCGAAATGGTTCACACCACAAAAAGTGCATTTGGACTTAAATTGTGTGTTTTAAAGAAATCTACATTTTTTGTTCAGTAAGATTCGGTGTATCTCTTAGGGTATACCAGTTATCCAAAAGTCATCAAGAGTAAACAGAACTACATAGCCTATAGCCAGAAAATTCAAAATATACATTTCATTTGCCATAAAATATCTTAAACATATAGCATTTTAATCAAAATCGTTAGGGCTATTTTTGAGAAAATTAAAATTTTCAAATATTTCTTCGTGTCGCATCCTTGAAAGATGTTAAACTTAAATACAACTTTGGTTTTTGAGTTATGCTTTTCACACACACACACACACGCACACGCACGCACGCACGCACACACACACACACACACACACACACACACACACACACACACACACACACCCACACCGCTCTTTTTCTGAAAATGCTCTTCTTATTCAGGGGGCTTCCAAACATATCCTGTGAAATCTCGACGTCAAATTTTGGGGTCAAAGACAATACTTCCCCTACTTACTATACGTGGTAGAGAAAGTAAAGCAGTCTCATGCGTTAAACTCACATGACTGTCTCAGCTTACACAAGTTTTACAGACTATTGTTAGGAAAGATTATTAGTGACTGATAATTAACAAACTATCCCCTTCTCTATCAAGTACTTACAAAAGTAGAGGAAGTATAATATTCCACCCAAAAAGTCGAGGCCAAATTTTCACCAGAAATACACATTTTGAGATTCCCTGAATAAAGAATAAAATCATTTTTGAAAAAGGTCTGTGTTTCTGTCTGTGAGCAGCACAACTCAGAAATAACAAAATCGGTTAAAGACTTTGGTATTAAAGGTCAGCGTATTCCAAGGATGCGACACGAGGATTAAAAGATAAAAGATCCCTCATCCCAAACTTCCCTTTTCATGGAACCTGTTTTCGAAAATATTTATTTTCTCAAAAATAACCTATTTAGTTTAAATTACCATATTTTCAAGAAAGTTTCACCACAAATGAAATGTTCGCATATCTTGAATTGTGGATGACTTTAGAACAACTGATAAACTGTAAGGGATATACAAAATCTTACTCCACAAAATTTTACATCTCGTTGAAACACATAATTTATGTCAAATAAAAATGTGGAGTGAACTATACTGGAAACATTCGTTGTAGTTAGTTTAAATTCTCAAATACACTTTTCTCAAATAGGAAATTGTTATTATTCCTCTCTCTCCCCCTCTCTCTCCCCCTCTCTCTCCCCCTCTCTCTCCCCCTCTCTCTCTCTCCCCCTATCTCTCCCTCTCTCTCCCTATCTCTCCCTATCTCTCCCTCTCCCTCCCTATCTCTCCCTCTCTCCCTCTCTCCCTCTCTCTCCCTCTCTCTCCCTCCTCTTTCCCTCCCTCTCTCTCCCTCCCCCTGGTCATGTATGAGATATGATAGGTTCGTAGTGGAAGACTTAGCACCTCGACCTATGGAAGGTATTTTGTACACCCGCGGACAGAAAAAAAGCGAGTCGTTTGTGGAACGCCAGGCAACTTCAACAGTAGAGAACAACTCCAGGAGTACAAAAGAACTTGCAATTTTCAATAAGTAGGTAAGTTTATCTGTGATGTATGTGTGTCTGTTTATATGTATGTGGGCACGTGTGTATGTATGCATGCGTTCCAGACATGACTCGCTTTTTTTGTCCACGGGCGCACCTGTGCCCTGACAAGGCACCTTCTGGGAGGGAGGGGTGGTGTGAGAAGATAAGAGTGGCCAGACCTAGGAGACACGACAGCAGAGGGCAGGGTACCTAAAAGTTTCAGATTTAAACTCCCCGTTGACAGCTCGTACAATAGGCTCGCCTCCTCTCTGGCGGGCTTGCACATCCCCGGGGGGGTGGGGGGACTTGGAGACCGCCCCTATCTGGAGGACGAAGATTTACAGAGAGCCTATTCCTTGCCATGCAACGCCAAGACTCCCGCCGACACTTACAACCATGAAACAGCCAAGCAGGATGAAAAGTGAAATGAAATTGAGGAACAGACAATTCGGGAGATGTAATTATCCTTCCCAACATTGGCCTAGCGGCCCCCGAGCATGGGTGAGGAAGGTCAGTCCGGGAATCGAACCCCCAACTCCCCGAATGTGGGCCACACACACTACGCTGGTTGCTGGTCACATATAGAGAACGGAATGTCAACGCCATCCCATAACCACCAGCTCTTAAAAGATTGAACTATCGCTTAAACCTTACTGTATAGGTATTTCCCTATTCCCGCTGTATTTATAAAAAATGCAACAAAAGTGTTTATCTCGATTATCATAAATTAGCTAAAGTAATAAGCTTTCGTAAGAATAGTTTGTACAAGAATAATCCAAAATATCAATATATATGCTTTGTAAATCGAAAGAGCATTTGCAGAAAGTTTCCTTGCATGTTTCGTTGTTCGTAAACACAAGGGGGCAGAGGAAGCGAATTTATGTATACGTATGTTTTAAAGCTAGTCACTATATGCCGGCCTTGAAATCCCATACTCTTTCCATGACATCGTGAGAAACAGCTGAATAGAGACAGCACTTTAACAAAATGATAATGTATTGAAAAATTCAAACCAGTAATAACGGATTTCTCGGGAACGACTGATACCACAGAAAAAGTTATTTAAAATATATTGTGTGTTTTAAAGAGATCTACATTTTTCATCATTTGTTTTCGAACAGTTGATGCGTTACACTAAGTTAGAAAAAGTTTCTTCCGAATGAAGAGGGTTTCTCAAGCCATTCCCTGGAAATTCAAGATATAGTACGTTTTGTCATGTAAACATCTTAAAATGTGGTATTTTAATTAGAAAATGTAAAAGATTGTAAAACAAAATCTCAAGGATCGAAAAGATTAATTTAAATTCTGGAAGTGTTAATGAATAACACAAACCAACGCAGAAGAGCAACATGACGAAGAATTTCAAGGAAAGTGTGAAAGTTTAATCTTTTAAAAGTGGTAGAGTTGATCAGGAAACCTCAGTAAAAAGCAAAATATTTTTGGGTAATGTAGGAACATTTACATTCCTGAGAAGTTCTGGATTATTATTACTATTGCTGCTGCTACTACTACTACTATTATTATCATCACACCCACTTAATGAAGTAGAGCATTTTAACAACTAGAATGCAAACCATAACGCAATATCAAATTTTATTACATCGAATGTGTAGTGTCACCCGAATGTTACAGTAATTGCAATTCAGTTAAACAAGAAACACGTGTATAAGAATAAAATATCCGTGATTTCTTGATATTTTGTTTCTAGGGGAAACAGTACATGAAAGAGTATCATACTTGAATGTTGATTTAGATCATTGAAAGCATAAATAACTTTACTGTTGTAGAATCATGTATATATTGTTCTGCAAGTGACAACTTTATAATATTATAATATTAATTTCCAAGAACGTTTTATGAATAAACGAAACCATAGTTGAAACGTTTAACTTGAATTATTATTCAAGTAGTATAACACCAATAACCCTAATACCCACATCCGATGCCACGACGAGTCTTATACTCCAAAACTACCCAGTGAGACAATAAAATAAATAAAATATCAAATACACAATAACTATAACCTAAATTCCTCACGATGGTGGGGCAAACTAAATCATCCACCAACATTTAGTACTGCATAAATGGCGCCCAACGTGGGGCACATGAATAGGACTTGTTAAAACAAATAAATTAAACAAAGTAAAGAATAACAAAAACTACAACAATGAATATCCAGAAGATCTAGAAATGCAAGAACATCCATAACATCAAGATCATCTGAAGCCTTAGGAACACTACGACATCGAGGGGGGGCTCAACAAAATCCAGAAACAACACAAAATGAGAAGGAAGAGGATGTCCGTGATATCTAACTTTATAAAATATGTACCAAGATAAAACTTTTAAAACAGTCGCAATTTACAATCTGTACATTTTGTAGAAAACTAGCTAAATTTAAATATTACATGGATCTGAAGAGACAGAATAGTGCAAATTAAACCTAAGAAAACGAGTAGAGGAATAGAACAAGAAATGAATATCAGATTATATCAATAATCAGAATAGAGCTAAAGAAGGTAATGTTAGCCCGAAACATGTGAGGATAATTACATTGTTGACACAAATGAAACTGGAAGTGACAAAAATTAGTAAAAAGTAGAAAAGGTCAGCTAAGAAACAAAGCTAGGGAGATCACTGAAAAACTAAACAAATTAGCCAGTGATCAGAGAGAGATAGCTAGGGAAATATCAGCTTGCTACTGATATCAATAACACAGCCAGCTAGCAGCTGATATAAATAGCAAAATAGAAACCTTCAGATTTGTGCAAATGAAATTTTAGACTAAAACCATGAGTAAACTCAAAGACACGTTAAAATTATATTAACGAAATTAGAGAAAACTGTAACACCTTAAACATAACTGTAAATAATGAAGTTGAGGAGCTAAAATTGAATTGTGAGAATATACCTGGCAGTGTAGTTCAGTAATAACTGAAGCTTAGATACTATCTGCACACAAGACTTGGTTGCTAAAGAACTTTCTTTACTGCAGTATCAGTGGCGTGCATACCTTTGTCAGAGAGAAATTTATAGCTAAATAGCGATGCCCGTATCATTGAAAATATAACCACTGACCACATTTTCTCCGCTGAAGGAACATAAATGGACATTTTGCACGACATATCAGGTCTTTGCGTAGTTTCAGTTCGACATATCTCTGACAAAGATCCAGTGCCGTAAATTACACGTTATCTTGTAATGTTGAGCCAAGTAAGTTCACCGAATCAAAATGTTTGACACTACCCCCCGCCCCCCCCCCCCAACCAACCGGCTCAATCCTGAACCATTGTATATATACTAGCCTCGTGCTAGGAGGGAAAGTTTCTTATAAGTCATGCTAATAATTCATTTCATAAATTCTATCTTGATTTGTTTCAGTTAATGACACAATTCTACAGTTACATGCACAACTATTTTACTTTCTTTAACACGTATCTACATAGTAGGCAGAGAAGGTATTACATTCCCCTTAAACATTCTATATCGAAATCTCACCGCAAGTGCTTGTTTTGAGGCCCCCTTAATCCAAAAAAGAAGCATTTTGAGAGAAAAAGCCCGTCTATGTATGTATTTGTTTACCATAACTCAAAAACAAAATGTCTGTTGAATATCAAACTTGTTGTTTAAGTTCAACATCTTCCAAAAATGCAGCACGAAGATTTTCAAGAAAATGCCTCCATCCCAAACCATCTTTAACATGAACATTTTTTCGAAAATGGCTCAAACGATTTTGATTAAAACACCATATACTAAGGACATTTATACAAGTAAAATGTATAACTGGATTTTCTGGGAGTAGTCGATGAATTCCTCTTCATTCGGGAGGAAACTTATATAATCTTATATAACTGGTAAACTTTAAGCGATAGACGCAAACGTACTGCACAAAAAATTTAGATATCTTTAAAACGGCCAGCTTTTAGCAAATAAGCTTTCTTCCTTTCTTTTGTAGCTTCAGCCGTTTCCGACATACGCGTTATTAATCGACTTTCTCACTTTTTAGTCCCTTCGATATTCAGTTGTTCCTTACGCTTGCATGGAAAGAGACCAGCATATAGCGGCCAGTTCTAAAACATTTGACTATCGCTATTCTGTTTATATCCATAACGAAATTTGTAATGCAGCTATTTCTGTAAAGGAACAAATAAAGTAACGTAAGCAGAGTATACCCAGCAATAAATTATAATTAGATGGTAGAAAAATCTGACGTGCTGCACTCACATGATTTTCTCTACTCTTGTATTAACTACTGTTACACATTCTTATTCCTTTATCTTCATGTTGGTCAAGATAACGTTTGCAGAAACTATCTTGTTTATTTTCTTGTAGGTACAAGGGGAATATGGGAATACAGTAGACTTTGAGCGATAGACAAATATTTTAAAGCTTTGAAATTCCGTTCTCTTTGCACGGCCAAGATATAAAAAAGTTAATAACGACCTTCCCGAGAAAAGCATTGCAAAACTCACACAAATAACCAGGAATATCTCCGAAATGGTTTACTCCACCCCCCCCCTCCAAAAAAAATTAAAAAATGAAAAAAATACATTTGGACATAACTTGTGAGTTTTAACGAGAACTACATTTTTTGTATAGTAAGATTTGGTCTGCCTCTTAAAAAGTCAAGAGTAAACCGGACTACATGAGCTATGGCCAGAAAATTCAAAATATACATTTCATTTGCCATAAAAATATCTTAAACATATAACATTTTAATCAAAATTGTTAGGGTGGGTCTATTTGCTTCAAAATCTTCGTGTTGAATCCTTGAAAGACATTGAACTTAAATACCAAATTTGGTTTTTAAACGACTTTTCGTTTCTGAGTTATGCTGTTCTTTGACACACGCACACGCACACACACACACACACACACACACACACACACACACACACACACACACACGGTAGAGAAAGTAAACAATCTGATGTGTTGCACTCACATGACTTTCTCTACTTTTGAACTAACCATTCTTACAAACTCTTATTCCTATATCTTCTTTCTTGTTCGTTGAGATAAACATTTGTACAAATTATCTTATTGCTTATTTCCTTGTAGGTGCAAGGGGAATGTTCGAATACAGTAGGCTTTGTGCGATAGTCAAATGTTTGAGATTCTGTTGTCTTTGCACACTTAACATATAAAAAAATGAACAGCGATGACCCATTTCACGAAAGTTCTAAGTTTTCCGAAACTCACACACATAACAAGGAATATCTCCGAAATGGTTCACCCTACAAGAAAATTGTGTATTTTAGCAAGATCTACATTTTTGTATAGTATGATTTGGTCCATCTCTAACGGTTTACCAGTTATGCAAAAGTCGTCCAGAGTAAATACGACTACAGGGGCTATAGCCAGAAAATTCAAGATATACATTTCATTTGTCATAAAAATATCTCGAACATATGGCATTTTAATCAAAATCGTTAGAGCCATTTTCAAGAAAATCAAAATTTTCGAAAAAGTTTGCATGTAAAGGGTAGTTTAGGGTGGGGCTATTTTCTTCAAAATCTTCGTGTCACATCCTTGAAAGACATTAAACTTAAATACCAACTTTGGTTTTTAACCGACTTTTCGTTTTTGAGTTATGCTGTCCACAGACTGACTGACAGACACACACACACGGACCTTTTTCTAAAAATGCTTTCTTTTGGATTCAGGGGGCCTCAAAACATGTATTTCCGGTGAAATCTCGACATCGAATTTTTGGGTGGAATACAATACTTCCCCTACTTACCAGTAGAGAAAGTAAAAATGATATTAATGTAACGCACCAATGTATATTTAATTCTTATCTAGAAAGTGCTAATGATTTTGTCTTAACCGTGGAGAAAAGTAGATGAAATTTGTGCGAAGCAGCTGTCACCACGGAACAAAGCTTGTCCTGTTTGATAGACACCGGTGTTTGACGCAGAGAGAGAGAGCTGTATAATTTAGATGAAGTTCAATAAACTGTGTACTAAGGAGACATGACTATAGCTGGCAGTTTGTGTTTACAGACGCATGTCTCAGGAGAAGAGACGTAGGTACGTGTTGCCCCCCTTCTGAGGGTGGAGGGCGTGTCCGTGAGAGCGACACGGCAACGCCTAGGCGTGACCACGCTCACATGTGTGTGGCCTAGCTTTGTCTGAACCCTGAATAATGATTCATGTTAGGATCTCAACACTGCTCCTAATTTGCGGCCCTCCGTGTCAACATGGCTCACATTGACCGAGGAAAGAAATAAAAACAAATTTCATTCTTCCTTAATGAAAGTAACAATTCCCTCCTCGCAGTTATTTTGTTTCTGTCTTTCTCCCGCTCTTTCTCCGAGGTTGTACCAAGCGCACTTCGCAATACAGTTGAATAGGTTCCATGCTTAAACTGGTGAAACATCCAGAAAATGTTCAGTTAAAATTGACGGTGGATTGTTAGTGAGCACGTGTTGTTGGCCCTCGGAAACATGCTTATCACGTCACTGGCAGGCCGCGAGTGGGATGGCTCAGGTGATAACGTCTGTGTCCCGCATTTCGGAGGTCACGGGCTCGATCCCCGTGGCTTACCTTCCTGACCCATGGGATTTTTCGAAGGTTTTCCCCGGTCGCCAGGTGAATGCTGTGAAGGATTTCCATATCCTCCGAATTTCGATACATTAGTCATTTCATCTCGTCCCCCCGGATTAGAAGGCCAGCCTACTGGTTTCCTGGTCCCCCATGGGTCGGTGTGTGTGTGTGCGTGTGTGTGTGTGTGTAACGGAGGGGGACACCTTGGCCCACCGTGACCCTGACATGGATCTATTGCGGGATACACTCCCCCCCCACTGGGGGGGGGGCGGACAGGGGAAAGGGATGAGACTGAGACCGTAGGCTTGTCAGAGAGCGGAGCCAGCGAAGCCCATAGTCGCACAGAAGTCCCTAACAGTTACAGATATTGATACCTAGCGCACAGCCGAAGTGTGTCCTCTACCCAGGAAGAGGGCGACGAGGCCACCCTTGCGGCCCGGGCAGCAATATCTAGGGAGTACCAAGAAAGAGGTTCCAGAGCGCAAGCAACTGTGTCATCGGCTCGCAATCGCCGGAACGAACCGCGCTACCAACCAAACCTGAAAGAAGACAAGAGAGGGAAATGAGGAATGAAGGGAAAGGAATCCCAGGAGAAGAGATTAATGCACCCCAAGTGACATGGGAAAACCACGGAAAACCCCATGTCAGAGTATGCGACCACGGGGATCGAACCCGCGACTTCCTGAATGCGGGCCATAGAAGTTACCGCCTGAGCCATCTCACTCAGTCCCATGAGATGGTACAAACCCGAGGGGGTAGGGGAGCCGATTTCCGAGTCCCGCACCCCTCTTGGGAGGACAAACACGAAGGGGTGAGAGAGGAACCGGGCTGAGCCAGCCTCCGCCGGGGTGCTTCTAACTGGACAAACGTAGGGACCCTGCCCTCTGCTCTGTCGTGGCAACATTCAGGCCGCCCTTAGGGTTCATTCGCCTCATCCATCCTCCAGGGACATAGACACAAAAGATAGTGACGTATGCTAATCACAAAATAAATAATTCACAAGTATTTACCTCAACGATTAAAATACCTAAATTTAGGTTTAGTATGTACTCATTCAATATTGTTTTCGTAAATTATTTATTGACGCCCTACTGTACCAGCATGTTTTCGCTACGCATAAATCGTGTTGTGCATGATTATTCAAACAACACCACTTGTAAGTAACAAGAATTCATGCTTTCGCTCATAACAGAAATGGACTGGAAGCAAGATGAGCTACAAGTAGGGCATCAACAGATGCTTTAATAGAAAGATAGTGCCGCGCAACCTCGAGGAGCAGTGCGGTATCATATAACCGTAACCAAGGACTACGCACACGCAATAAACGCAGTTACTGCTTGTCACTGGTTGTTAATTGTCCCCGGTACTTTGTAACCGCTACTATGGTAGACACAAAATTTAATGGTGGCTGATACCTGACCACTAATATTCTCTTACCTGTTGCACAAATACATTTTGTGGCCGCATATGATATTTATATCACCGGCTTTACAGCGTACTCAAGTATACAACACCGCAAGGCATAACAAGTCTCTGATTGGATGTTGATCGAGCCACCCGCCATTAAATTTTGTGTCAGTCATAATGTAGCATGTTATGTTCTGTCCCAGCTACTTTTGTAACAATTATAGTAATGTAACAAAGCATTTGAGCCATTCTTGACTAGTACCCTTCTGTAGACAATTCAAAATCATTGAACACGTATATTGTTAGTGTTCTTTGAAGCAGCTAAAAATAGCTGGTATTAATAAGCAAACTCTTGAACAATACTAATGTCAGTTTGGGTACTAATATCTCGAAAAATTTCCCTTTTAGAACCCATGTGCATTACTTTATATCAATTTCAATTCTTAACATGTTAGCTTTAAATCGAATCATGCATTTCCATTGAGCACTCAAAATCAAAATTGGTTTTGTTGTTTTAAACAATGACAAAACTCTTTTTTGCTTCCTACAAAAACATCTGAAGGTCCTCCCTTCCCTCCCCCCCTAAAGTCGGTAACTAAATAATCTCTAATAATTTAAACACATTCTACCATTGTGTTGCTTTCAAAAAGAGATCATATGTGGCAAAATGACCGAAACAATGCTTTCATAACACTCGCCTCATTATGAAACATTATTATGCTTTTTTTCTACTACGGTATTATATTCGATCCAAAACTTTGATGTTGAGATTTCACCGGATATGTTTTGAGACCCCCTGAATTAAAAAAGCAACACATTTTTAGAAAAAGGTACGCGCGCGCGTGTCTGTCTGTGAACAACATAACTCAAAAACGAAAACTCTGTTAAAAACCAAAGTTTGTATTTAAGTTTAATATCTTTCAAGGTTGTAGCACGAAGACTTTTCAAGGAAATTCCTCCATCCGAAACTACCCTTTTCATGGAAAATGTTTTGAAATTTTGATTTTCTCAAAAACTCGTAACGATTTTAATTAAAATGGCATGTTTAACATATGCTTATGAGAAATGAAATGTACATTTTGAATTTTCTGGCTATAGCCTATGTAGTCCTGTTTACTGTTGATGACTTTTGCATAACTGGTAAACCGTAAGAGGTAGACCAAATCTTACTAGTAAAAAAAAGTAGATCTCGTTAAAACACACAAGTTATGCCCAAATGCATTTTTTGTGGAGGGAACCATTTCGGATCTATTCCTTATTACTTTTATGAGTGTTGTAATAGTTAAACGTTTTCTCAAATGGAAAGTCGTTATGCACAAATAACAAGAAATATCTCTGAAATGGTTCACTCCACAAAAAATGCATTTGGACATGTGTGTTTTAACAAGATCTATATTTTTGATTAGTAAGATTTGGTCTATCTCTTACGGTTTACCAGTTAGGGAAAAGTCGTCAACATTCAACACGACTACATGGGCTAGAGCCAGAATATTCAAAATACCTATACATTTCATTAGCTATAAAAATGTATTGAACATATGGCATTTTAATAAAAATTGTTAGAGCCATTTTTGAGAAAATCTAAGTTTTTGAAACATTTTTCATGTAAAGGGTAGTTTAGGGTAAAGGAAGTTTTCTCTCCAAAATCTTCGTGTGAGTATCTTGAAAGTTTTAACTGACTTTTAGTTTTTGAGTTCTGCTGTTCACACACACACGCACACACACACACACACACACACACACACACACACACACACACACACACACACACCTTTCTCTATAAATGCTCTCTTTGGATTCAGGGGGTCTCAAAACAAATATTTCTGAAGAAATCTCGAAATCGAAATTTTGGGTCAAATACAATATTTGCCCTACTTACTACACATAATAGAGAAAGTAAAAATAAACAGTAGTGGGTAGAGAAAGTGATATGGATGTAAAAATATTTGATGACAGTATTGTTCTAAAGTCAATTATGAAATGTGTGTTACAGATGGCTGCACCTGCTCTTCAATCTTCTTGTTCAAGTCCTTGTGGGGTTGCCTCTAGAAATGGTTCATGGTTCCCTCAGGATTGGTGCTGTATACATGGCTGGAGTCTTAGCAGGTACCTACATATTAACCTTCCTCTGACCAACTCACTTAAGTGTTTGTTCTTCAGAAATGTATATATCGTGGTGAAAATTGTGCTCTCATTGTGAGCTGTAGAACAATCCAGAATTATGAGTTTGTAATACAGCAGAATTCCAATAACTCGACCTAATGTGGACTGAGATGCTGTTTAGTTTTACAGAATAAGGGCTCTGTTATTCACTACTCATAACATAACACTGCAAATTCATAAATGCTTATTATTTATTTATGCCAACAAACTTACTGTTGGTGTTTTTAAACACACAAGCCGTGTGTTGGCAAAGTTCGAGAGGTAGAACTGGAACTTAAAATCACCAACAGTAAGTTTGTTGGCATAAATAAATAATAATTACCATCTGAAGGTTATTTAATCCTAGGACATAAAGTACTTACAATTGTAAGTCACCATTGGGGTAATTTGTCTCTGATGTGAGACTGCCTTTGTGGTTTGCCAGGAGAAATACGAACTGGATTGAGAATTTAATGCCATTCTGGCAGTTTGTCACAATAGCTCAATGGTTAGAGCAGCCACCTGGTAAGCGGAAGGTCTGTGGTTCAAGTTGTGGCATTGGATTTTTAAGTTCCAGTTCTACCTCTCAAAATTCATAAATGCTTGTTCTAGCACAATATAGGAAGCATAAAAGTATAACATATTCTAAAATGCATTACATATTAATATGTTCCTCTTTGTTCGGTCTATTTAACACATCCAATGTCATTTCCAGTGTCATGTTAACTTGTCTTTTCTTCGTTTGACATTTTCACTGGCACAAACACAACACTAACAGTAAGTCTGAAATCTGAAGAACTGTAGTGTAATCAGAAATATGGAACTGAAAGTTTAGCTTGCCATGTGCTTACTGGGTAAAGCAATAAACAAGTGCTTGTACATGTATCCACGTTATTAGTAGCAGGCTTTTGTTTTATGACAATGGTCTGTTGGCAATGTGACAATGTTCTGACTAGAAATCGAAGGTTGATACATGGTCAGCCCTTTGTTAATGTGGTAGATTGTATATGTACATTAATTAAAATTGTTCTGTACTGTTTATATCACATAGTGGATTATAGAAATTATTAGTTAGGTTTAAAGTAAAAAATAAATAAATAAAGTGTCAAGTTATACGGAATGTCGAGTTATTGAGAGTCAAGTTGATCCCAGGGACCTGCATGTGGTACTCATGGTGGACAAAGTGGCATCTCGGCTGGTTTTCTACAGGTTCTCCAGTTTTCTCCGACACTCATTCCACCAACTGCTCCATCATCACATTTCCATTCATTGATTTTGGTTGCATTTCATCTCATACCTGGTGCTGGGCTAACCACCTGTGCTCCCTAACAGGCGTCTGACCCTAAGCACTGGCTTGTAAGTCCTACGTAAGGGGAGGGAGGGTAATCAGGTAAAGAAGAAGAGCTATCAGGGTTCTACTGTAATGCTGTGATAAGTCGACCTGAATAACAGCACACACATAACAATACCCTTTAAATGATCATGCTTAAAGTGTCTCCCCTAGCTGATTAAAATGTCAAATGTCACTACGGATGCCATTATTTGCATAGGCATTGGAATAATTCTGTTTGCTTTTCTGTATTTAGTACCCACAGTTTACACTTAAATACAAAAGCCCACACAAAGCAATGGCAACTCCTGGCTTGTTAGTATGATAATATAAGATTAAAAAAACTGAAAGGAAAAAAGGTCATCAGAGACCGAATGAGTAGCACTCAAAAATCTCTTTTGCAAATTAAAGAGCTGATTATTAAATAAAAATGTAAATAGATTTATGTATATTTATATAATAATGACCATCACTAATAATTATGTTTTTTTGTGAAAGGCTGCATTAATTGCACAATGATCAGAATTTACTTTTAAATTCACAGTTGCTACATTCACAGTCATAACAATAACGCTGATGTCATTGTCTTATTTGCTTTTCACAACAGCTACTCAAGGGGGAAAATATGGCACAAGTTGCAGCACCAACAGACTTTCTGGGGCAATTCCAATTTAGGGAGATATAAAATATATTGAAGTAGATTAACATGATATAAACACGTTTATGACAATTATAAGGTTCATTCTGGTTCTCATTGTTGAAGAAGGGTACAACTTGAATCTATATTGACTCCAGAAAGTATTCCTCCTCAGTTAAAATTCTAGCAGTCAAATTAATGAAGAGAAAATTCTCAGCTTTAATATGCACAAAGAACAAATTAAATTACAGGATATGTGCTCTGGCGCTTTGAAAGATTTTTCACTTCGTTAGTGTTGTAATTTTTCATGCTTTTATGTACAGTGTTGGCAAAATTATTTTACATGCTTTAGTATATAGTTGGGCCGCTCTTTGCATTTCCAGTTCCGCTTCTTTGATTCTAACTTTGCAGTAGCTTGACACATAAATAAAGCGGTCGCTTTGTAAGGAACTGGAAAGCCGACTTTTGTGCGAACTATGCACTATGTGGATTGCTACTGTAATAGTTCACGAGGTGAGAGGTGAACAACTCTTGCCTATGGAGGAAGTTGCTTTTCTTCCCTCCTGCTGCAACCATTGAGAGGGGGAAAGGCGGGTGAGCTTGTCGCGAATGACTAAATATTACAACAGCGTGCAGCTGAAACAATTGCAGTTCACATTGAGACAGGATATTGTAAGACCCCCAAAAGAAAATCATTTATGTGAATATTTGTTAAGAGTGTAATTTGTTTTTGATGTTGGTATGAGTTGGTTAAATGACGAAAACGTGTTATTATCGTTCATTGTTACAAACAATTAAGTTTGTTTAAAGACGTCATAAATATTCCCATATTTAATTTTAATATATATGTATAAATAAAAGAATTATATGTGTTCAATATTAAAAGCGAAGGAAGAATAGCTAAAGATCGCTTCCCTAACAATACAGGAACTATTTGATGGACACATACGCGGATGTACACAAACAGAAGTGATGCGGCGCCAATTGTCTAGTTATTAGCGTCGTGTCTTTGGTGTAGATGGACGCATTTTTATGTGTGAGCATCATAAAATAGTGAAAGTAAATTTACTAAGTGTTTAAAGACCGTTAATTTGTGTAAAATAAGTGAAACATTAGCTAACTTTAATCAGTTAGTTAATACGAAGTGTGCAATTAAATAAAAGGACGTAAAATAGACGAAGTGTAAAGTGATAGAAAACACATTTAGCGAAATATCGCTAAATTTTCAGACATTAAATCTCGGTGATGCTAGGGAAGTCGATCCACTGAAATAAAAGACTTGCTACTGTGATATTATTTAAATACTGTGAACAAGAAGGTGCGAATAAAATATTTTACTAAAGCTAACCCCGAGTGTATGTTCATTCCATCCAGTACCACGACCCAAGATCACAAAGATTTCAAAGGCTCAAAGACCCAACGAAGCTTCCCAAAATTATAAAAACAGCACCAACATGAAAGTAATTTTGGCATGTGGCCATAGTTATAGCCAAATCACTTTGTTTGTTACAATGCTAATTTTATGCACATATGTCATTAGCAATATGCACTAAAGGTTATGCTAGCGAACTTCACTCCTTCATGGATGGAAACGTTATGACTTCTGCGCATACATGATTGCGCAACTTCCCCCACCATCAGTCTTTCAGGTGAAGAGTTGCCACTGCACATCTAGGGGAATTGCTCGTCTTGCCTCACGAGCTATAATACTGTTTAATTCCAAAATAATTTTCTCAAAGTGTCACAATCTTTGAGGAATCAGAATGTGTCTTTGTATATTATGCTAATTTTGTTTTAAGCATATAATTTTTGCACAGGACAAAGGGCATTATTTTGAAAGAGCACTTTTGTTTGTTTAAGGTTCACTTGGAACATCTGTTTTTGACTCAGAAGTGTACCTTGTGGGGGCATCGGGCGGCGTTTATGCTCTCTTGGCTGCACACCTAGCAAACATTCTCCTGGTAAATTCCCCTTTCTTTATTTCGTAGCTAGTATTCTAATGCTTAATGAAGCTACTTCCTTGTAGAAAAAATTATATTACTGGAACACATTAGTTCTTCCTTTTTTTTTAATTTTGTTTGCTTAATCTGATTCTTCCATCTCACTTTTGCTAGCTTCAAAATCAACAATGTTATTTATTTACTGATTTATTTATTCACTTTATTTTATTTATTTATTTACTATTTATTTGTTTGCTTGTTTATTTATTACTAATTTATTATTTATTTATACTATTAGGAGTTAAGATCATGAGATGTTTCTTCCTCTCTACCAGGCAATACAACATATTCAAAACATAATATGCAACAATCTAACAAGATATTAAAATGGAAAAAAAAATAAATAAAAAAATCTTGCATATTGAATGAAGGAAAGACAAAAGTAATATCCAAAATGCTTTTAAGTGGAATATTCAAATAAGTAGAAACATCAGAAGTGAGAATGTTTACCATAGTAATTTTACCTGAATAGATTTACTTTGAACAATTAAAATTAATGTTTTTTAATTTATTTTTACAGAATTACAACAATATGGCATTTGGGATATTTAGACTGCTTGGAATCCTTTTCGTTGGTAAGTTTGCTATGATTTCATGAGTTAGATATAATTTGCAACTTTTATTTCTTTAGTGTTAAATGAGCATAAGTCAATTTTGCCTCCTGACAAATTTGTTGAAGAAGCAATATAGGTGTTCTTGCCGTTTATGCACCTATGAAAAATGTGCTACCTAACACTTTAGTTTCATTAGAAGAATACCTAAAACTCATTTTATGAAAATTAAGACTGGTTCACACTTACCTGAGAATGGAAACGAGAATGGGAAACAAAACAGGATTGGTTCAGAGTACTTTGGGAACAAGACGGGAATGCTAGCAATGGCCATATAGATAGCAAAGTTGATTTTTACTTTCTCACTATATACTTATAATAATTAGGGGAAGTATTGTATTCCATCCAGAAATGTGATAGTGAGATTTCAGCACAAACACATGTTTTGAGACTCTCTGAATCCAAAAAAAACAGCATTTTTAGTAAAAGGTCTGTGTGTGCTTGTGAGTGCACATCTGTTTGTAAATGACATAAACATGAAATGTTGACTAAATACCAAACTTGGTATTCAAGTTCATGAACTTCCAAGGATGTATGAAGATTCTCAAAATATTCCCCAACATCCCCAATTATACTTTACATGGAAAAAATTTTGAAAATTTTGACTTTCTTAAAAATGGCCAATGATTTTAAAATGCAATTTTATAAAATATAACAAAGTGTCATATGTTTTAGCTATGTTCATGACAAATTAAATCTATGTCTCGAATTTTCTGGGAATAGTCCCTGAAGTCTTCTTCATTCTGGATGACTTTTGCATAACTGGTAAACCATTAGAGATGGACAAAATCTTAGTGCACAAAAAATGTAGATCTCGTTAAAGCACATAATTTATCTCAATTAATTTTTTGTGGAATTAATCATTTCCAAGATATTTCATGTTACTAGATTGAATTTTCCAACACTTAACACTTTCAAAAATGAAGCTTTTATTCAGTTTTTCTTCTTGGTTATGCAAATAGAACTGAATTTCAAAGCCATCACATAGTAAGCAGCTCTTAGAAGATTTACATATTGCTTGAGCCTACTGTATTCCCCTACTCCCATTGTACCTACAAGGAAATGTGTAATAAAACCATTTATGCAGATGTACTCGGTGGAGGGGAATTTATTATAGTCCTTCTAATATGTGCTTCATGGAAGCATTGCAAACAAAACAGTCTAATGGTATTTTGTTCTTTGGTCAGCCAATTTCAAAAAATAAATGTTTTTTGTTCCAAATTGGATGTGTAATTCTACAAGAATGTACAAAGATAATAATTTGTTACTTGTAAGATGCATAGAGTAAGGTATTTCTGACATAGCTTCTGTAGTAATTATGGGGCATCATGCAGGGTTTCAAAATTATGAATCACTTAAAAGAATTAAAGGAATATTCCAAGCAGCTTTTTCAGACATGAAGTAACTCAGCAACTTGATCAGGAATCTGAACCAGCTTCTGGATGTAAACACGTCAATCCAATACAGGGTGGTGTAATGTTTTGGGAGATAATGAGTGCAACTGGCATTCTGATTGGCCTACATTTGTACAGTAAAAATAGCATGGTATTTGTTTATGCTCACAAGACACACGGTAGCAGCAGTGAAGGGCGTTAAAGTGACACCCACACAACCTGCAGCATTGCCAGTTTGTCTGTCTCTTGTTTTTGACAAAAATAAAATATCTCCATAGGAAATGATCAGAGACAAAAACATAAGATACAAAATGTGTTCCAAATACCGAGATCTATCACTGGTTTCAATTAATGTAGTGACTTCCCTCTCACACTGTATATCTCAATTAACATGAAGTAGAGAGAAGAATAAGTATTTGTAAGAATAGTTTGTACAAAAGTGAGTAGAGTAAGTCATATGAGTGCAAAACATCAGATTTTGATAAGATATAATTTTTTAATGTGTTGCATTTTGTTCATTTTTCAACAGCTAGTGCCGACGTGGGGTTTGCAGTGTATGATAGATATGCAGGGGACGAGACGGGGACTTCTGTATCGTATGTGGCGCATCTAACTGGGGCACTAGCTGGCCTCACGATAGGAGTCTTGGTGCTAAAGAACTTTGAACAAAAACTACATGAGCAACTGATGTGGTGGGTTGCACTTGGTGTTTACGCTGCCTGCACAGTGTTTGCCATAGTCTTCAATGTGTTTAGTCCCGTCTATCCTCCATGTTGCATGTAAGACTGGTGGAAGTGTGCAGTGATGGTTGATGCTAGTCAAAAGTACGCAGTGGAACAAGTTGAACAATACTGCTATCTTGAAACTTTTGCATTAGAAATGAAGATTTAACTGGCATGAAGATGAAGAGCGATACAGCAATGAAATTGGCCAACAGGAGGCTGGAATTTTATGTTGTTGTTTATGTGAAGAGTTAGGAATTATAAGAAAATACTTATATTAATGTAATGTTTTATTTAAACTAAAGTAAATACAATTGAATATAAAATTATTTTTAAAAAATACCTGTGGAACCATCTGTAATAATATATGTTCAGTCAAAGTAGGCTTACTCAAGCAGTCGATGTAAATGTTCACAAAGAAAATGTTGAAATATAATTCCTAACTCTTAAATTTATGTAAGCACTTATAACAGTTAAAAGTTTGATGCACTTATTATGTTAAAATGTACTGTGTGTAGGAGTATCTCTCAGTTCAAAATTGTTCTATTTCAAACACATTTGAACACTATATGTTACTTATAATGTTGATTTTATGTTTCTGATATGAGGGACCTCCTTAATTATACCAAAGAATAAGTGTTACATGTGATGATGTACCAGTTCTAAATGTGCATCTATGTCTTTCTGCCAGTTTCTTTGTTCATGGTAAATTATACAAAGAACAGGGGAGAAAAAGATATTTCATGTGAAGCTAGAGCATAAAATCTAAATAGTTTCCCTTTTTTATATGTAAATAAGAACACAAGTACTGTTACTGAATAAACTATCTGAAGTTAAAGTTTAACATTAAATATTTCTAAACTGTATAATAGTTTCCATTAAAAATAGGGCCTCAGTGGAAGCTAACTTTAAGAACTAAAATTTATTTACACATTTGAAATTCTTCAGGCTGGTGTGATTTCCCCATCAAGATACTAACATGGAAAACAGTACCGGTGTGAAATCTAAAACAATTATAATGACTAATATTTATAGAAAATCTCCATTATATCATTGCATTCTGACTTGGTAATCCATTTAAAATCTCTGAGGAAATAATTGTAAGCAAGATGCAAATGGATTTTGGAAAAGCAGGTGGCTGGACAGTGAAAATATAAATCCTTAATGTAATTGTCTCTGAATAAGAAAGATCATTTTCTGCAGATTTTACATTTTCAGACTTGATTAAACTTTTCAGCCTCTTATATTTTTTCATACCAAACAGACATTAGTAAATAGAAAACTCCATCTTTTCTTATACTTATTAATTTTTGTCCAGACTTAACTGAGAACACTTAATTTTGATGAATGACGGATTTGTGAAATAGCGCATAAAGCAAATAAATTTTGTTTCAAGCCATACAAATTTTAAAATGTTTGCATAACCAAGAACATTTGTTGGATATTGTGGTAGCAATTACGAAGTCTACAAGTCCTTCTGTTCCATCAGCTGTTGTGACTGTTTATCAAAGTTAGTATTCTAATGATTGTCGGCCTTGTCTCTGCAGCTACAAGAACACAAGTTTCTGGACGTCTACCTAACCATCTGTTACAGAGCTTAAGTAAGTCAGTCCGTGCGCAAAAGAGACAAATGAACTAACCCTGCAGATGCCATAGATATAGATGAAAATTTATTGGGTGGAAAGCTGCATTTACTTAAATTATCATGGCTCAATGTTGGCGAACAGCAAACCAGAGAATTTATATCTGAACCTTAATTTTGATTTTCTCTTCAGAATTAAAGATTGCTAATGTTTGGATCGATTCTGTAGGATTTTGACTGGTTTCTCTTTCCTACAGCTAGGTATGAATATAATAATATTAGACATTAATCTTTTCAGTGTTTATTTGAAAAATTTACTTACACAAATACAAATATAACACACCATAAATGCTATGACTGTTTTCTTAGCAAAAAAGGTAAGGCATAATTAGCATGATCTTCCAAATTTTGGTTTTAAAAACTCTACTGTTTGGATTTTTTAAGGGTAATGTTGTTCGATAATGAGGAGAAATCTATGCACAGATAATTTAAAATTAAAAATGGCTGAAGCTTTGTAATCCATCACAGTTGTGCACATTGTGAATATTTTCCCAATTAAAAACTGTCAGGTCTTATTTGTTCAGAGATTGCTCAGGCATGTTAAAATATTTCTGCGAGTTACTTTTTTTTTTTTATTTATGCCAGGATTAGATGAACTTAATGTAACACAAAGCAAAGAAATATTGCTAAACTTAAGGTCTACTTATGACACAGTTACTTCTGATGTGTGGCCATAGCACTTTATTGTGTAATTTACTGCTTTAAATTAGAATTGAATCCTTCTTGTTTTGGTAAAGTTGCCAAAAATGCACTTCTTGATGTGCAATGTTGCTAAACTATGCCAACATGACATGAAGAAATATGCTACTGGACAAAGAAGTTGGCAACTGTGAATCAGAGCGGAACATGGGTAATGGAAAGAAAGTGCCATCTAAAACTGAAACAATGAAATAGAAGTGCAAACTAAATAGTGGAATAATGTAAATAAAGGCGACCTAACATTAGCGGAAAGTGTGACAAAGTTGTTGTAAATGAAAATCCACATTTCAAATAACGTTGAACTTGCCAATAATTTGCAACAATTATTTCCACTGAAATCTGATGTTTAATGCATTCCATTTGTCAATCACCTTTTATAACTCTTATAAAACTTTTTATTTGCTTCACAATGTATCAAATATGTTCCAATTTAAGGTTATCTATGTACTACACAATTGCATGAGCTTATGATTTCATAGTTATTTCAGGGGTTTATGCCCCTAAAATGCAACTTTGTATTTCTTTTATAAAAATGTATATACGAAATATAGTCCCGTTTAAAGTTATCTTCCTACTGCAGAACCACACAAGCTTATGTTTTCATAGTTATTTCAGGCTATGTGATTCATGAATTAATTTGATCCTCATGTATTCTGTAATTGTGGTGCTCAGTATTACATTTGGGAGATCTTTTGGGTTGAATTGAGGAATGTATGCATATGTAAATTGCCACTATCAAGTGAAAACTCTTACTGTTATACTAACAGTAAATAATTTCCCACCTTTATAATATCTGCAATAACTATGTACACGGAAGGCTATCTTGTAGCTACGTGTACCCACATTGCCAAAAATCAGCCCCATTTATACGCCCTTATACACATTGCCAGCTACACAGTTCCAACATCGTGCGAATTGTGCTACAACTGCTGGCTACTTTCATTTCTCATTGGCGTTCTGCGTTATGTGGTCCCTAAGCCTGTATACGACAACATTACCCTTGTTTCCTCCAAGATGTTGACAAAACAAAAGAATGGCAGAAAAAAAGCTAAATTGCAAAGAATTTAATAGAGAAAACTTTTCTACATGCTGATTAGTTTATATCACTCACGTGACAGTGGAACTTAATGTAACAGGAAGGAAAGGACTGTTATTTACAAACTCTTTAAGTTACATGATTATAAGTTAACCTAATACCATGTGTTCAGAACTTCAGATCAAGTGTTACATTAGGTTCTTTGGAGTCCTGGCTTCAGTTAAAATATTGAAAATAGCATAAAAAAAGAAGGTGCAACATGTCCATATTGCAGAAAATTAACACATAGGGAATTAGATTGTATGTAGGTACTGTACGTCATGGATAATAAATGAAACAGACTGTGTACACTGCCAGTAGTATTAGCACAGTTCCACTGACGACATTGCTCAATAGTGTTCCACTCATGTTCATTCCAGTCTACATACCTGGTGCTCCATTGCATAGTTCATATACTCGTATCTGTGTACTTTGTACATTGGATTATTTATAGAAATGTATTTGTAAGGAAAATGGGAAATGTGCTCCTTAAACTTCAACTGTAAAAATGTTGGAGAGTGTGTGAAAGAGAGAGAGAAAGAGAGAGAGGGAGGGAGAGAGAGAGATGAAGCTGTTTTTAATTTACAACTACTAACTCAACTTAAAGAATACTGCATGTTCCTAGAAAATAATTCTAAGTTTGGATCTTTTGTTACAAAATACTGGTTGGTTGCTCGTTTTGCTGCTATAAATAAAGAGCATCTTAATATTAAAATAATCAACTTGCATTCCATAATATTAATATTTAATTTTAGAGCTATTTTGTTTAGAAATATAGTGATGAATACCTATTTAACTGTGTGCAAATTACATTCCCTTGAACATGTTTTGTTTTGATTCTGCTTTAAGCTTCAGAAGATTGTCAACATGTTTTATTAAAAGCAAATGAATACTTGGTGAATAACCCTAATTTTGTTACATTTGTCTATGATTTTCAAAGGATGTGTGTGTTACTTTCTTAGTAAGATTTTGTCTAGAGAAAACACGAGAGTGCACCAAACCTCAAATAAGTTGTAGTACTATAGAAAGTAATATTACTCTAATGATTTATTGAAAGAAATGAATTGTCTCCCTGTATGCACTTAGGTAAATAAACATTACTTTCCATCGTGCTAGGCATAAGCATCAAAGTTCACAACAGGCAGCTGCCAATTTCTCTGCATAAATTTAATTAATTTTCAAATTAATTTTTGCTGTTTGATAAACACATATCCTACTACTGGACACTTCATAGTGATATATGCTTTAAAAAGCCTTCAAATTATGAGTTTCAGGGATACACTAATGAGAATTAAGTTTCTCGTATACTATTTACCTAAACTATAATGGACATGTTGCATATTAAATGCAAAATCTGCAGTTAATCCTCTCAATGGAGTTAGCTAGGTCAGGGTGATAAGTAAGATATAACTGAATTTGGAGATGTTTGAGAAATGATTGAAAATGCACATTGTTAGGAGAATAACAGATAAGTGGAAACTAGCATGATAATTGTTTTCTGCGAAAACACAGGACTATTAATGTAAACAAAAGTTGTAAAATTTACAATATTGAACATTTAGTTACCGTATTACATACTGTATAAAATAAATTTCATCCCTTTTTTTCCTGCTCATTAAGATTCCATATTATCTTTTGTATGACAGTTATGATTGTAAAATGGCCATCACAAAGCTTATTTAATACAAATTGCAGAATAACTAATTTTCATTTGTATATAAAAGAAATAAATCTAAGCACTACTTCAGAAATTATGTATTTATTTCCTGAGCAACCCGCTTTATTGTAAACTCCTTTACATTGTTTTTGTAACAATATTACACTAATGGAAACATGTGTCTGTCTTCTGTTAACCTTTAAGTACATGTGCTGGTGTACAAGATATACCACATTAACTAAATACATTATTTCTATTATTCAAATTCTTCCCGTGGTACTTGAGAGCCACCTAACCCATTGTTGGAGTGTGTTGAATGAATGCTAACAGAGACATTGTCGTTGGCACTGTTATATTTGAAATGTGCTTTGACATGTGTAGAGATGTCTGCTTGTTTTGTACTTGCTTAATTAATTACTACTTCATTAGAATTTAAGACTGTCACAGTCTAAATTACTTTCATAGGGATCCCAGTTGTCTGACTGAAGAAGGAATTAATCTTTTCACTCAAGCTATAACTGCAGAAGAATCTGAAGTAAACTGCAAAAACAGCTACTGTTTGGGAAAGCAGATTAAAATTGATGAAATGCTGATATCTTTTAGGGGAAGATGTACATCCCCAATAAACCATCAAAATATGAGTTAAAAGTATTTATGGCATGTGATTCCAAAACCTTTTATCACTAATTTAGAAATTATTGTGGTCAGCAGCCAGAAGAGCAATATAAAATGTCCAACAAACTAGCAGACATCACACATCACTTGCTTGAACCATGGAAAGGAAAAAACAGAAACCTAACTTGATATAACTGGTACGCAAGTTACCCTTTGGCAATGGCTCTTTTGAAAGACAAAAAAAAAAAGAATGGCTGGAACCTTGGAGAAAAATAAACCTGAGCTGCCATTGGAGTTGTTGCCACATTAAACGAAAGAAGTAGGAATGTCAGCTTTTGGGTTTCATAAGGAGGTTACTATAGTGTCCTACGTCCTCAAGAAAAACTGGTCAGTAATTTTGCTTTCTAGTATGCACAGTGATTCTGCAATTAATCCTGAAACCAAAACCCTGGCATAATAATGGATTATACAAAGGTGTTATTGCATAACAATACTTCTAAAATATTAAGAACAAGGAGATGGCCTTTGACTATACTTTTCCAACTGCTAAATCTTGTTGTTAGCTAATGCTGGATTTCTGACAATGAAGTCATTAATCCTCCTGCTCTCCAATATTTTTCACTGATGATATTGAAGAGAGCAATAGCAGTAATAGTAACCACTTTTTAGAGAGCACCATATTTTTATGTTTTGGTGGTCACATCGCTCTCTCACAACCCCCAGAATGTCTGGAGGACCACACCTGTCGTTGGTTTACGGGTCTCGCCGACCTGACCGGGAGACTTATCAAAATAAATTCACCGACCATATCCTCTGTTACCAATCAGAGGACGTATTACATGCCATGACAGGTCAGCATGTTGGGGTTAAGATTTTATAGAGAAATTAGAGAAATGGAGAGGTTGGAAAAATAAAGACTCCCTAGCCCTCGGAAACCCTAATAGCATCGTATACCAATATACCAATGTATATTTTAAGTAGCTCTCTTAATGAACCCACCATGTTCTTTAACTTTTTTGCTAATCAAAACATTGCATTTATGTAATGTTGTGATAGATTCATATTAGTAATCCAGATAATACCCTCGTGTAGGGGTGAATTTCAAACAGTAGAAGTAAGGAAACAAATCAAACAATTTAATTGTATGCATCTGACAGCTTGGAATGATCACAAAAAACTTTTTATTAGAAATCATGTGAGCAATAATACAACTATTTTTTAATGTGTCACAGCAAAATGTTATTCCAAACGTTACCATGTGTCTCGTATTAAATACAAAACCACCACAACACAAAATGTTACTTAGTCCCTTTCCAAATTAAGTTTCAGTGGATGTTCTTATACATGGTTAAGACCCTGAAGAAACCTATTTCTTAGCAATATATATACACCACTTGTACATACACATACATTATTTTAAAAAATAGAAACCGAGTATTTAATTTCGACATTCCGCAGAGAGACATTTTCAGTAAGTTCATTGAACCGCCACCAGAAGAAACACCAGAAGAAGCATCACTATCTGCACCATGAAACACCATGGAAACCCAGTTATTGTCCGGTTGATAATGAAGGAAAGTTAACCTTCGAAACGCGTCCCGGAAAAATATGTTGTAAGTGTTGTTCAGTGTTATTAATTGACTCACCTTTTAAATTAAATTAATTACAACACTGTTTTCAAACTTCTATGAAAGGAAGATACAAAATCCATAGTTTAAGAAAACATAAAAAGCTTACTTGTAGTACAGAGAGTGTATTTTCATTATAGAACTGACAAACTCATTGGAACTAGCCACATTGGAATGAAATGTTTAGTGCACAAAAGTGTTTTGATGAACTTTTGCTATAAGCAATGTGCCTGTACATTGCACATTTACTCACTGTTAAACAACATTTTTACATTTACTTAGGTACTGTACAATAACTATCACATGTTTATGAAGTAGTAATTTTCACATAACTTGCAAAATCAGTAATCTTCTTCTTCCATAAAGAACTAAACTTGCTAAGGATGAGATGTTATGTCAGCGTCTCATGAACATCACGTTATTTGATGTGGCAGTGCCTCCTGTTTTTCTTTTAACATACAGGACCTTCTTTTCATTTGGTTGACATCATGTGCTTGTTATAACACAAACTAGCACCTGTTATGTATTAATTTATGAGCAGAAACCATAAATGTAACAGGTGTAAACAGTTAAATTCTTTGATAAAGCCACAACTAACAGAAAGAGATGAACTGAAGAGCCTACTTTCAGATATTCAATTTTAAAAAGTCTGCAATAGCAAGTTAGCCAGTATGTGCTATTGACGCTACACGCCTGATTGCCTTAATTGTGCAAATTGCAAGAGTTGCAATTCCTATTTCTGCTGGGCTTACTCTGTGTAATATAGGAATAAGCTCAGATGCACATTTTGTAACTGCTTGCGCAAAGAACCTATACACTGAATCTAAGCCATCCGGTCTGTCTGTACGACCAATCTGCTGCACATACTCTTTAAAGGTGCCATTGACCATGTCTGCAAAGGTATAACAGAACATATTAAAATACTATCCAAGAGTAACACAGGACATCATTTAAATTTTTCAAAGTGAAATAAAACTGCTTTACTCCTATCTTAATTATTTCTTCTAATTTTCAAAGCTAATTGGGAAGTAGTTTTATTTCAAAATTAATGTTTCATAAACAACCTGAAATTAGAATAAAAAGAGAGAAAAAATGCATAATCAAAGGATCCTGCAACAGTACATATTGTAATATTTATTAGAGCAATGAGAATCTGCAAATAATGAATTAAACCCAACTTTGACAAAAAAAATACTTATATTAGAGTCATGCTATTGCTGATAAATATTACTTGTGGCACACCCTAACATATCTTAGGCCTGAAGTGTTAGGTGCATACTCGACGCAAACCTTGTAATTTTCCAGCTATGATTGCAACAGATCAAAAGTGGAGAAGAGCATGCACCTGGTCAATCCCAAGGCCAGGGTTTGAATTAAAGATTTCCCCCTCTCATTAAAGAGGAATTGCTATTTCTTCTCGGGCCCTAATGACCAAGTTGTCGACGGGCCCTTAAACCCAACACACTCACTCACTCACTCACCCACTATTTCTTCTCTGCCAGGAAAGTATTTTATCCTTTTACAGAAAGTATTTATTATTACTGTTCTTTGAAAACACAGAAGACACAGAACACCTAATGCAGACTGTACATAGTATAAGTGCAAGCTGTGAGTAAGCAAATGTATCATATCACAAATAAGCTACACAATAAACAATTCTCAGGTTCATTAGTTGGGTTGGCATTCAGGGTTGCAGTTCCAGCAATTGTGTGCCAACATTTCTGCACCAGCAATTCTGTGCCAGCAATGACAATTGCAGCTTGCAGTATTCAGTTCAGTTTCTTGCAACTCGCTGTACTAGTATTTGTCAGCAAGGATAAATTTGTGACAAGAAAGCAAAAAGTTACAGAAAGTAATGACAATGATGTATTCCAGTTCAAGTATCAGGCTTCAACTTCAACTACTAGGTGACAAACCCACGAGGGGTATCCAAAAAAATGTGGGACTGCTGAGTTGTTTACATGAGCATATCACACATACAAACCGAGACAGTGTATGTGCACTCTGTTCAGATGCAATCATATCTTCAGGACAGCAATGTCTCATATATTGGTAGGCGTAAGAGATCATTTATTTGTGTAGCATTACTGACTGTACACCAAGTTACTAATATTTCACTACCCTAGTAAACAAGATAACAAGCAATCGCAGCACTGGACGGTCAATATGCCTGGTCACTTTGCCAGATAGTAATATTAACATTACAGCTTCCCAGGTAAAAACTGCAGCATTGGAAGTGACATGCCTTAGCGAAAATAGAGAGAGTAAATGCATTACACTAAATGGTGGATGTGTAGACAAAACTAGATTTGAAAAATGGGAAACAAATTGCCCCTGACTTTCATCAAACAGTTTTGGAAGAGCTATATGACTGCACTGTTCAGAAATAAAAACCAGGGTGCTTTTAAAGACAGTCAAATGCTTATTGTTGTTGCTGCTATGTTTTATGTGCGCAGCACACCAATGTTACTACAATTGCCATAAATATAACACATACTTAAGTTTCCCCCCTCATCAGAAAGTGTGATTCGAACACTGCCCAAGAAGTTCCACTGCCTTCAAGCACATGTGGGGAAGGCACGGCGGATGGCAACAGCAGAGTGTGTGGACTCCCAACCACCGGAAGGCAATGGGACCAAGTCATACGAGGGGAAGGCATGCATGGTGATGGTTATAACACCCAATTGGGCCCCTGCCATCATCACACACACCCAAAGTCCCAACACATATAATGACTGACTCTCAGAAGCCCAGAGTGAACCACTTGCAGAGAGGCACAGTAAACGTCATGTTGCATTATCTAGCATGTGCCACAAAGCATTAACCCTTTCACTGCGTTTGCCATCACATAGGCTACGGGACATTTAACCCTTTCACTGTTGAGATATTTTCCACTTTCTTGTTATGATAACCTAAATAAATTGAATTCAAGTATTTGCAGCCATTTCCTGTTGTAAAAATATTAAAATAAAATATTAAAGTTTTGCAATAAAACTATAGTTTTTTTTTTGAGAAAAAAGCAAAATTCATGCAACTGCAGTCAAATGTAACCCTGTCAGCTTCCAAGTGTGCCATTACACTGATTATTTTACTTGGGCCCTCCACTTCCTTTACCACAGGCACATTTGACTGCAGTTGCTGGGATTCGAACTCGCGACATTTGGCTTTGAATAAATGGCCAGTTCATTGTGTATTGCCTTAACCATGACGGCTATCCGAATCACTTCAGTTGAGGTGCCTCGGAAAGGGATATGAAAACCAGTTTAGGAATTAGAGGATGAAGGGCATATGTAGCAAAATATCTCAGCAGTGAAAGGGTTAAGTGATTAATTAATGTTTTATTCGAAGCATGCCATCAGTGTTCATGTCATTTTACAATGAAGTTATAAAAATAATATTATTACCCACGACCTAAATATTAACAACATAAATTCAAACATTTAATTCCAGCAATATGAGGTAACTTTTTACTCGTCAAACTAGCATACACACATTAATTAAGAATGAGAGATTCCCCCACTCATAAAGATAGCTTATTTGCATGTCAACAATAATGTGACAAAAATTCATTGCCTGTATTAGAAATGCATAACAAAAGTAATTTTGCTGAATCTCAATAGCTCCAGCATTTAAAAGAATACATTCAGTTTGCTTGCACTCCATAAACTAGAACAGCTTTCATTTGATACTCAATCTGAGGGACAAATTGTCACACTTATCACAGTATTTCATTAAGGACTGTCAAATTACAATAAAGTGTACAGGCCCACAATTTAAACTGCTCATTAATTCTCCAATCTAAAACGTGTTTACTTCACATCAGGGTTCAAATTACCACAGGGGATGGGGGGATTTCCCCTTCTTGTTAAATAATTTCCCTGGCTTGTCAAAGAAGAGTTCCTTCCCTACCAAGGACGTATTTTTTTTTTTTTTACTGTATCTACTATTACTGCTCTTTGAAAACACAAGAAGGCACGGAACACTTTTGATGCAGACTGTACATGGTACGAGTGCAAGCTGTGAGTAAGCAAAGGTATCATATCACAAGTAAACTAAACAATAAACAATTCTCAAGTTCATTAGTTGGGTTGACATTCAGGGTTCACAAGTCCAGCAATTCTGTGCCAGCAATGATGATTGCAACTCACCGTCCTAGTGTGATAAGCAACAATTCGCTCACACAATAAAATTGCAATTGCACTTGCTTCATCAGGCATTGCAGTTACATTGCTGGAAGGCGGTCGAACAACCCATTCAGCGCTAAAATTGCCGTTGAATATGCAAAGTTTCGAAACTCCGATCTGCAACACTTCGAAGAACTCTGCAATGCCAAAGATTTTGTAGCGGTGTAAATTAATAGTGTGGGATGAATGCACGATGGCACATAAAAGTCTATGGAGACATTAGGCCAAATCATGCAAGATCTGCGGAACAACCAAAACCGATTTGGTGGTGCAATGATTTTGTTAGCAGGATATTTTCGCCAAACATTACCTGTGTTTCCATGGTCAACGCCAGCTGATGAAATTAATACATGTTTGAAGTCCTCCTTTCTGTGGATACACGCCAGGATACTAAACTTACTGTACTCTTCAAATGGGAAGAGTTCTGATCTGCAGCAAATGAGATGCGTTTACATGCACAGCGTTACAAGGTCATTATCCCCATGCTTCATATTTCTTGGCGCGCACCAAGCCCCACTTAAGGGGAAAGCTATATGACAACACAACAGGACACCGATTGGTTACCGGCCTGGAGACGCTCAAGGACAAACTCCTTCCCATTTGAAAAACACAGTAAGCAAGAATATGCGTGTCTAGTTGCAAAATTATCGATCTGGAGGAATATCTTCAAAACAACTCATTGATATAGGTAATAGCAAATTCCCTTTAGACTTTTTACTACTGCGTTACATTTCCTGACAATTTTTGTCAGTTTACTGAATCAAAAACCGCACTCATTCAAAAGGTGTTCCCAAACATTGCTCAAAATTACAGAGATCATATTCGGCTGAGCGAGCGGGCTATATTGCCTGACAAAAACATGGATGTAAATGAATTAAATTTCAAAATTCAAAATGAAATTACTGGTGTATTGAGTACATACAAATCAGTTGATTCTGCTACTAATCAAGATGATGTCAATTATCCACCCGAATTTTTGAACTCGCTGGATTTGCCAGGATTGCCGCCCGGCAATCTTTAAGTAAAGATTGGATCAGTGATCAAATGTTGCAAAACATTAACCAAACGCGTCTTTGTAATGACACACGGCCAGCGGTGAAAAATTACTGAACGTGATCGAAGCAACCATTCTAAAGGAAAGTATAAAGGAGAAGACGTTCTGATACCACGTATCCCAATGATTCCGACTGACATACCATTTGAATTTAAACAACTGCAGTTTCCAGTGCTGCTTGCTTTCGCTGTGACCATAAATAAATCCCATAAGCAATCAGTCATCGAGTGTTTGTGGCATTAATCTTGAAAACTCACGTTTCTTCGCATAGCCAATTGTATGTTGCCTGTTCCCTTGTTGGAGAACCATCAGCTTTGTTTATGCGCTAGATAATCAAACAAAAGGCATCCAAGAGTGTAGCGTCAATGATTGTGGCTGATGTATTGCATACCCTGCCAGTTTTCCTTACTTAACTTTTTCTTTTATCTATATACCAATCCAATTGGCTGATGCTTACCGAGGAGTATGTTTCGAGCAACAAAGTGGTAGGAATTAGTATTGTTAGCGATTCACACCAAAGCATTGAAACAGAGCGGCTGATGGTTGTGCTTGCCCCACGCCAGTCACGTCAAATGATGTGCGCGCACGTGGATGTGACAAAAAAGGGCATCTCGCTTCTTAAGGCTAAAGTGATTTAAAGCTAGGTTTTTCAATATTTTGTTTGGGAGTGAAGATTAATTTCATATTTTTAACTTCTGCATGTATCAGAGCACAACAAACAGCATTTTGAACAGTAATGTGTGTGAGTGTAAGAGAAACGTGTCAGGAAACCGAAGACAAGTTATACATACAGCTCATGTGCTTCCGTGTAGTTCACTACGCTGCATTTCCTGGAAACCTACTGCTCCGAATATGAAATCTGAGTGCTTGTAATCAGCAAACTGAGAATGCAGAAATAAATACGAGGAGTAATTTATCTGCAATTTTGATATTTGCCAGTTTATGAATTATAAAGTCCTATGAAAACTATAAAAATTGTGAAAAAATTATTTTTTTCAAAGTTAATTTTTATTTAATAAACCAAAGCATTACATTTTCTGTTTAGAACATTTTTTGAGAGTACTTATATAATATGATAATATTTAAAATTATCCAATTTTTGAAATCATCATCGTGTGGAGCACTTAAGGTACCTGTCAGAAAAATAGCTAGAAAAGCTAATACATTTAAAGGTGTTAAATATTGCAATGAACATTTGAATGTATATTATTTCTTATATGTATTATATCTGATATGAGTTTGAACAAAATCCACCAATGACTAGAATTTAGAAATTTTACCTATGCGTACCCTTAACACGAGTTCTAGGTGCATACCCAAGTCCACACACAACGCTATGCCACTGAAAATATCGCATACCTTAAAGCATTACAACCCAATCATTTAAGACAATATTACTAAAGTATTGCAGTGTATGAAATAGAAAACTGAATTTTGTAAGTAGTTGTTATTTATGATTATGATATTAGAAATACATAGAAAAGTATGTTATCATTATGCAAATTTATTGTTGATATGACGGTCATATTTCATGGTCAATAAATAAAGTGATCACTCTGAAATAGATTTATATTCATTTTTTGTTTTGTTTAAATTACAGATTTGTGACTTCACAAGCTTACCTGTTCCGGTGGCCATTACTGTAAACTAAATATGGTATCACGACTTGTACACTTTATAAGCGACGCTTTCACCAGAACTTGACTAGAGATAGGTTTGTGGGACTGCCACAGGCCAATAACTTTTGACAGAACGACGTCTGCCCGGTCGGCTAGTCCATAAATAAAACTCAAATTTAATTTTGACCCTTGGGTCATGGACGTCGCGAAGTTGGTGAACTTAATGTGCAGCCAGTTACAGCCTAATAAAAGAATTATTTTAGTTTTGATGTAAAGAACAATTTTTATTTAGCACAAATTAATACGGTTATCTGCAATAGAGGTCTGCACGGGCCGACTTTCTTAGGCCCGGCCCGGTACCAATCAAGCCCGGGCCCGCCCCGAGCCCGAGAATAGTCTATAGGCCATGGCCCGGGCCCGGCCCGAGCCCGAGAATAGTGTATAGGCCATGGCCCGGGTCCGACCCGACCCCGATTGTGCAATTTTCTTTTAAACAAAATTATCCTGCAGTTATTGACAATATTATTATTATTATTATTATTATTATTATTATTATTATTATTATTATTATTATTATTATTATTATTATTATTATTATTATTATTATTATTATTATTATTATTATTATTATTATTATTATTATTATTATTATTATTATTATTATTATTATTATTATTATTATTATTATTATTATTATTATTATTATTATTATTATTATTATTATTATTATTATTATTATTATTATTATTATTATTATTATTATTATTATTATTATTATTATTATTATTATTATTATTATTATTATTATTATTATTATTATTATTATTATGATTATGATTATGATTATGATTATGATTATGATTATGATTATGATTATGATTATGATTATGATTATGATTATGATTATGATTATGATTATGATTATGATTATGATTATGATTATGATTATGATTATGATTATGATTATGATTATGATTATGATTATGATTATGATTATGATTATGATTATGATTATGATTATGATTATGATTATGATTATGATTATGATTATGATTATGATTATGATTATGATTATGATTATGATTATGATTATGATTATGATTATGATTATGATTATGATTATGATTATGATTATGATTATGATTATGATTATGATTATGATTATGATTATGATTATGATTATGATTATGATTATGATTATGATTATGATTATGATTATGATTATGATTATGATTATGATTATGATTATGATTATGATTATGATTATGATTATGATTATGATTATGATTATGATTATTATTATTATTATTATTATTATTATTATTATTATTATTATTATTATTATTATTACTTTTTTTTTCTTTTTTTTTTTCTTTTTTTTTTTTTTAAATTGCTCCTTACATACACTTTCTGTCTCGCAATTTATCAGCACACTAGCCCAACGTTATGGCAATGGCCCATGGAATATCTCATCTTTGGTGTATACTACTGATAACCAATTGCCACGGCTACTACTTCGCCATCTCGTTAACTGCAAAATGAAACTATGAACTGTGATCCGACCCTCCTTTAGTGATGCAACGTTTACATCAGAGCTCCTACTCATTTTGATTGGACGCAGACATCGATTACTCCTACCCGGAGTGTGATAGTGCGTCCATAAACCCCAAACAACAACAACAGCAACAACAATTACAAAAATTAGACGTTGCATCTTATTTGTGTAGTGAATATTACTGAAGCAATGCGATCATTCTATTATGTTACAGTACCTGGGTGACCGAGCTTCGCTCGGATTTTCTTTCTTCTCCTTTTGATTAATCGTGATTTTTTGGGAGAAGATACTTATTTAGATAAACTTGAAAAGCAAAATGTTAGCTAAATATAAACGTTTATCCTAATTGTTGGAGCTGTTTCCATGACGAGACCTTTAATATCCTGGCTTGTTTGTTAAAACTGGCCCATTAAAAGAGAAATTATGGCCAAAATAAGGTTTAGAGTAATTGTGACTGTTGCTCGTAAAATTGCGGTTTTTTTTTTCAGGAATGACGCCTATATGGATAAACTTAATAAGCAAAACCCTGTCTGAATACAAAATTTGATCGAAATCGTAAGAATTACTCATTTAAATATATAAGATTATAAATATAGTAGGTACTTTAGCTTTTGTACATTGGCACGGTGGGACTTTTGTTTTCGGTATGTTCCACTCGCTTTTGTTCAACTGAAATACACGTTGCCATAGAATTTCAACATCTAAATGTGGTTTTCAAGGGAACGCAAAATTCTTCCAGTAATCTAATTCGCATCGAAAATCTAACTTCTTCGTACGAAAATGGGGAAGCCCGCAGCACCCAAAATTAGAACAAGTGTTAAAAACAGAACTATCCGTAAAAAGCAGTGTATGTTAAGAGCGTTCGATGATGTGTCGAGAACTCTTATGAGCTGTCCAACTGACACGAACGAAGAGAAATTGTTTACTATGGATGAAAACCAAAGGAAGAAGTTTCTAAAGGCACTAAAGGACGGGATCTCTGTTGAAATAGTCGGCTACGTTTGTGGGAGAAGATCGTGGCGTCGGAGAAGTTGTTCGCGAAGGAGAAGGAGAAGAAGTTGTTCAAGAAGAAGGAGGAGGAGTTGTTCAAGAAGAAGGAGGAGGAGGAGGAGAAGTTGTTCAAGAAGAAGGAGAAGGAGAAGTTGTTCGAGAAGGAGGCGTAGAAGTTGCTCAAGAAGAAGACGACGTAGGTCCCGTTGCCGAAGACGAAGTGGAGGCAGAGATATGTGATGGAACTTAACAGTTACAAATCAAAGCCGGTATCATTAAATATCAGCTATAAACCTTGCAAAATTAATTAGTGCATAAAAATAATCCTTGCGATACTACTGTATTTAGGCTTCTAAATTATACAAGTATGTTTATTCAACTTCAGTAAATATATTTTGACCAAGCATTTATACCTGCATCAATTTGTAAAAGTGGAGAAAGCGTTGAGACATTGTTTACACATACCTGGTTATTGATGGTAGGAGTACATAGATGTCTGTAACACAGGTCCCTGTCATCCTGTTCATATACTCACACTAATCTAGGTGTGCTTACCTAATATGGGCTACACGTGGACGGCACGGGGCCGTTTCACATACACATAAGCATATACACATTCTCAACGCTGTGTGCAAGAACAAAATCGTATGCAAGATCGTGTGGCAAACTATTGTATTTCCTTTGATTAATGTCCAATATTTGGCTGTTCAAATATACATACTACCCAATTTTTTGACAGGAAAAATACAAAGATGCACATATTCACTTGTTAAATCCAATTCATAAAAGAAATACAGATTGAAAGTCAGGCATGTGTTAAGTATAAGAACAGGAACCTATTTATGGAAAAAATCTAACACTTGATTTAAAACCTTGCCAATCTAGCGGATTTCAATCTCTCCATTAGGTTTATACTCGCGTCCGCGCATGCGCTATAGCAGCAAGATGTCGTGAGGATCATAGGCTCCAGAATTAAGGTAGTTAGTCTAGTTCTTATTTATTTATTATTATCATTATTACTATTACTGTTATTATTATTATTATTATTATTATTATTATTATTATTATTATTATTATTATTATTATTATTATTATTATTATTATTATTATTATTATTATTATTATTATTATTATTATTATTATTATTATTATTATTATTATTATTATTATTATTATTATCATCATCATCATCATCATCATCATCATCATCATCATCATCATCATCATCATCATCATCATCATCATCATCATTATTATTATTATTATTATTATCATCATCATTATTTATTTATTTATTTATTTCCTAAAATCCAATTTTGGTCCAAATACGCTAGCGAATGCTGGGTACCTGCATAAATAACGTTAGTACATTCATAGTTTTGAGATCATGATACTGTCTCGTTAAAGCCTTAGAAATAACCTTTTTTTCCAAGTTTGAAGAAAAGGTTATTGGTGTGTTTCTAAGGGTTTATCGGGGCAATATACGATTATAAAACAATATTGATGTACTCAATGTAAGCTATCCGCAATTGGCCATAGCAGAAATTAGGAGGTGGGAAGTTTAGGCATTATAAATCATTAAAATAGGCAGGCAAAAAGACATTATAAATAGTTAAAATAGACAGAAAAAAGGAATTATAAATACTAAAACAGGCAATAAGAGAAACCCAATAATACATTACACTATTCAATAACTGATCGTCACATTTTAAAGAATTTCAAAGTTTTAAACGAAGTACTGCCGCGATACATGTCCCCCATCTCGTTATGATAGGTTGGGCGGGGGGGGGGGGGGGGGGGGGGAGGGGAGGGCAGAGTTACATCTGGTACAATGTACTTAAATGTCATTTGCCAACTTCCAGAAACAGGCATCGTATCTCTTCTAACACCCTGTGAAAGCCATGTGCTACGCAAGTCATGTGAAGCATGTTTGGAAATAACACTTTTAACGCTATTCCAGCCTTTTTCATATATGATGCAGCGTCACTGATGAAAAGTAAGCCGTCGTATTGAACCTCTTCAGGCCGCAGCAAATTTAATGAACTGGTGAATAACTGCGCAATAGTTCGATTGTTAACTTTCTCAAGACACTCTGTAGTAAGCAGGAATGATTTCATTGATTCATCTTCTGTAGGATCTTATCGTCCATTAACAAATTGGCAATGAAACGACCTATGGTATCAGTTGACTCGTCGATATTCGTCGATATCCCAGATCATCTTATTTTTCATTTTATCTTTAGTTATTTTCATTGTGTCATCGTAACATTCGGTTAAGTAACATTTTCGCAAACTTGACTCGCTAGGTACAGATTGGTTAGTATACTTCTCCAAAAACTGTGATAATGTAGGATTCTGTAATTTCCAGAAAGGGATTCTGGCGCTGAAGAAAGCTACATAAGTCGAATGCAAACTGGGATTTCTGACTGGATGTTGCAATTACTGTTGGAAGCAAAGGAATCTTCTGCCTGTAGCCGTGTTTGATTGTGCCGATATGTTGTGATATAAAATACTTCTTTTCGTAGTTCACTGACTGCTCGCATATTTTGCATGTGAGTACTTTACCGTCGGTACAAAATATGCCGGATCCAAAAGTATTAACATAACTGTGTAATTTAGCACGTAAAGGAACATTGAATTTCGGCATCTTGCTGCTAGCTACAACGTCGTAATGAAAACTGAAAGAAAATCAAAGTTAGACCCACACTCATTATTGCATTTTAAAATAAACACACGTGATAATCCATATGCTTTCTTTATCTATACATTTATTTGCGCGGCAGCACTCATTGTTGCAAAGAAAATAATGAATTGAATGAGGAACGTCTATGTCGTCTGCAACTTAAAGACAATAATATACATTCGGCGAAGTAACTTTCATGGTCACGGTCTAACGGTTGTTGAAATAAAATGTACCTAAAGAAAATGCTTAATAATTAATAAATAATACATAAATAATGAAATAAAGGCAACAAAAAGCATATATTCTGTAAAATAGACGTATTAAAAAGGCAGCAAAAGGCAATATAAAACTGTGGCATTTCAATCACAAAGGTATAATTCGTACAGATTCACTTTCAAATTGAAGATAAATTTGACGCATTTAAAATGGCATTCGCTGCTCAGGTTAGTTCGACGTTCTTGAATAACTAATCCTGCTGCACTAAAATTTCTTTCAATACTCGCACTTGATGAATGCTACTCGTACCACCTTTTCTACGAAAAGTCCCTTCAATGTCTTTGGTTACCAGCATCAAATGCTGACGAGATATTTTTTTCTACATATACCTTGGTTGTAAGACAGAAGGGCTATGAAAAATGAAAGTGTCACAACTTGGTGATGCTGACTAATGGGCAATGGCCCTGATGTCTGATGTATTATATATAGTGATTCATGTCATGATAATAAAATAAACGTTTCAATTTGGAGAAATGCTGAACAATAATGATGCAGTAACATTACTACAGCATCAGCCATAAAATAAGCTGTAATTGTATCAGTATTAACATTGATGCTGTGTTTACACTTTACAAAGCAGGAGGAAACATGCGTTACTATAAAAGCAGTATAAAAGAATCAAATACGCCTTGGGTTCGAGATAAGAGTGTTAGATTATACGTGGAATGGATTGAATTGCAGCCGAGTAGTGAGAAATAATATAGTTGCAAACCCTCTCGTTTTTTGCTTTGACCAACATCAGTAGCAGCATTTGAAACGTGTCAGCAGAATAATCAATTAGAATTCCTAGTAAAGAAATGCTGCGGTAATTGTGCTATTCTCGACATTTAAACTTTGGTAATCAAGAAATATGATACATTATTTTTTGCCTCCTAAGTGAATGTACCACTGAAATTTAGTACAAATCTGGCAAAACATTACATTTGTATTCCATGGCTTTAAAATACTAAATGTGTTTTGAGTTTTTATATTACAAATACTTGTAGTTGCATAATGTACCCTAAAAATGCAGAATAACAATGTCTTTCATTTTAAAATTTAAGGTTTTTGAAAATTATGTTTTCACCATATTCACTTTTTGAAAATGTCACGATGCAGTTTTCACGCAATTCTTCGTATCATTCCAAAACACAAACAAGTAAATCTGCCATATACTTTTTTTTCTTTTGAACGCTTTTGAGTTACTAAAGAAACTTGCAGCTTATAAAACTTTATATTAGAAATTTCAAGCGACAAAATTTAAAAACGATTGTCTTTTGAGCTGAGGCTAATAAAACACAGTTGTATGGCAGATTTGTACATTATGATCAAATAAATATAATAGAACCTTAAAAAAGAGGCATTTTTTAATTTCGTCGTGTAGAGCATTTGGCATAACATAATAAAATCCGGATTCAACATTTCGTAACTCGGAAACTGAAGGATATATCACACTAAAATTCAAAACCCTCTAATTCTGGTATAAGACAGCATTGAAAATAAATGTCCAGCTAACTTGGCTGAAAAAGTTAAAAAATCCATTTGCAGTTGTTTATTCCCTTAATTTTCAAGCCCGGGCCCGGCCCGAGCCCGACCTAGTCCAGCCCGAGCCCGGCCCGAGTCCGGCCCGAGCCCGACAAGCATTTTTCAAATTAGGCCCGTGGGCTTGGCTCGAGCCCGTGCAGACCTCTAATCTGCAACAAATATAAATTTTGACAGTAAAATAATGATTTAATATTATATGATTGCAAATTTCCAACATGTGCCCCCCCCTGGAAAAAGGTCTGCCGACACTCATGCCTTGGGTGCAGTTTATATCAGCTTTACAATATGGATCAGAGAGGATACAAGCACAGGAGACTATAGTTTGTACTCGCATCTTTAGCGCTCCTGGTGAAGGCTATTGGAACACAGCATTGGCAAAGGCATACCCTCTTAGTTATTCTGTGGGCATAATAGTGCTGTGGATATAACAAGTACTCTTTGGAATACTCTGTGGTAAAGGCACAGAGATAAACAATTGTTTTGGTTGTTGTGTGTGTTGGTGTTCTGTGTGTTCTGTTGAGAGAAAACAAGAAAAATAATACATTAGGCGTCAAAATCATGGTGTGAATTAATGCAAATATTTAACTGGAGAATGCAGTTGCAGCTTGATTGGTAATATGGATACCACAGTATCTCTCTGCGAGTTATTTCATGTGCTTAAGCCCGTGTTTTCGTCGAAAATGTGTTGAAAACCTCTTAATGATGAATATAACCTCAATTATTGTAGTGTAGTGTCATTTGATTGATCATTTCTACGGCATGGAACCACTAACTCCTGAAGATGAAGATTTCCCAGGGAGACTTTTACATCAGGTGAGACCATAAGCCATTTAATCGTAAAGTATGCAAATTATATGTTAAGGGTCGCGGTGCTGCCTGTATTCGCTACATTGAGTACTTTGGACATTTATGTAAGAGGATACCTGAAATTATTACCATATAGCTAAATATCCAGGTGTTTCTGTAGGTAACTTTGATAACTTGTGAACAGTTGCGTAAATATGTGTTAAGAACTGGATAATCGCAAGTTCCTTACTTGAGGGATTACCAGAGCAAAGATTTAGAATGTAGGCAGGTGCTGCTAATTTGTCATTTTACACCAACTTCAGTATTAGTATACCATAATTTTTTTCTCCATCACGAATTCGCCCCATATGAAGAATAGGAATAACACTGATATTATGATTGCCTCCAAATAGAATCCAGTACATCTCTTATTTCTCTACAATGGTACTTCTATGTATTGGCCAACATAATATCTGTAGATAAGTCCTTATATTCCAATGATCAGCTCCCAATCTTATGCTCTACAATTTTTGTTAAGTTTTGCATAACGAAGAGAACCATTAATATTGTGTACACACATTTTGTTGTTGCTAAATGGAGGCATACAGGACGCTAGTGGGACATCCAACATTTTAAAAGAAGCTCCTATATATGCCTGCATGTTGGACTTAAAATTTTGAACACACTTTATACCCATAAAGAGTTGAGAAACAAAAGGACATTATTTAGAAGTGTCTAGCTTCATATTGAAAGTTCCGACCAACAAGAAGAAATCTAGTAAACTTCTAAAGCTATGAAAATAGTGATTTAAATCAAATTGCCGTTTTAAAATCCACTATTTTTTTCTGAAGTAAGCTTTTGCCTGCCTTTTAGGGTTCCATAGTTGTATAAAATTCACTCATAGAGTAGGGGGTCTTCATTGGCCATTCAGAGAAAATTTGTGATTTATATTCTGCTTCCCATGTTGATATGTCAAGCATATCCTATTTGTCAAAATCAATGGCTATTTTGAAGAAAATAATGAAAAGTTTTTCATGTAAAGAGAAGCTGGTGGTAGGGACATTGTCTTATAGATCTTTGTGCGACACCTTTGGAAAATGCTGAACTTGAATACTAACTTTGATATTTATCAGACGTTTTGTTTTTAAATTTTGCTGTTAGTACACATACACAGTTTTTTTTTTTTTCCGAGTTCAGTAAACCTCAAAACATATTTCTAGTTAAAGTGCAGTATAGAATGTTATGTTGATATACAACACTTCCTCCGCCCTGATTGGTGGCAGAGAAAATACAAAGGATCAGATTGCAAATCTGAGCTGAACAATAGAAATCAGTGTGGAATATAAAGAATATTCAGTTTCTTAATTACAATTAGTACATTTTAATTTAACCATAGATGAATTAAAGATTATACAATCACTTCAGCATCCTATATTTCTTTTGCACTTGCATCAAAATGTGTAGTTAAACCATCTCTGGAAATTTAACGTAACGTGGATAGAAAAAATATGTCATTTTTTTCAAGTCCAATGAACAAACTCATCTGTAAATATATCACATAAAAGTCATTACAATACCTTTACAGTATGTTTTGATAACATTTCAGCACTTCCAACGGTGCTAATACTCCCACATTACCTTTTTAGCTAATATTTGTTTCATTAAAAAATCATGTTGCAATGTCATCAAACCATGCCATTTTCCTTCACTGCCAACCAAGCGTGGGAACTGAAAGCTGCTGGAATAGCTATGTTTTGCACTTTTGCTGCTTCCTCATCCCCGGTATTGCATTGTGTATGTTCCCTAATTTGTCATAAGATTTCAGAAACTTTAGGTATTGGCGTATTGTTCTTAAAGAAAAGATATATTCTGTTAGCAAAGTAATGCATATTGGTGCAAAATGTACTTACAAATGTAAGTAGTAGTAATATGCCTTTGTCATCTGGTTACACCAAAGCATGTGAGTGAAGTGATGCTCATGATTGATTATTTATATAAGCTTAGGTTTCTGATTCACCAGAGGTTAAGTAAGGTTTAACCTTTTCTTTTTCTAATATATGTATAGGTTTCTGATAAATTGTAGGTTAGGTTTAGGGTTGTAATTTATTATTATTTTATTATTTCATAAATTCATTCAGCATTAGAAAATGCTATACAGAACCGGATGAAAATACATAACATAAATGAGAAAAAATAAAGATCTGAAGTCAGCCACGTGAATCCCCTCTGGTACCAAGCAGTTGCAAATATCAATTAATTGAAAATCTTGTAATTCACGATCACTTCCAGGAGAAAGTAGCAAATCCTGTGGAAGGCAGCCTTTGATCAAGGGAACCATGGCACATCTTCATCCCAAGGAAGATGGCGAAAAAATATGTGAGCCTTAGAGTGAATGTGTACAAAAAGGTTACGGGGTCCAAGTTCATGATGTATCTGGGTGTTTCTGACATATCAAGGTGCGTTCAGTATTAGCCTTAGGATGTTATTTTGAAAGACCTACAGATGATTAATTTTGCTTACGGCTGCACCTCCCCAAATTGGACAAGCATATGTTTGTAAAGGTCATAGTAAGGACTTGCACAAAGGAGAACCACGTGGTATTTGCAAAGAAGACTTGCAGTTAAGAATAGGATACAGTTTACATAATCTGGAGTGAGATTAATTTTGAATTAATGTGAGAATTCCCGGTAAGTCGACATCAAAATGCAGGCCAAGATATGTAACAGTGTCATCAGGTGTTTCCAGAATATTAGAATGGTTTGCAGACTGACTGTATGGGGTAGAATGGGATGATGTAATGGAAAAATAGTGGATTCACATTTCTTGTGGTTTATAGAAAACCTGTTCTCAATCCAGGAAACTAGAATAGTAAGAGACTAATCTGTGAGCAGTAGTACCTAGTTCGTAGTGTTGTAATCATTGTTCCAATGATTATATAGCAGACCAGCGTGCCACACTCAATGGAAAGCTTGTTTAAAGTCTAGAAATGCTGCAACTGTGTGTTTAAGTTCAAAACCATGATCACCTCGTTAATTGCAGAAGCTGTTGGGTACTTCAGCATATGTGGACAACTCTCTCAAAAAGTTTGAATATTTAGGTAGTAGGATAATAGGAAGACAACTAGAGGCTAAAGAGGGCAGCAGTCTAGGTTTAGGAAGAACGATAATGTCAGTATGCTTCCATGATATTAGAAAATATCCTAGGCAAAAAACAGCATTAAATATGGAGGGCAAGCAGGCTCAAGCATTAGTGATAAGGTGTTTGGGATAAGATCATTTCCTAGATATTTTTATGGAGTATATTATGAAGAAGCCACCAAAGTTCTGAGACCGAAGTGCAGTTGAGTTGCTCTGGAACCAAGGAATAGGTTGCAATATTCTGACAACTCAGAATTCATAGTGGGATATGGTATGAATGTAATTTGAAAAATATTTACCAATCGCTCACCATTGTCGTGTTCATACATATGGTCCTGAAATTTTAGGGATGGTACAACAGTAAGTTCCTGAAGCACTTGTTTTGTCTTCTTCCACAGAGCGCAATCTTTTGGCTAAAGGTTAGACAAATGGTAGTGATAGGTAGCATAACAATGTTCATCTAGAGCTTGCCAAGTTAGTTGAATAATTTATTTAAAGTCGGCGAGAGCTAACCTGGCACTTGACAGCTACATGATTCACCCACCTGCAGACAAGGCTAGTCCTCTCTCGTCCAATCTTATTACAAACACATCCCACAACAATTAGTTGGTTGGATGAGATAGGTCTAGCCTTGTTCGCAGGTGTGTGAATCAGCCAGCGGTCAAGTGCCAGGTTAGGCCTTGCTGACTGTAGTCTGTGCTGAGGTAATCTATGAGATTGCCATTCTGTCTGTATTTTATGTTTGGCTTTTAACTGTGCTACAATTCTTGAGGGAAATGCCTGATGATGCAGAGTGTTGCCGTGAGGACGTGGCATACTGCTAGCAGTTTTCACCGACATACATGCTGTACTCCAGCATCAAGTCAGAACAGGTCTGTAGGCAATATGCAGCGTGCAGCTCAAGGTTTAATTGCCTGTGAAAACTTTCCTAGTTCATTCCTTAGATTAGGCGAGGATGGTACAAAGCTCATGGCACTTCACAATGAAACATAGAGATGACAGGGCAATTATGAAAATCCATCTCAGCAACAGAGTGCATGCATAAAGGCTGACCGACGTTCTTCAAAAGTGCCACCTCTAAGATGTCTGGTAAGGCAGCTGGATTATAAGAGTAGTAGGTAGGATCTGTTGGGACTAAAATAAGTATACCATTACACTTGGCAGCCCAGAGAACACATCTCGCAGTGGGAGTGATTACACAACATGTTCATGCATGCTGTTTGTCACCAAGCAAGACCATGGGAGATGGAACAGAAAAGAGAAGCTGCAGAACTTGTTCCTCTGATGAACTGAGGATGGTCAATAAAGTGCAGTTATAAGCATCTCCAGGCAGTTTTACTCATGGAGCTTGATTGTGCAGACTGCCTCAAGGCTGGATAATCAAGGAAAAAATATGTTATAATGTGCCAGCTTTCATTTCACAACAGTGGCTACACATCCATAAGCATTTATTGTGGTCAGATGTATAAGCATGATAACCATGGATAATCAGTTTCAGATTTACAGGCAATATCTATATTGTGCCAAGATAGAAGTTCCAGAAACATAGCTCACTTAGAACTGTTGGGATTCCAGTTTAGAAAAATGAGCTGAGAGAACAAATTACAAATGGAATCATTTATTTCAAAAAAGTTAATGGAATGATGAAATGAGAAAAGATTAGAGGCCATATGGTTGGCAGAATATTTGTACCAGCTATGTCTGGCAAGTTTGTGAAGTGTACATCAAATGATGTAAAACACATTGGGGCATTCAGAATTAGGCCACAATCAAGAAGATTAACTTGTAGCTTCAGTGCAAAGATTTAAGTGATAAGGACAACCTTTGTAGTCTGCTGCATGCGTACCATTGCAGTTCATGCACTGAGGTGCTTCCTGTTTGGATTTAATACAGACACTGTAGTGGTGAGATTCCAGGCACTTCACACATTGGGGATTAAGATGACAAGCTTTTGTGTGACCATTCCATTGACACCTTGTACATGGGGGTATATACAAGGATCTGCAGTTATTTTCAACAGAGACTAATGCATTTATTTATTGGTCCTGTAGATCATATACATGATATAGGACATAATGCATGTTGTATATGCCAAAGGTTAAGGATTTCCATAGCGTAGCCTGAGTTTTCTAGTTCTACCACACATAAAGGCATAGGTTGTTTATCCTTATACAGAGAGATCCAAATACATGTGAACCGCTATGTGGTATTTTTCCACTGCAAACGCGGGAACACGATAACAGCAGCTGATATACACAAGGTCACGAGCATCACTTGTTTTTCTCTGCTCTGCTCACAATCAGTATTGAGTTGATGCGATAGCTTGCGACTGCATAATTACCAGTGTGCTACTGCACAGTGTGTATTTATTATGATTTTTTTTTTGAGTCAACAGTTGACACCCGTACATATGTGAATACAATTTTGCATCCTTATTTTTAGAGAATTAACCGACAGGGAGCGTGATTTTGCCTTTTTCAACAAGACCCTGCAAAAGCTCATATAGCCAATCTTTTGATGAGAACAATTGAAAGTGTTTCAGGACAGAATTATTAGCGGAAATTTGCGGCCCCCTTGGACCCCCGACCTAACCCCTTGCAATTTCTATCTCTGGGGTAACTTAAAGCATAAAGTGTACAAGACAAACCCACTCACCCTCTCACCCTGGAAGAATTAAAACAAAATATCTGCCAGGAAATTGCCAGCATTTCTCAACGTGAACTACAGCGAGTGATGGATAATTTCCTAAAGACGTGCCAAAAATGTATGGACATTGACGGTGGCCAGTTTCAGTATCAGCTATAATTATATTGGCAAGGAAAGCCTTTAAAAGTAGTTTTGAAAATACTGTATGGTTTTATCTGTGCTGTTCTATGACAGTGGCAGTTGGTGACGAGTGCAGAGGACCTGTACATACAAAACATAGCGCAGCCAGTTCACAGTCTTTTGGATCACCCGTTAGAACAGTCAAACAACATTAGTAATTGAAATCTTTTGAGACAGAAATTCTGTAAGAATTTCTTCATTGGTTAGAGAATATTGAACATTCTGAATAACAATTTCCAGCTTTTTGGAGCTGAATCACAAAGGGTGTGATACTGTAAATTAGACTCATCAAAATGTGCAGTCACTGCACGAAAATCTCTACTCTTGTGAGAACAGTTTTTAGAGCTTTCTGCTGTGTGGTATATTCATTGTTAGTTATTCAATGTAGATCAGTAATACTTGTTAGCCTTTTGCAAAAAGACTGGCAGAACATGCACAGTTTCTAGAGTTTGGGTTTGAGATGCTGTTTGATAGTATTTTCCATTACTTCTAATAAGGCATATGTGTTATGAATGTCCATTAGGTTCACTACATAAGGTTGGTTAGCTCATGAAGCAGGCACTGTGTAGTTCTTTCTTGGGAGGTTGAAATCCTCATCTTGTGGACACTTGTAGCTTATAAAACTGATGAAAATGGAGTGTTTAACACAGTGGAGCATATTAATAAATTGAAAAATATGTCAATATTTATAAACACATTTTGCTCCAACTTCTTTAACTGATTACCCTCCCCTTATGTAGGACTTACAAGCCAGTGCCTAGGATCAGATGTCTGTTGGGGAAGCAGAAGAACCTACACTTATGTATCCATTTAAAGCAATACCTCTCACCAAAATACCCCAAACACAACAGAAGTATAGAGGACTTGAACTTTTTAATGCATCATGGAAATCGTGGCTTCAATGTATTGACATCTGCAACGAACTGAAAAGGGAAGGAAACTTGTATGCTATTCAGACAAGAAATCTAGACATAGAGGTTTCCAGTTGCCTCCAACAATTGGATATAAATGTGGCCCCCCGAGATTGCTAACAACAAGACCCAATTTGCTGACACCAGAAGGGTGCGCTCTGAACTTGGACAATGGAGTTTGTTTGCTGGAGTGAGTTGCTGCATAAAAGTAAAGGAATATACAGCAGCCAATAAGTGGATCCAGCATTATAAAGGCCTGTCATATTCCAAATGACATCCAACACTTTAGCAGTATGATCTGTACCAGGGAGATTACAGGACAACAGTCTCTGTCAGTGCTACTATAGGGAGCACGAAACTCTTGGACATGTCTTAGGTTTCTGTCCGTTCGGAGAAATGCTGAGAAACAGCAGACAACACAAGATCAGGAAGATGGTAGCCGGAGAACTTCATTGTGTATGAAGAAGTGGGTGGCGTTGCAACTAATGGTTCTATGAGGTGAGAGGATATAATTTGTTTCAAACTATTGTATAAACAAGGGATGGTTCTGGATCAATCAACCTGACCACGTACATAGAGAAAAGGTTGATATCTATGAACCTACCATTTATTTATAATGTGAGCATTACAGTTTTCCCAAATTACAATGTTCACTTAAATTTACAATGTCGGTTTGATTACATAATTAAGTGGGAAAAATAAATACAAAAGTAAGTAACTAGAGCATCACAAAATTAATTACAAAATAAATCATAGCAAAACATAACATAAACACAAAATACAAAGTTGGCAACATTGATTCACGTACACATTAAATCTGTTACTTTATTATTGGTAATGAATAATCACAGAATATAGCAAAACTGGCGATGTTCATATAAAATATATCAATGTTTAAGGGAAGTAATTTATTGTATAATGATTGCATTCTAAGCGTAGACAAATACTAATACCATGCCATATTAAAAGGAGGAATATGACCTGGACAGCATCAGAATAGTAAACTTGATGGTTGGAGCTAGAGGGACAATCACAAATCTTCTTGCTCAGTTTTGGACATCAAACAGTCTAAAAATACCACCTGAAGGAAATAGCCTTAACTGCACTACAAGGATCCTTATTAATCCTAAGACCCCACTTACACAACAATATACATGTTTAACAATGTCTCATTCCTGTATGATTTTTTTAATCCATATACGACATGTTTAATTTTTTTTCTCTTTCATATTGTTCATTTTTCTTCATTCCTCCTTATTTTAAATGTGAAAAATGTATATATTGTTAATTGAACACTTTGTCATTTTGGCAGCTCTACATTTTACTAAAGTTTAAATAAATAAGTAAAAAGATCATCACAGAAATGCATGATAAGTAATAAACTTCATAAAAGTACTTAAGGGGAGGTTGTAAGCTGGTTTGGGTCAAAAATATCAATTTTGTGTTTTTTGCTGATTTTGCAAGTTTAACTCCTCTTTTATCATAATCTAGTCTTTTTACCCCTAAAAACTTGCCAGAAGTGTCTTTAAAATAAATTTAACTGTCCAAGGACAGATATGAATAAAAAAAAACATTCATTAAAATTTTTTTAAAAAAGTGAGACAGAATATTAAAAGACCCCAAAAGAAAATTGTGTATGTGAATATTTGTTAAGAGTGTAATTTGTTTTTGATGTTGGTATGAGTTGGTTAAATGACGAAAACGTGTTACTAATGTTCATTGTTACAAACATTAAGTTTGTTTAAAGACGTCATAAATATTTCCATATTTAATTTTAATATATATGTATAAATAAAAGAATTATATGTGTTCAATATTGAAAGCGAAGGGAAAATGGCTAAGGATCGCTTCCTTAACAATGCGGGAAATATTTGATGAACGCATGCGCAGATGTACACATGGCAGTCGGAATCTTAGACTCGCAACTAAAAGAAGGAGCATTAGCGTCTATGTGTTTGGGGTAGATGGACGTATTTTTATGTGTACGCGTCATAAAATAGTGAAAGTAAATTTACTAAGTGTTTAAAGACCGTTAATTTGTGTAAAATAAGTAAGACATTAGCTAACTTTAATAAGTTAGTTAATACGAAGTGTGCGAGTAAATAAAAGGACGTAAAATAGACGAAGTGTAAAGTGATAGAAAACACTTTTAGCGAAATATCGCTAAATTTTTAGACATTAAATCCCGGCGATGCTAGGGAAGTCGATCCACTGAAATAAAAGACTTCCTACGATTTAAATACTGTGAACAAGAAGGTGCGAATAAAATATTTCACCAAAGTTAAAATCGAGTGTATGTTCATTCCATCCAGTACCACGACCCAAGATAACAAAAGAGTCAAAAGCTCATCAACATCAACTTCGTAATACATAAAAAACAGCACCAAAAGTATGAAAATAATATCTGTGATATAAAAAGTCAGTACGTTTAAAAAAGCATTGATTTATACGTGTACAAGATTTCATATATCTAGAGTTAATAGTTTCTCTGAAAAGTGGAGTTAAACTTCTTAAAATTAATATTGCAAGCATAGAGCTTATAACCTCCCCTAATTTTGATTGAGGTTTTTCTGAAACTTATTTTTCTGCATACATTTGTCCCTTTTTCTCAGGAACCACTTATTCTAGAGTAATGAAGCTTTTACCACTCATTTATGGGTTATTTGTGGTGGTACTGACTTTTTCTTATATTACTATCATTAAAATCATGGATGCTAGAAATTTTTCTTTTTAAAAAATGGGTGAAAAAGTAATGTATTCATTATAATTATTTTAAAAATATGAATCATTGTATCTATGTAATATACAAAAAGTCTGTATAATTAGAAAGCATTGATTTATACTTGTACCAAATTTCACATTTCTAAAGCAAATAGTTTCTCTGAAAAGTGGAGTTAAACTTCTTAAAATTAACATTGTAAAAATAGAGCTTGCAACCTCCCCTTAAACTGTATCTTTTAAAGTCAGTCAACAATTGGGAGTTCAAAATCCTATTCAAATTTAGGTGCTTATTGCATTGTTTAATGAGAGTCATTGCACCAAGTTTTATGGAATTGTCATTGATTCCCAGCTCTGTTGGACAAAGCATGTCAGCTTCCCAACTAGCAAATTAAGTTGTATGTGCTATGCCAGCGGTAGGCAAGTATCAGACTTATGACATAGGAGCGGGCAAACGCTGACGGAGCACTCTGTGAGGAGAAGACACGAGCAGTGCAAATACAGCAGCAGTAAACATGTGTAATGCCGTGACAGCCGGTATTGTTTTATTTGTTACTAAAAGTAATCTAATTCTAGATGATTCAAGAGTCTAATATGAAATGTTAGTTTATGATGAGTTAGCATTGTTAATAACAAACACATTAACTTCCCAAGAGTGCTGACAATAGCTACTATATTATGTTTAACGAGCTTGAGTAACCTTGTTGTATATTGTTATAATATTGGCATGTTTATGATAGCCAAAGAGAGGACTCCATTAGGATAAGTAGATAGACAGACAGAAATGTCAGATGCACGGTTAGATGAGTAAATAAGCAATTAGATAGACAGAAAGTTTCCCAACAGAGGTACCAAATCCTGACTGCACCACTGGTTTTCTCAACTTGCACAATTGCACAGTGCAAAGGCTGTTACTGTTCAGTGAAGCGGCAATACCTGACCCTCTCCATCTCTGCTCTATGAAGCAGGTGCACTGAAGAATGAGAAAACCTTCTCCACGAAAGGACATCGCAGAGCGAGAGACTTGCCTATCCCTATGCTGTGCTATAGATCTGCTAGCTAAAATATGTTACCTACATGTCTTAAAACAGTATTTTATGGTTGTGTTTATTCTGTACTCACATACAGGATCCCCTTCTGGGGATCTTTCAACAACTGTATAAAGATATTTAGACTACAAAAAAGAATAATAATAATTAAACAGGTGAATCACTATACTCCAAGTAAACCACTTTTCTCAGATTTAAGAATTCTACCTTCATTATGTATTTTTGTCTTAGAGACAGTTTCATGTTGTTAGCCTATGCTGGATTTGTGACAATGAAGTCATTAATCCTCTTGCTCTCCAATATTTTTCACTGATGGATGGGGCACTAGAAGTGGCCGGGCACATTTGAAGGTGGTCTCAGTCCATTTCCTCTTGCAGATCACATAGAGGACAGAGTGGTGAAGAATATATCCCAATTCTGTTTAATTTTTTTGCCAGACAATCATGTCCTGTAATCAACCTGAAGGTTGCAACTGCTGCTTTTCGAGGATACTCAGGAATTACTGTGTGAATTTTTGGTAGTTCCCATCCTTTATTTTTTTATTTTTCATCGTAATACTTTGCAATAATTTTTTTGAATTCAGAGTTGACTAATCTTTTAGCTGCATAAAATGGTAGATTAACTATAGATTTCTGCACATTACCGGTACCCTTTTTTGCAAGGAAATCAGCTTTCTCATTACCACTCAGTCCACAGTGAGCTGGTATCCATTGGAAGACTAGGTGTTTTTGAAGTGCTGTTAGATGGGTAAGTATTTACCAACATTCTATAATTGTTTGGTTTTTTGGTGACAACTTGGAAGTAATTGCTATAATTGCCGCCCTGGAATCTGAGAGAATAACTGTTTGATGAAAATGTGAAATCCTATACAAAAGATTTTGTAGGGCCATTCGAATTGCTTCAATTTCTCCATCAAAGTTTGTAGTTCCATAACTTAAAGATTTGTAATAGGAAAAGAGGTGACACGTGACTCCAGCCCCTGCTCCATCTCGGTTTGATATCAATGATCCAGTTTCATTCATACATACAAATAAAAGCATCTTTAAGCTTAACAGCGAATACCTTTCATAGAATACAAGAACATCATTAGCAGTCTATCTCCAACAACACGGATTAAACACAAGCTTGAATTCATTTTGTATAAATGTAATTTATGCAATAAACTCCCAATACTATAAAAGTGTCATAGAGCAGAGCATTTAAGAAGGTTTTAAAATGTACTCTTAAGTACATGTTTTATTCCGTTGGTGAATTCATGAATAATTTATATAACAAGAATACTAGAGAACACCATTTGGTTATTTTGAATTGAATTTTGGTTAATTTGTAAATTAATGTACGAACCATCACTTTCAATTGATTTTATAGCATTGAACCATATTTACTTCTTTTAGGTTACTGCACTATTGAACTCTTTGTTTCATGGGTCCTGTTCATTTGAGGGATTCACTTCGGGACACAAGGAAGCTGACGACTGCCTCAAGACTAAGATTATATTTAGCGTCAGTTACATTTAGTGTATTAATCACTTTGTAAAATATAGTATATATACAGTGTGCTCATTCTATTACAGTATGTATTATTTTCTTTTTGGTGAAGCCATGGATTCATTGTATTTCTTAAGGTAAATAGATTCTTTTTTGATAATTTTTGGAAAATTGCAAGAAAGAGATTTGAAAATATAGAAATACAAAAAAATGTTTAGCCATGAAGAAACCTTTATTGCTCTGTGCACCAATGAAAGAAACTTGGGAAGGGAAAAATATGTAGATATGACAAATAAAGAAGAATGAGAAGGTATTGCATGCGTAAGAACAAGAGTATGAAGTTTAAAAGGCCTGAGGAAGGGTATCCCACAAATTCAACATCCTGTATGTGGTAGAAATGAAGATCTTAAACATATAATATTTAAATGTAGAAGGACTGAAATTTGGAGAAAAGAGCACATCAACAAGAAATGTTTCCCTTTCTTTCTTCACCTGATTACCCTCCCCTTATGTAGCACTTATAAGTTGGTGCCTAGGGTCAGACGCCTGTCAGGGAGCAGAGGAACCTATGAACCAGACAGAGTGAAGACCTGAAAGTGGGTAGTCAGCCAAGCACCAGGTATGATAGTGAGGAAGAGGATGGTATGAAATGCAGGCGAAATTGATGGTTGAGAGGGTGATAATGAAGCAAATGGTGGGATGAATGGCGGGGGAAACTGGATAACCTGGAGAAAACCCACCGAGACTTCGCTTCATCTACCACGAATACCACATGCAGGTCCCTGAGATCAAACCCGGGCTACCTAGGTGGCAGGTGAATGCAAGAAATGGTTTAAGAAAGAAATATTGATATAGCCGAAATGTTCCATAAAGGTAGTAAAAAGCTAGGACATTTTTTAAACACAGTGAAGAATAATGGACAGCAAATAGTCAAACAACATACAGACTAGGATTAATAAAGGTAGAATCAGATAAGGAAAAATTCAATGCCATAGCCAGGATTTGAACCACAGATCTTCTACTCTACGTGCAGCTCTCTTAACCACTGAGCTACTGTGGCAACAGGCGTACATGGCTCTGAATTCTCCAACTGATTCACATTTGCCCGGTAGACCAAGTCCTGGGCTTTAAGGTTTCTATATAAAAGTTTCCATATATCAGGCCAACCAATGATAATTGTTCTAACACACACAAACTGTGTAGGTAAACCCTGTGTGGGTAAATTAAGGAATTAGTTATACTGTCAATTATGAGTATGACTGGTAAAAGACTGAACACTGGTCATATTTGCCCATATATACATGGTTTAGCATTAATAACCAAATACAAGTTGCATTCTAATATACCAACATATTCTTGTAGGCAGCTCTCTGGGATAATGCTGAGTTACTGGAGGATTTACTTCGTGGGGAGCAAATAGATCACATCAACAGCCAAGATTCCTGGGGACGAACCCCACTTCATGCAGCAGCTACTACTGATAATTCTCGATGTCTAGGAGTCCTTTTGCAAGCTGGAGGTGAGATATTCCAACTAATAGATTAAAATTGAAAAAAGAAAACAAGCTATTGACAGTGAACCAATATAAATCAACAAATACAATAAATATTTGGAAACTATGCTTTACTTATCTTTGGTGTTGTAAGTTGTATTGCAATTATTTTATAGACAGACCAAGGTTTCACGAATTTATTCACATTTTCAATGTTTCAACTATTTATCCAAGTTGCCATTCTTACAGACACGAGGTGACATATTTTTTCATATCTTATTACCAACCACTGAATATAAAACAAATTTGTTGACAGAATCAATTCTCAGTATTTCAAAACCACTGAATATAAAACAAATTTGTTGACAGAATCAATCCTCAGTATTTCAAAATTCATTATGTTATACAGTGTCATTTGTTCTGATTCCCTTAGTGTTTCACCTAGTTTACGTGATCCCTATAGCCTTCAACCTTTTGTTAAAAAAATCCATGATCAGTTGCACTCTTTATGTAGTGTTGGCTTTCGAATGGCCTTCCTCTGGGTTGCTTGACAGTGTGGCATTGCAGGCAATGAACAAGCAGATCAGGCAGCTAAGGAGGTATATCTTGCTCAGCTTTGTATTGGCCACTGTTAGTTCAGTCATGCTACCTTCCCACCACCACACTGTATCCACTGCAATGTGCCCTTAACTGTGGAGTATTTCCACACCCATTGGCATCACTATTCCCTACTTTGAAAACAATTTGTTCTATCTAATGATTTAATTGCTATTTTAGGAGATGACTCTTCCCCTATTGCCAAGTTTCTCTGCTGTTACATTTAGTGGTTTCTTTACAAAAATTTAACTTGTGCAGTTTTTTATGTGATTTTGACTGTCAAACTGTGCCAGAAGTGTATCAACTGTTTCTTTGCTGAGAATTTGTTATTGTTTTATTATGAATTGTAGATCTATTGTTTCCTGTTTGTTTTGCTTAATATTTCCACTTTTGTTATTTCAGTTGTTTCTTCTGGTATTTGCTTTGTGTATTTTTTGTATCAAGCTAAAGTAAGGATAAATATATAACCACAACGTTGTGCTGATGACCTCAGCGGTTTTGTGCCACTCAAATGCTATTACTTACTTGCTTATGACTAGGGCTAGGAAGTTCATGCATTTGCATGTTTTTTCATAGGGGTTAAAAATGTATGCTTTTACATTATGTGCACGAATTATGGAATTTTCAGTTGTTTGGAAATGATTTTATGGTGCATATAACTGCATATTTTCTTGATTTTGATAAATGCATAATATTCAATATTATAGCCCCTGTATTGCATATTTGAATGGTTTTTATGGTTTTTTATTATTTTTTTCCATCTGGGTAATATTTTTCATATTGGTAGTATTGCACATGATGATACAACTCACGAAGATTTCAATATTATTATTCCTATATTGCATATTTTAATGATTTTTACGTTTTTTTTTATTATTTTTTCCATCTGTATATTTTTCACATTGTAGTCATTCCATGTCAAATTGCACAAAATTTGACCTTCATGTCTCCGATTTCATTAATATTAAATTTACGTGTTCTGTGAATGAAAAAATGATACTCCTATTCTTTCGTTCGTCTGTAAATTAATTATTTTGGTAAATATAAAGCATTAAATTTTCGGATATTTTGCACACACCGTTCTACAGAAACATAAATATCTCTGGTATTATTTTTCAGATAAATATGATTTGTAGCTCATTTTGAACATTGAAATGTGTACTTTATTTATACGTTAGCAACTGTTAGCATAAACACTGAAATGGGTCATTCCACGTCAAATCGAACACTTCTGAAACTTGACATACTATTTTCTCCATTTTTTAATCTTATCAATACATGACATTAAATAATCCTATGTTATGCTTTATATTTACCAAAATAATTAATTTACAGACGAACATAAGAATAGGGGTATCATTTTTTCATTCACGGAACACGTAAATTTAATATTAATGAAATCGGAGACATGAAGGTCAAATTTTGTGCGATTTGACATGGAATGACCCATTGGTAGTATTGCACATGATGATGCAACTCGCGAGGTGGTGAGAACTAATACTGAGTCATGTTGTCATGCAGTGAATTCCCTGTTTCCATTATATTTATGTGTGTAAAGAATAATCACATCGTTATCTGAGAGGTTTATATTAAGAAAGATAAAGTGCAGGTCAACGTTTTGAGCAGCACGATTATAGCAACGCTTGCCTGCCCACCAGTAGTTGTGTGGTGGTCTTGAAACGTAACAGTGTTGTGAACTGGTTCCCACCAAATTAAATTAGGCATATAAAATGTTGAAAAGCTCTTCAAATGCCGAAAATAAAACCAACTTCAAGTGCTAGATTAATTAATTTACAGAAAGTTTTCGGGTGACTTAATTTCTACAGATACAGGGTGCTGTTTTGTGGAGCCCATGAGAAAAAATGTAGGGAATGAAAAAAGATTTCAAATAGTTCAGCACATAAACACAGTAAAACATAAGGAGAATTCAATCAGAAAACTCGCAAACAAAGAACCTGTTCAAAAACAGCTAGTAGAGTGTTTAGGAAATAGGGTTACTGGATTTTCCTATGGCTTGTGCCAAGCATTTTAGGTGCTGATATTCCCTTGTTCAAAGTTAATAATCCGACAGTTACAAACTTTCTAGCCAACTTTCTTTCGACAACATGTACCTGAAGAAAAGTACACTGCGTAAGACTTATGTAGGACATTGTTACCATAACGTATTGTCAAATATACAAAATGAATTAGCGGATCAGTTTGTGTGGTTGTCTGTTGATGAAACCCCTGATTCTGAGTGCCGTTCTGTTGCTAATATAATGGTGGGTGCTTTAAATAATGAACAGAAGACTATACCTTATCTTCTTAATGTGTGCAAATTGTCGGCCACTGACAGTGTAACTGTGACCCAGTTTGTGATGGATTCTTTGAAATTACTATGGCCATGTGGAATCAAATATGACCGGTTGGTTACTTTTATTTGTTACTGCTGCAGGTCCTTATATGGTAAAATCAAGACAAACTCTGAAAGGTATTTTTCCTAACTTAATTCATAAATCTTGTTTGGCACACGCTCTTCATCGCATTTCTGAGACAACATGTGATTCTTTCCCATTGGTAGATAGATTTGTATCCAGTACCAAGAGAAGTTTTGTTAAATCTCCTAAAAGAGTTAAGTTGTTTAGATCAACAGCACCTAATATCTGACTTCCTGCTGCACCAGTGTTAACTCGATGGGTAACATGGGTCGATGCAATTTTATATTATGCTGAGCACATTGAAATAGTCGAAGAGGTTGTTAATTCATTGGACTCGAAAGATGCTTCATGAATAGAAACTGTGCAAAATATTCTGTCAGGCACTGGATTAAAAGAGGATCTTAGAGAGGTAGAACTGGAACTTAAAAATTCAATGCCACAACTGGGATTTGAACCACAGACCTTCCACTTACCGGGCGGGTCCTCTCAAACTTTGCCCACACACGGCTTGTGTGCTTAAAAACACCAACAGTAAGTTTGTTGGCATAAATAAATAATAATTACCATCAGAGGATCTTAGTTTCATATCTGCCCATTTTTCTTTCTTATAGTCCGCACAGTTTATCGGCAGTTCAAAATGGCCGACATTACACTAAACAGCTGACGGAAGTATCACAAAAAGCAGTCCTTCCAACGTACATAATAAAGGCATTTCTAACCTCAAAATCACAGTGTTAAAGTAACATGCTTTCAAACGATAATAATGCTTGAACATTGTTACCACACAACACATGATGAACGTACTCTTCTTCTGCAATAACACTTTTGGATCAAATTACTTCCGAGCGCTAAATATAGTAATATAGACGAGATGTACTACTGTGTAGCAAATACGAAAATAACAACACTAACTATAATTGCATATACTGTTCTAAAACAATTCAAAACAAAATCACGCAAAAATGAGCATTACATCCACTGGTTGGTTAATTAATTAATATGGCGTCTTAAACAGAATCTTGTTTTAAAATATATCCGTTGGCCTCTCTGCAACACGTTCATAAACTGGCAAAATAACAGACGCAACAACACCAACTATGGCCATGGCTTTACCATGGTTATATGTTACAAACAGTTGGCGGCACTAATGCAACCCAACGGATGTGATATCACCAAATATAACCAGAGTGCACCATAATGGGAGGAAAATGTCAAGGTTGTTTTTTGGGGTATCTCAATAAGCTGCGCCAACTATAGCAACAGCCATAACGGCATTAGAAGCTGTAGGATCTCCTTTGCATGAATCACTTACTGTCTTTGAAAATACAATATGTGATCTAAGTTCGGTTCCTGGTAGCACAGGACAGAAAGTGAATTATGTAATTTTAAAAAATCCTGGTTATAAACAGATGTACAATATTTGAGACTTCCTTGAAAGAAAAACATCTGTCACACCAAGAAACTTGACTCTCTCTGTGAAGCAGTTAACACCATTTAAATATGCCCCGATAACATCTTGTGACTGGAGTGAAGTTTTTCACGTTACAAAAGTGTGTTGCGAGACAACAGACATGTTTTACAATTGAACATTTGTGCAAAGTGTTGGTTGTGAACTGCAATTTAGCAGTTAATACTAGCAGCAGGACAACTTCTGCTTCAACCTCTAAGGAATAAGGTAGCTTTATTTACTATTTATACCTATTTATACTAACTTGTCTACTGCAATGGGTCATTAATTGTTTTAATTAAATAGTGCATATTTCTTAGCATATTTTCAAGTTTTTAAGAGCATATTTGCATGCATATTTTAGTGTTTTTTAGGGCATGAACTTCTGAGCCCTACTAATAACAAAAACAGTGGCATATTTTCTGCAATGAAGCCATAACAATTGCATTATTCTTGCAAAGCTGTTTTGTCAGTTGTCAACAGCCATGAAAAATAAACAAAGATAAATTTTAGAATACAATTATGAGAATATATACAAATAATCCTGCATGTTCTGTAAACGATTTTATAGTAATTAAAATTAACATAAATTTCCAGTATAATTTTAACAAGAAGGTTAATATTTGACCGGTTCTCCTTTCCTGTCCCTGGGAAAACTTCTCATTAACTATCATTGCTCTTGTAATACATGTGTCTTAACTTTGTCATTCTGCACCAACCAACTCCCCCCACCGTTGTACTGTTTGTGAACCATTGATCTAGTGAGACATGTGTATTGTTGTGTGTTTATATATTTTAACTAAGAGTAAATCCACAAAGATGTTTAAAATTACAATAGATATTATACTTCTGTGACAAATATGTTTTACATTTCAGCGGATCCAAACATACCCTGTGGTCCAAGAGGAGAAAATAGGGTAAGCTAGAAAATGATTTAAATACTGTAAGACTAAGCTTTCATGCAAGCGTTGTTAATTATGGGTTCACGAGTGATCAGCCGTGTTAAAGTTAAAATGTTGAGCTTCTGGCCACACAAAACTCTGTGGTTATCATCAAGAACTGAATAAACAAATGGCCATCTCAAACTCATGGCCTTCATCAGGAAATGAGCGAGAAATAAATGCCATCTCAAAATCCATGGCCTTCCTCAGGAAATGAATGAACATCTGGGTTACGTGCGTTCCATTGTCCTCCTTGGGCAGGTGCGTTTAATGGATGGTATCCAAGCTGGACTCAGTTGAAGTCCCCAATCCTTGGGTATAAATTTAATTTGAATGGCCTCTTTGATGACTCTGTGATAATAGTTTTCCATATGTTCCAGAACTGAGATGCTGTTAAAATTAATTTTGTGCACCTTATCAGTACAGTGTTGGACCACCGCCAACTTTTCTGATTGAAGGAGTTTGATGTTGCGCTGATGTCCCTTGCACCTCTCTTCAGTAGTGGGTCCTGTTTGTCCAATGTACATATTTCGGCATTCACATAGAATCCTGTACACACCAGGGACTTTGAGGGGCGGTTGATCTTTTATGGGCTTTAGGTATTGTTGGATCTTTCTGGGTGCGGTAAAGTAGGTTTTGATGTTGAATTTGGAGAAGATGTGGGAAATCTTATTGGAAGTACAGTAGAACCCAGCAAATCCGAAGTTCCAGATAATCCAAACACAAAATCTGTAATTTAAAAAAAAAAACAATAAAAAACTTACTTATAGTGTAGAGAAAGCATTCTGTATTAATTTATGAGTACAAAGCATAAATGAGGGGCTGAGAGCCAGAGTGGGCCAAATGCCACTTTATTGGAACTGAGAAAAATTGATGTAAAGCTTAGCACATCAAATAATTTATTGAATGCATATTGCTTGAAACTGCTAACAATTTTACATAAAGTAGACATTGATTAAACTATCCCTGTAACATGAAAACAAAAAACAAATATCTTAAAAAAAATAGTGCAAAATTCAACATATTTCAGAATCATGGAGTTGGCCCAATATGTCGTAGTCAAAATAGAAAAAATATTAGTGGGCCATCTACAAACTCCCGCTTGCTGCTTAGTTTTCCACCTTCAAATTCTGGGAAAATTGATGTGAAACTGGTGGAACATAAGGTAACAAAGACATTAGGTCTTCATGTTTACTTTTACTTATTTTAACCGATTATTTGTAAGCTGGTGGCAGAGACCATGGTGAAGGAATGGCAGATGTAACTTTCACAAAGTTTCTGCCCATTTTTACTGGTGAAATGTCAATTATTTTCCAGATTTCTATTTCATTTAGACAATATCAGAATTCAATTTTCATGGGTTCAGATTCAGCAAATCTCATCCATTTAATTTTCAACATTACACCTTTTCACCATCTAGTTTCCTTGCACATTGAAAATTTAGATTTTGTATTTTCTTTGATATAGAAAAAGTTACTGATTCATTTTTTTTAATACTGTAAAAGGGTTCTTTTTCCTGCATTGTTTTGAGATCCACATAATCATCTATTGAAAATGGAGATTTGGCTTTGCATTTAGCAGATTCAGTGCTACTGAAGTCTGTCATTAGGGAGGAAAGAATGACCTGATTCTAGAAATTTTTTATCTATTATCTTAAACTGGGTATGGTTGACAAGACAGGCCCCACAGAGAAGCTATGTACTGGTTCCTGTTTTGTCCTCCACACATGTCAGAATATGTTATTAAATGGTTAGCTTTTGAATTCACTGATTTGAGGTAGGATAACAGACATGATCCCACCTCATTAGCACCCCTCTGAGCAGTGTGTTCCCTCACAAATACATGTGTCCTAAATCATGTTCACAATCATGCACTACTAGATTGTACATCCAGAATTTTCTCTTATAAAAATAAACATTAGTAGTAAGAAGATGCAGAGGTAATGTTTTTTCCATGTCAAAAGTTATAGTGTGCACAACACCAGTCTTTTGAGTTTTTGTCTGCTCTCATTTCACTGTGTGCTTTCTCTGCATATTGCTTATGTAATTCCCATTCAGCCTTTGAAAAAGAAGATACTCCCCCCTGACTTACACTAACTTTCATTCGATCAGTAAAAGAGCATGAATCACTTTTTGGTTTCTCAAAAAATAAATTGAACTTTTTATTAAATACACTTCTGTAATACCATTCTTTAACAGGATTAATTTGTTTTTCCTGGCACAGCTTATAATAAAGTTCATACATTTTGCTTGTGATAAACACTGGCGTTTATCATTTTCTGCATAGCTGTAATGATTTGTTTCAGTCAGAAAACTTTTATGTTCCAGCACAAATTCATTTAGAGTCTTAGTCTGTGGAGGTTTTCGCAGATACAACTTTCCCACTTGAATTAATATACTGTGTTCCCTTTTCTCATATTTTTCATCCACTGATCACAATTTTGCACATGTTTCCTTGTTTTTGTAGCTTCTTTGCTAATTACTTCCATCACTGCAGTCATATTGAATGTTTACGTTATGTGGTATGAGTTGCATGTTCTAATTGGCTGCTTGGATTTAGCCCACTATGGCTCTTAAGAGAATTGTAATTTCATAGAGAGTTTTCTTTACGCTGTTATTATAGTGATTTATGAGGGAGTTGGACTAAATGAACCATTTTGTGAAGTACGTAATTCAGCGTACCATCCATAGATAGCATCAGCTCCAAAAACACAAATTTGGATTTGGCCCACTCTGGCTCTCAGCCCTTCAAATTACTGTAAAACGACAGCTAACAATAGTGAAACAAACTGAACTACCTAGGAACTGGCACTATCGCATTTGATCAGCTATGTCCACTCTTTATTCCAAAAAATAATACAGGATGATGGTCTAGCCATAGGTTATGCCGATGATACAACGATTATAGTTAAAGGTATTTCAGAAATAGATGTGCAAAATAAAGCTAATTTAGTATTAGAAACAGTCAGCAGAGAACTAATTTAGGTATGACACTGAATATTAATAAGACAGTATGGATGCAAATCTCACTAAGTAATGGGAGCCAGTCCGATATTCAACTAAAGATAGAAAATAGATTAATTCAGCAAGTAAGTGAAACAAATTTTTTAGGGTTAGTAATAGATGACAAATTAAACTGGAAAAAGCATACAGAAAAAAATTGCTAAAAAAATAAATACAGGTCTATATATTCTAAGACAATCAGCACACATAATGGACAGAAAGAGCCTTATACAAATATATTATGCTTTTATACATTCACATCTGAGCTATGGGGTTGTGTTATGGGGTAATGTACAAAAAAAGGCAATGCTTAGAATATTTAGATTTCAAAAGAGAGCGTTGCGGATAATATGTAATTTAAAAAGGATGGACACTTGCAGGAATGTCTTTAAAGATTTCAATATATTAACATTCCCTGCACATTGAATGTATTAAATTTACAATAAAAAATTATAGCGATCAATGTAAGAATATGAACATACACAAACACAATACAAGAACTAAGCAAAACTATTATATTAAGAGACTAAGAGGAACTTTAGGTACTAAAAGTGTAGAAATCAAGGTTAAAGAATTGTATAATCACTTATCAAACAAATTAAAATGTATAACAGATGAAAAGAAAAAAACTCAAAGCAACTAAAAGGTATTTATTAGAAAAGGTTTTCTACTCTATAGAAGAGTACATAGATGTAAATAAACTCTAATATATAAGAGTAAGATATAGCTATATGTATTTTTGTGAAAATTGTGACAATCCTTGTAATGATTTAAATACAATTGGAGCTAATAAATGAATGAATGAAAGGTCAGCAGAATATGTTGCCATACTGAGCATGGTAATAGCAATGTTGTCACTTCCTCATTGAGGTCTGCATGGACTCGGGCCTGGCCCGCAGGCCGGGTTAGGGCCTAATTTGAGAAATGTTTGTCGGGCTTGGAAATTAGGAGGCACAAAATAATTTATTATATTTTTTGTCACTGATGTCAAAATTCTGGGAATAGCATAAGTATCCCAGCATTTCATTACTAGGAATTCTCTATGTTTATTCTGCTGACACATTTCAAATAATAATAAAATAAATAAATAATCATAATAATGTCAATAACTGCAAAAATAATTTTGTTTAAAACAAAAGTAGACAATTGGACTTGGGCTTGTTTAATTCCAAACCTAAGAATCTTAATTCAATTTAAAAGATGAGTCAATTAATAACACTAAACAACACTTACAACATAATTTTCCGGAACGCGTTTCGAAGGTTAACTTTCCTCCATTATCAACCGGACAATAACTGGGTTTCCATGGTGTTTCATGGTGCGGATGGCGATGCTTCTTCTGATGTTTCTTCTGGTAATGGTTCAAGGAACTTGCTGAAAATATATTTCTGAGGAATGTCGAAACTAAATACTCTGTTTCTATTTTTTAAAATGAAGATTTGTTCCCATGTGGACAGTTCTTGGTTTCCGGTTATGTGTTTGAGAAGTTTCGGTTCTAGCTTTATGTCATGATTTTTGGTCCAAAAGTGAAACACAACTGCTGATTTTTCTAATTGTTTACTCTTGATATTCCTAACGTGTTCCTTGGATCTAATTTCTAAATTTCTTTTGGTTTTTCCTATGTATATTTCATTACAATCACTGCATTCAATTTGGTATATGCCAGATTTTTTGTCAGGTGGAATAGCATCTTTGATGTTTGAAAGTAGCAGGTTTTTTATGGAGTAATGATTTACTGGTGCTAGGTGAATGTTGTATTCCTTGAACACTTTTTTAAATTTATCAAAGGCCCATGGATGATATGTGAATTTTTTGAATGTCATTTTTGTTTTTGCTGCTGTGAGAGTTGTAGCTTCTTTTAATAATTTTTTCTTTTCTGCTCGTTTTACAAAATAGTAATAATGGATAAATCAAATTACATAGAAAAAATGGAAACAATGCTAAATGATAGCAACTATGAAAAAATCAGCAAAAACCCGCTAACCACTTGTGTTCAAACCTTTGAAAAAACTATACAAAATTCCAGCATAATACCAAACAAATATGCAATTAAACCAAATAACCCAATTGTACCTAGACTCTATGGTTTACTCAAAATATACAAGCCTGACATCACCATGAGACCCATAATTAGCAGCATAGATTCACCAACTTACAAACTGGCAAAATGGCTGTCTAATAAATTTAATTCATTTCCTAAATTTGAAAGTATAAGCATAAGAAATAATTATGAACTGATAGAACACATCAAAGACTTCAAATTAACAGAAGAGGACAGACACCCTTGTCTCCTTTGATGTAAAGTCACTATTCCCCAGTATACCAATAGAAAAACTCCCATCACTGATCAAAAATTGGCTCAAATCACTTGGAATGTCATCATCAGAAATTGCAGAATACGAGGTGCATCCAGAAGGTAAGTCCCGATCGCTTCCAGAGATGGCACTAGCAATCGGATAGGAATACGCGTGCACAGGAGAAGAGAGGAAGTATATGGTAACATTGCAGTAAAGTTTCAGTTTTGTGACGTCAGTAGTTACTGCTCTGTGCTAGGAGAAAATGGCTGCTCCGATATTGTCTCCCGCCAAATGCGAGGTTCGTGCAGTCATACAATGTTTGCATGCTCAAAAGCAATCTCCAGCAGAGAACCATCGCCAATTGTGTCACGTGTATGGACAAACATGTGTGACAGTAAGGTAAGACAATAGTGCAGGCAATTCACGGAAGGAAGAACCAATATTCACGACGAAGACCGTAATGGCCGACCGTCCCTGGTGACGCCAGAAGTGTTGGAAAGTGTGTGGCAAGCAATTGTGCAGAACCAGCGCTTCACAATTTCAGAACTCTGTCAATTTCCCCAAAGGTCTCACTCGCTTTTGCACGAAATTGTCTCCCGGTGGCTTTGTTTTCACAAAGTGTGTGCAAGATGAGTGCCTAGACAACTGACAGATGAACACAAAACCAAACGTCTGGCCGCAGCATTGACATTCCTACAGCGATACGCAGCGGAAGGTGACCAGTTTCTCGGCAATATTGTCACTGGGGATGAAACATTGGTGGCGAATGCCACACCAGTTACAAAACAACAATCAATGCATTGGCGGCATAGTGGTTCACCTGTGAAGACCAAATTCAAGCTGACAATCTCTGTCAAAAAATCATATGCACTGTCTTTTGGGATAGACATGGGTGCAGAATGAAGTGACTTTGTGGCTGCGGACATTGGCGGCAGAATCCTAGACTTGGGCATACAATTAATGGTGCACCATTGCGATAAATGCCTCAACAATGGTGGTGACTATGTTGAAAAGTAGCCAGTGAGTCTATGTAGTTATTCCAATAAATATTTCTTACTTAGTGATGTTTTTGTTCTCTTTATCGGTCATCGGGACTTACTTTCTGGATGCACCTCTTGTTACGTGTGTAATATAAAATTCTCTGGAAGAGGTGAGAAGACAGACAAACTACAATGTGTCGAATGTGGCCGAACAGCCCATTTAAAATGTTTGAATATTCGAAAAGAAGATTTAGATTTTCTCAAGCAAGGTTCCACATTAATGAAGTGTGCAAACTGTACTAGAAGGAAAGGTGATGCAGCGCCGTTGGCTTCCCCGATAGTTACAGAAGAATCAAGTTCAGGGATTATGGAAATACTACAACAGATCAAAAATGACATAACTGCGATAAAAACGTCTCAAAGAACACTAGAAGTTGATCTGGGAAAATCAATTGATTGCTGCCATGAAAAACTTGATACTAGTTTAAAAAATCAAGAAATATACTCCAAAAAGCTAGAAGAAACACTAAAAATCTTGGAAGAGGTCAGAAATGAAAATTTAGCATTGCATAAGGAAAACAAGGAATTAAAGGAACGTCTGGAAGACCTTGAGCAGTACTCAAGAATTAATATGCTGGAAATTCACGGCGTGCCTTCTCAACGCCTGGAGAACACCACTGAAGTGATTAAAACCATTTGCAAAACTCTTGATGTGAAAATAGAAGATCATGATATTGATGTTTGTCATCGCTTAAACTTAAATCCTTTGTCTCAGCTACCTAGTCCAATCGTCGTTAAGTTCTGTAGATCAACTAAAGAAGAAATACTAGGAAGACGACGTGTCAAAAGGAATCTGTCCACTTTGGACTTAGGGTTTACGTTCAGCAATCCTGTCTACATCAACGAGAGTCTCTGCCCAACTCGAAGACGTTTGTTTGCTAAATGCAGGCAAATCCGGAGATCTGCCAACATAAAGTATCTGTGGACGAGAAATGGAAAAATATTTATGAGGAAAGAAGACTCTTCGCCAGTTGTTAACGTAACTACGGAAGAAGACATCAAGAAATGTAGTGAACCTAATTAGATTGTGACTTTTACGCTTCGTAATAAGTAAAACAAAGTTCTTAGATATTTACTATCAAAATGTCAGAGGACAGAGAACAAAAACTGTTGAATTTTACACTAGTATAATTTCTTCAAATTATGATGTGATTAGCATAACTGAGTCTTGGTTGTTAGATGGTATTCATAACTCTGAACTATTCGATAACAGATATACTGTATTTCGGAAAGACAGAAATTCACAAAACCCTGACGGCGGAGTGTTAATAGCAATTAAATCAGCATTTAATCCTGAAAAAATCTCTTTTCTTGATACTAACAATGAATCAATCTGGATAAAATTTTATTACTATGGTACTAAATTTATTGTAAATACAGTTTATTTTCCTCCAAATACTAATATAAATTCATTTAAAGAATATTTTGATCAGATAGAACAAAATCTTCATAAATTTAGCTCACATATAATTATTACAGGTGACTTTAATATATCTGAAATAATTGATTCCACTTACGATCTAAGTAACGGTAGTAATAAAGCAAAATTGCTTAACAATGCTTTATCTTTTACTAATATGCAGTCCGTGAACAACGTAAAAAATGTAAGTGGTAAAACGCTAGACTTAGTTTTAACTAACATAACACTTAATATAAAAGAAGATGATAATTCTTTGGTACCTATAGACTTGTACCATCCTCCACTAAATTTAATGGCTAAAATTGAGAATACTGTAAAAAATAATATGGCGACAACATGTACCTATAATTTTTGCAAAGCTAATTTTAACAAGATATACGAGCTTATAAGAGACTGTAAATGGGATCATATATCAGTAGATCAGGATGTTAATTATTCAGTGGCTATTTTCTACGACAAAATTTACTCAATACTTGATAAATGCGTGCCAAAAAGAAAACAATATAAACACAAATATCCTGTTTGGTTCACTAAAGAAATAATAAAAAACATACAATTAAAAGAAAAGTACCGTAAAAATAAAAATGTATCGGAATATTATTTGTGGTGCTATAAAAATACCCGTAAATTGTTAAAAAGTCAAATTAAGATAGCCTTTAGAAATTATGTTAAGCTTGTTGAAGTTAAAATGATACATAATACCAACGATTTTTGGCAATTCATTAAAAATAAACGGAAACAATATCAGACACACGCTGAGATGGAATATAATGGTAGAGTATTAAAAACTCCTACTGAAATTGCCAATGGATATGCCGATTACTTTAAATCAGTTTACTCAAGTAGTACTTCAAAATACACTTATAAAGCTGATAATAGTGTCAACATTTTAGACTCTCTTAATATAAACGCAATAAGTGAAAATGAAGTCAAAATTGCAATAAAACAACTTAAGAGTAAAAGATCTTTAGGGCCTGATGGAATACCAACTTATGTAATTAAAGGCTGTGGAGAATTGTTATTATACCCTCTAACATCAATTTATAACCAAATCCTACAACAAGGAATTTTTCCCAATGTATGGAAACAAACTAAAGTAATTCCGATTCCTAAATCTGAAAATTCTAAGCTGATAAGCAACTATAGGCCTATTGCTGTTTTGTCTACACCAGCAAAAATTATAGAAAGCATTATTTATACACATATATTTAACCATATAAAGTTAGTAATTTCACTGCTACAACATGGTTTCATGCCAAAAAGATCAATTGTTACAAATCTTTTTAACTTCACTGAATATGTATCATTAGAACTAGACCATTTCAAACAAGTAGATGTAGTATATACTGATTTTCAAAAGGCTTTTGATAAAGTTGATCATGACTGTTTACTTGATAAGTTAGCTAAATTAAGTTTTGCTTTTCCATTAATGAAAATATTTCAGTCATATTTAAAAGATAGATCGCAGGTAGTCTATTATAAGCATTGCATGTCATACCAATTTAATGTTAATTCAGGGATTCCTCAAGGTTCTAATTTAGGACCTCTGTTATTTTTATGTTATATAAATGATTTACCTAGCGTTGTAAAACATTCAAAAATGCTAATGTTTGCTGATGATGTTAAACTATATAAAAGTATCAATAATGTTAAAGACTGTATGGAACTTCAACAGGACCTTGATTCTTTATATGCATGGAACGAAACAAACAAACTCCCATTTAATATTAGTAAGTGTGTAAAAATGTACTTCAAGAGAAACAAAAACCCATATAAATATGTTTATAATATCAATATGACACCACTCGTTGAAGTGATTGAAAAAAAGGATCTAGGGGTATATTTTACAATAGATCTTAGATTCAATAGACACATTGACTTAATTGTATCCAAATCGCTAAAATGCCTTGGCTTTATTATTCGAAATTCCTATTCATTTAAAGAAAAAACTTTAATTCAACTTTATAATTCATTTGTGAGACAAAAACTCGAATATGCATCTATTATTTGGAATCCTAAGATGATAATGCATGTCACCGCAATAGAAAAAGTACAGTCAAAATTTCTAAAATACATACTATTTAAAAGATCTGGATATTATCCTACTTACACAAACTATGAAACCCTTTTGGAAATATTTAAACTTAAAACTTTGAAATTTAGAAGAGATATTGCAGGGTTAATATTTCTGTATAAGGTATTGCATTCGATTATTGATGATATTAATATTACAACAAATGTATCATTTTATGTACCCAATAAAATAAGCAGATTCAGGAGGCTTTTCTTCACCTCCAGAGTAAATACGGAAATCCATAAAAATTCACCATTACACAGAATTATGTATTTATATAACAAGCTTCATCATTTCGATGTAGATATTTTCAACATGTCTGAATCTCAATTTAAAAGTGCTACAACTAAATTGGTAATAGTAGTATCGTTGCTGTAATTAGGAATAGTAGAAAAAATTACTTACCATACCACCTTCACTTTTTTTTTTTTTCTTTCTGTCTTCTTCTTTTTTTATAATTGTTTCTATTCCTTGTATTAGTTTATGTTCATTTATGTTTTTCTTGTATTTTTATTTGAGTGTGTATATTATTATATGTAAACATCTATGTATGATGAACATTGTAATTGGGCTTCCAAGCCTGTTATGTTCATAAGAATAAATAAATAAATAGAACTCACCAAATTATGCACAGAACAAAATTTCTTCCAGCTCCAAACAAAGTATTTCTGTCAAACTTCAGGTTTAGCAACGGGCAACCCTCTCTCACCATTCTTAGCAGATATTTACATGAGTTCATTGGAAATAAGGATCACAAAAGGTTTCCCGTGGATGTTCAATCTCTGGCAGCAATACGTAGATGACATATTTGCAATAGTTCCAAAATTATAGGGGAGGGGAATATGCGAGGGGGGGGGGGGCCTTATGCGATAAAATACTTTTTTTTTGGGGGGGGGGTCTTTTAGATAATCCAAATATTTCTGAAACCAAACAAGTCACACTCCCAATTAATTTGGATTAGCAGGAATCTACTGTAGAACTACAGAATGGTATGACTACCTTACTCAACCAGTTGTCTTTACTCTTGGAACGAGGGAGATGTGGCAGATAGATCCTGTTATCTAACCCCTTTCTGTGGGCCTCCTTGACATCATGGTCACTGTTGCCATTCTGTGATAGTGTATCTCATAGAGGTTCAATATCTTGCTGACTGTTGTCTTCATCTGTTATGTCAAAGGCTTGATGAAATAAAGTAGAAATAACTGTTCTCGTATGAGCAGGATCGTGATGTCTCAACATTTTTAAATTTAACACGGATGATCACTGTGTAGATGTCATTATTTAAATACTGTTTCATCTGGTTATGTGACTGTTAGATTTGACATACACCATTGGAGGTAGTCCTAGGATTTCAAAAATGGAAAGCTTGTCCCAGGTGGTGTATTACTGGAATTTTCACACCTTGTATTTTGTATATATCATAATATTCTGATACCTATAGCATAGTTTGTTAAGAAAGATGTTGAGCACTATATGATATTTCTTCCCTGAAAGTAAGGTGAGAAAACTTAACATTTTTCAATAATAGTTCCAAAAATTGGAATTATTGGCGCCAAACAAGAAAGGGATTGATAGTTCACTGTGAAAGAGAGGTGATGTTGCCGCTTATTGCAACCACATGAAGAGCACATTACCATTATGTGTAAGAAGACAGATTGCATTTGGAATAATTTATATTCGTATTCAAAGACAACAGTAAAATTGTGAATCTACATGCAAAGGATAGAACATGCAAGCATATATCACTGTAAAGATTTACGTTAACAAAAGGAATATACCTATGAAATATTGTAATGGGAAAATGTTGATATCCGACTCGCATCATTGTTGTTGTTACTGGAATTACCGGCGGAAATGACACTGTTGTATACTTGCTTCTAAAACTCTGTTTTCCCATGTCGTACTTATTATGCCTGTTGTATCAGTAACTGCTTTTTCAGTTTTCAGCTTTTTATTGATGTAGCTTTATTACAGACAACACAGTGAAATCTTTGTTTTGCACAATGTAACCCTTTACTTCAGTCCAAATTAATTAAATTGGATTATACTAGGAAAGGAGCAAACCAAACAATTTTACGAACATGTTCTTAAGCAATACCATCAACTGCATAATCCTTTAATTGGGATATGTATCTTACCAAACACAATTTTATTTGCTTCCAGAGTATGTTGCTTGGCTTTGCTGTCTTTCTCAATATTTTTGGACATAATTAAATATTCATTAAAAGAGACAATTGTAAATGCTCACAACATATGTACAGATACAGAGATTCAGACACACTTAAATACAAGGCAAATAACCACATAAATAGAATGATGCAAACGAACTTGTCAGCACACAGGCAATCTCTGATACAAATATTGCAAGCTGGAGGGAGGCGTTGTATGTATTGCAGGGAAAACAGAAAAGACCCACAATTTATGGTACTGCTGGATTGCAGGTCAGGCACATGCTAATTATGTGTTAAATATTGACAACACTGGTTTAGCATTTAGCATTGTTATGGAAACATCTTATCTCTAATTGGTCCCTCTTTTCATTGCTATGACAATCATAATGATGCATCAATCACCTTCTTGTTTGGTGCCGAGTATAAGTAACTGTACCAGAATAACAGTTAAGTTCATTCTTCAGTTACATAACCATTACACAAGGTCCACTTTTACTTCTCTGGCTGGGTTCTTTTGGACCAAGTCATGGATATTTGTTCTAGTATCGTAAGACAATACTCCTCTCCCTTCCATCATGCAGGTGCAAATTCATAACATACTGTCAACAATGCTTGTTGTGTATACTTATTACAGTGCTGTTAGTTTAAGAATTGGCACTAGCGACAAATGCCACGCTGCCGCAAGTCACCGCCCGCTCGCCAATAGCCGGGACTTTACATGCCGGAAGAAACTGGCAGTAGTGGCGCGACTTATCAGATGGTTCACCTTCGTTGTTTCTTTTTGTCAATCACACAACCTGTTTCCATAAACTTTTTCACTAACTTGCGTACTGAACCTCTGAGGAACTGGGCGATCAGGATATTTACGTCTAAATTTTCGCCTGGTTTTGCAAACCGATTTCTTTTTCAGAAAATAGCTTTTCACTATATATGCATGTTCACTTACTGAATATTTCACCATCATGCAAACAACACGTGTAACCATCTGATAAGTCGCACCACTACTGCGTGCCAAGGTCGCAACTAGCAGACACATAAAAAGTGCGTGCCAGTTTCTTCCAGCATGTTATGTCCCGTCTATCGGCGAGCAGGCGGTGACTTGTGGCAGTGCGGCATTTGTCGCTAGTGCCAATTCTTAAACTAACAGCACTGTATAATTACTGCTGACTATGGTACGAATGACAATTATAGGCGAGTGGTGGTTGAGGCTCTGGAAGTTCTTGAGGTTCTCCAAGATCTGGATGCTTTACACAGCTTGTTGCTATGTATCTTAGAATTTTAAGTTTAAGTTTGCTGCATCTCTAACTTTGTTGGTGTAAAGTCAAATGTGATATTCCATATTTGCCAGGATTTGCCACTTTTTAAAGCCTTTTTAGGAAAAAAAATTTCTTACTTTGTACATCTACTGCAAAACAATTACAGTAGAGCCACGGTTATCCGAGCCCCAACTAACCAAGGTCTCATTTTATGAAGTATATCGAGCAAAGTGTGTAGTGTAAAAATAGAAACAGCATAGGGCGGGAGGGTGGCAGGTGAGACAATTGCTGAAAACGATGAGCCAAGTGGATCGGCACAGACAAAGAATTGGAAACGACTGATGAGATGATAGTAGAGGAAGTGAATGTAGTGGCTGAAGAAAGTGAAAGTGACAATGAAGGCATTGAAATGCAGATTGAGAAAATCAGCCACAGCGAAGGATGCAAAGCGATAGAAAAGACCATTGAATGCTTAGAGCAACAGTCAGAGACAACTTCGACACACTTTCTACTGCTACAATGATAGCATGAAATGGCAACAAAGAAGTTTTTTTTTGTAGTGTTTTAATGCCTGCTTTTACTACGTACGGCACTGCAGGCGGTGACACTAGTGATACATGGAATGAAGATGGAGCACTGATGGAATAAGATGGTGGGGGAAATTGGGTAACCTGGAGGAAACCCACCCCAGTGCCACTTCCTCCACCACAAATCCCACATGCAGTCATCTGGGATCGAACCCGGGTTGCTTTGATATGAAGCGAATGGTCTAACCACTCGGCTATGGCACAGCCATAGCAAAGAAGTGAGTGAGTTCATCAGACAGAAAATACTTGTGAAATTCTTGATGAAATAACTTTTTGACTGAAACCTGTATATACTGTAGCTCTTTTTTTCCCTTAATTTTGTCTGTTGTTTAAAAAGAATAATACATTAATAATTGAGACATGCAATAAATAAAATTACTTTTTCCATTCCATTGGATCTCTGTTTTGACATTTATCAGGAGATTCACTAATTATTTTATGAACAACTGCTTTAGTTTCCTTTATGCTAATGATTTTATGTTCCAAAACAGCATCTCAGGCAACTTCTTTTCACAAGTGTATAGGTTGCGCGTTTGTTCTTGACGAATGACCTTGAGCAGAAATCCAGTAAGTAGGCTTACCCTTAATAAACAGGTCAGCAAATGTTTATGCTACGATAACAGACACCTCTGTTTTCCTCTGTCGCGCTTGTGTATACAGTCGACTACAAAAGTTTTGTGCGGTACGGATGTGTACATGCAACGAAAATAACAGCAATTCAGACGAGGGACAAATGTCGGGAATAGAAGAAATGCAATAAAGTTAAGTGGAAACAGTTATAGAGGTATAGTGTATAATACGTGTGGCTGATATTACTAGAAGTGCGATAAATTGATTTGTAGTGCTGTATTACTTCAGCTCAGAAGCATGTGCGTCATCCCACTGCAGACTGTACCTCCTCTCTCTCGATGCTAACGTTCCCGCAAAAGCTGAGTAGTGACTCGCATTCAACCTTTCATATAAAATTTTCATTCGTCAAAAAGTAATGCGCGACCTGTACCATAAAAGTTCAACAGCATTATTAAATCAATAAAAATATTGTGACAAATGACAAGATCAATGACTTTTTTCTGTCACTTTATTTTCCTCTAAACTGAAGCATAAAAATACAGTTCTGTTTTTGTCATCACATTCTATAGCTTTGTAGCCTTGCAACTCACAATTGTTCTGTCTCTTATAACCATGACACAGAAGCTTTTCTGTCTTTCAGTTCTCTCTGTCGAACAAATTGCTGGCTTTGAGAATCATTAAGACTGCTTCTCACAATTACTTTTGTATGTGGCGGTTTGTGGCTTGATTTATATATTTCATTAATTTGTTGGTACTTAACGATGGCATCTTGTTTATTATTAGTATATTAGGTATATGTTGTGGGTTGGCTTTGCCTCGGCTATGATAATACTCAGCAGTTGAACATGTATCGCTAATCAGGTGGTGGCAGGAAAGGAAGTCAGGAATTATGAAATTGTTCTGGCTCTGAAAGCTGCATGTTGTGGAAATTATGTATACACAGTCGGGCAATCACAAACAAATCTATATTGCACATAAGCCACAAAATTTATACATACATGTTACACTTGTACAATACTATTGTTGTTACCTAACCACTGTCAAAGCATCTGCTCTATACGAAGACTTACTGGCATTTCTTGCTGAGACAATACACTTGGAGTTACCCTGTAGTCCTGGGCCTCCCAATGCTACAGTTTGTCCCAATAATGACACCCAATACTTCTGCACCTGCTTTGAATACATTGTTAACTATTCTTCAATTTTATATATATATATATGGTTGTTGTTGTTGCTAATGCTGGATTTCTGACAATGAAGTCATTAATTCTCTTGCTCTCCAATATTTTTCACTGATAAATGAGGCGCTAGAGGACAGAGTGGTGAAGAATATATCCCAATTCTTTTCAAGTGTTTTGCCAGACAATTAGATTTGCTGCTTGAATGAAAAATATATCTATGTTATTGTCAAATACAATTTTATTGAGCTCTATTCTTTTTGCTTGTGTGAGACCACCTGCGTTCCGTTGAAGAATTCTCATGCTAGATCTTCTATTAATATAATGTTTTGGTTCTCGAGAAGTAGTCCCCGCCCGTAGATCTGAATGGGGGACTATTTTAACTCCGGAATATCTTACTCCTCGAGTCATATTTCATATACTAGCAGTAAAAGTAACCGCGTTTTAGAGAGCACCATATTTTTCCGTTTTGGCAGTCACATCGCTCTCTCAGAACCCCCAGAATGTCTGGAGGACCACACCTATAGTTGGTTTACGGGTCTCATCGACCTGACCGGGAGAGTTATCAAAATAAATTCACTGACCATATCCTCTGATTACCAATCAGAGGATGCATTACCTGTCATGACAGGTCAGCATGTTAGGGGTTAAGAGGTTATAGAGTATAAGCTGCTGTTTGTTTTACCTTCCAAATATCTCTGGCCATCATTATTCATAAAAACTTAGTACAGAGTGACCTTTAAATCACTCCACAGTGGTGGAAATGTGGTGGTAACCCTGACTCCATGCATTTGTGATACTACAGTGATGGAATGTTTGGAAAGAATTTGGAGAAAATAGTAGAAAGAGAAAACAAATAATGCATAATGGTATTCAGGTTTTGAAAACTATGTTACTAAGTTAGGTACCATTTCTCTGTCAATATGTGCACTTCGTAGCTTGATTTCAAATCATGCATCACACAGTGCAACATTTTGACAGCCGCTCGAGACACTTCATGATGGATTTTTTCTTTGAGTCCTTCAACATCTTGTGATGAGGGTTGACAAAAATCTTTGCTTTTCAATCACCTCCACAAAAATAAATCGCATGCTCTTAAATCTGGTGATCTTGCCAGCCCCACGGAATACACCTGTACCTGGAGATGAGATGAGATTAGGAAACAAACGTCTGAGACATTCCAAAGACACATGAGCTGTATGGGTGGTTACTCTGTTCTTCTGACACCATGGATCCTACTGTTCAATAGATGCTGGTAGTCTGAGGCATCAGAAAGATATTAACCATTGTAGAATAACACTGGGCATTTACTGTTAGAAAATTTCCGTTTTCATCATCATGAAAGAAAGGACTTATGATTGCAGACAATCACATGACACCATATTTTGACGTATGTAAGGATTATTAGACTCGCTTTTGAAGGTTACTTTGTGACCAGTATCGGAAATTATATTTATGTACATAAATCAATAAATAAAATTTGCTTCATCACTCATTATTAGGTTATGGTCAATTTTTGCTTTGTCATTTCTAGGTTTAAGAAATTTCTGGCAAAAGATCACATGGCTTACTTTGTTACCTTTAGTTAGTGCCCGAATCACCTGGGTTTTGTAAGAACGGAACTTTAGATCCTTATGGAGAATTCTGAAAACAGTTGAGTGTGATGGTTTAAGGGACACAGAGTGGCATTGTGCTCAACATTGAGGACTATGCTCAAATGCAGTCCAAGAATATTCTCCAGCCTTTGTACACTTCTTATGTTCCTAAGAGGCATTTTCTTTAGAGAAGAGCCTATCTCAAATGCTTAAGGCATACTTTGATAGCTTAGGCAGAAAGCACCAGATGATTACGGTGGACATGGGCGTCGGCAGACTCTTTTCCAGGGAAGGGCTGCATGTTGGAAGTTTGCAGTCAAACAACATTAATTCATTATTCTGCTGTAAAAAGTTATAGTATTTGTTGCAGATAACCTTATTAATTTGTGCTGAAATAAAACTGTTCTTTACGTGACAATTATATTTTACTATACGAGGGTGGGTCAATAAGTAATGCCTAACCTTCTTCTCCAATCTCCTGCAGTAGTAACTTCCTAAGTCAACAGGTGGCAGCACTGCATCTTCTTGCAAAATGGCTGACATCGACATTCGTATTAGACAGCGTTCTGTGATTGAATTTTTGACTGCTGCTTTTATTCAGGTATGAACCCACGTTTCGTCTCCAGTAACAATTTTTTCCAGAAATTCCTCTCCCTCCAAATTGAAGTGCTGCAAGTGTTCGGAGGCTATTGTTTTCCTTGTTTCTTTGTTTTGGGCGGTTAACATTCTTGGTACCCAATGTGAACAAACTGTTGAGTAACCCAGTTGTTGAATAATCGTCATCACACTGCCTTTACTGAGGGAGGCAATGCAACACAATTCACCTGTTGTTATCTGGCGATCACCACAAATGATCTCATCGACTCGCTGAATGTTGCATGGAGTCACTGCAGTCACCAGCCTGCTGCTTCGCGTTTCATCTGCTAATGGTGTTTGCCCTTCAGCTTCGTTACAACGATGAATCCATTGTCTAACAGTGCTGACATCCACCGTTGCATCACCATACACATTTTTTAGCCTTTTGTGAATGCAAATTGGTGTTTCACCTTCCGCAGTCAAAAATTCAATCACAGAGCACTGTCTAATACGAATGTCGATGTCAGCCATTTTGCAAGAGGATGCAGTGCTGCCACCTGTTGACTTAGGAAGTTACTACTGCAGGGGATTGGAGAAGAAGGTTTGAGGAATTGCGCCAAATTCAAATTTTTCACATAACTAACTTATTTAAGAAAAAAAAAAATAGGTGGCATTACTTATTGACCCACCCTCGTGTATATATATATACTCTGTACAATTAGTCCTGTCACAAACTTATACTAATCAATTACTACATGTTCAATTAATACTGTCACCCTTTGATGCAATGTATCAGTGTCCCAAACTGTCTCAGTCGACGCATACACTTCTTTCACAACAACTGTGCACACAAATGAACTGCTACAGCTGTCCCATTTGCAAACCAACAAGTACTTGCTTCTGTTGTTGTCTCGCCAGCTTTTATATTGGGAATGACATTTTTCTCTTACCTTTCATGAGCAAGCCAGCAGCCACAAGTCTTGCAGAACATGAGAGATTTGAAATGTACCCTTTTGGAACATGTGAGTTTTGATGGTAAACATTTTAGAACAACACTTGAGTATCACCAACAAAAGGAGCTAGCTGAACACTGAAATAAATTAAATCATCAATTAAAATTAATTAAACCACTGTTTAGGAACATTAAAGCTTATTTTATCTTTGCAACTTGATAGATAGCAACTTCCTCTGGCAACCTTACTAATTTGACTTGGTTTCTTTTCCATATTTCTGGAGCAACTGCATATGGTGCAGTTGACACTTCTTGCACCACTTCTTGCGTGAAAATCTTCACAATTTAACTGCTGAACTTGATGGTATTTATAAAAAACTGAGAGCACAGTCCTTCCTCAACCTAAATACAGAGTGATAGTAGGGTGAAGGGCGAAGAGAGGTGAGGGAACTACCAATCGCTGATTAGTCGAGAAAGCGACGGAACAAAACTCACAAAATGCAAAGGATCATGAGACTTTTGACATAAACCGGGAAGTTTGTTGCCTATTTAAACATGGATCAAGTGAGAAATGAAACCACATTTCTCTGGATTCTACGAGGGCCGTTCAGAAAGTAACCTCCGGTTGATTGCAAAAAATTCACCAAGTTAAATAAAAATATTTTAATATATACATCTTACAACTACATCTTTGCACTATTTTTCTACATAGTCTCCATAACGATTGAGGCACTTATCGTATCTGTTCACAAGCTTTGAAATTCCTTCTGCATAAAAATCACCCGCTTGTGCCTGGAGCCAGCCTGTGACCACATCTTTGAGCTCTTCGTCGTCATCAAACCGCTGGGACCCGAGCCATTTCTTCATATGCATGAAGAGGTGATAATCGCTTGGTGCCAGATCTGGGCTGTAAGGTGGATGGTTGACAACGTCCCACTTGAAGGACTCAAGAAGGGCTGTTGTTCTGCGAGCAGAGTGAGGACGGGCGTTATCGTGCAAAAAAACGATACCGGAAGTAGCATACCACGGCGTTTGTTCTGTATAGCCCGTCGTAATTTTTTTAGTGTTTCACAGTACACGTCTTGATTAATGGTCGTCCCACGTTCCATGAATTCAACTAACAACACCCCTTTTGCATCCCAAAACACTGTTGCCATCAATTTTCGGGCAGAAAAATCTTGCCGGGCTTTTATTGGTTTGGTAGGCGAATTTGAATGTGCCCACATCTTTAATTGTTCTTTTGTCTCAGGGTTCACGTACTTAATCCAGGTTTCGTCCCCGGTCACGATTCTGTTTAACAATGGTTCACCTTCGTCCTCATAACGTCACAGAAAGTCTAATGCAGAGGCCATTCTTTGAGTTTTGTGGTGGTCGGTAAGAATTTTGGGCACCCATCGTGCACAGAACTTTAGGTAACCCAATCTTGCTGTCACTATCTCGTACAAGAGAGTCTTAGAAATCTGTGGAAAATCAGTAGACAACTCCGACATTGTGAAACGTCGGTTTTCACGAACTTTTGCGTCAACTGTCTGAATGAGTTCGTCCGCCACCAATGATGGTCTACCACTCCTCTCTTCATCATGAACGTTTTCTTGTCCACTTTTAAATAAACGTACCCATTCACGGACCACTCCTTCACTCATAACTCTTGGTCCGTACACGGCACAAAGCTCACGATGAATAGCTGCTGCAGAATATCCTTTGGCTGTAAAAAACCTTATAACAGCACGCACTTCACATTTGGCGGATTTTCTATTGCAGCACACATTTCAAACGGCCACAAACACTAAACTAGCGCAGGTACGACGTTCACTCGACCACGGCTTGATGCCGACTGACCTGCTGAGTGCGTGAATGCACAGATGGCGTCGCTACTCCCCCCACTACCCGCACTGTGACGGATCGGAGGTTACTTTCTGAACGGCCCTCGTATGCAGAAAACTGAATTGTAACATAGTGGTACCGCCATTTTGTATTTTTTGGATCATGTGAGTTATGACTCTAACCTACTCACTTGTCTCTCCTGTATTTAGAGAACTTACTGCTCATGTTACTTTGTGCGATGTGCAGTGTAGATCATCTGCCACTGAGTACAGTTCACTATAAGTATTATCATATTATTGTTACTGTCCTTCACATATGTTGAGTTAACTTTGTGATAATGCCTCCTTTAATTTCATATTTAAAAGGAAAACCACTTCATAGTTAAACTGATGAGGTGATAGTAAGCGTAGGCTTTCACGGCCAGAGTTGGTAATTCTAGAAGAAACTTCTAGGCTGATTTGCCATGGTCTGCTGGAGTAACTGGATCCAGACGTTTTGCAACTGCAATGGACATCATGGGTGGCACGGACAAAGTCTTCTCAGTGAAGGTGCAGTTGCGTCTGAAGCATTAATGGTTGGGGGTGTGGCATTTATGTAGGGAGAGGTCTTCTGTGATAGGCTCTGGGCCGGCTGATGGGAGGGACCTAGCTGCTTCTTGGTTACTACTAGTTCCTCATTGGTTCAAGTTGTTTTACTGTCTGTATTGTCATTTAATGTCATCAGTGATGGGATACCAAGTTCTGTCAAGCTTAAGGGTTTCTTCCTGTTAAAATCGTTGGAGTGCTTATAAATTTCTATAGGTTTGCGCTGTAGTTGAGTGTGGTAATGTGAGATGGTTAAAAGAATCTTGGTGTCTTGAAACTTTATATATTCCCTGTCCACTTCTATTGTGCATTCGGCAATTGCTGACTTCTCAAATTGCCCTAAATGGCAGCATCTCTTATGTTCAGTCAGCCTGGTGTTGATGCTACATAGTGTCATGACAATATACACTGCACTGCATGAACAGGGAATCCGGTAGACACTGAGGAGAGGGGTCCCTTGGATCCTTAATTAAGCATAGTAAGCTGTGGAGCTGTTTAGTAGGTTTGAAGATAGTCTTTGTATTATGCCCACCTCTGTAGCGTGATGGTTAGCATGTCTGCCTCACGTTCAAGAAGTTGCGAGTTCAAATCTCGCTTAGGGTAAGATATCCGTATGAGGTTTTTCTCCGAGGTTTTCCCTTTTTTTGAGAAGACGATGTTGGGTAACTTAAAGCTCTATGGACCTCGGGCTCATTTGAGCATCATTTCACCCATTTCAATCATTCACCATCTGTTATGACATTATTTTGGAGGACGTTAACAAAAAAAAATCTTTATATTATAGCATAGAGCATAGTAGCAAGCGTTCAATCTGCCTGTAACGTTACTAACATATGGAAGGTATACCGTGCCTTGGCTCTTGGGTGGGATTAGCTTAGCCAAAGTCAGCTGATGTCTGGGTGGTCAGAAGGCTCTCCTTACTTCTTGGGCAGAGTAGCTGTTTGTTTGCAAGGCTTGTTCTAGATGGTGAAGTTCTTGTAGTAGGTGCACCTTGCAAAGGCAGGAAGCACTGTCCACAAGAGTTTTAATCATGGCCCATTTCAGTCTCAGATGGTGTTTTTGTTTGACCAACGGTCTGTGTGAGCAGATTTGCGGTATAGGTACTGTGCGACCAAGCTGTTGTGTTTCCTGCTGACCAGTTGCTAACATTTATGAATACATGAATGAAGAGACCAAACACTATGGTAGTCTACTGAGATTTTCAAAGAAATCCAAAAACTGCAGGAAAAAGATGCTGCAGCTACTGGCACCTCACACAGTTCTGTTTGTAGAATTTTGGAAGAAGAGTGAAAACATGGACAATGGACTATCTTTTGGGACTCCCAAAAAAAAAAAGCATAAGGGAATGATATGTATCAAACTATTTTTGCATACTTTAGGCAAACCGATGATGAAAATTTAAGCAAGTTGAAAGAATAGTTTACCCATGTAAGTTGGAAAGAAGTATATGACATAGAAAATGTACTTTCATGGCGAACGTTACTAACAACGGTTTCTCGGGTGATCAGCCATGTCAAATCTATAAAATTCAAGCTTTTACACTTTTTTATTGAGTGTAAAATGGCCCAAAGCTCAAATTTTATATATTTGTCATGGCTGATCACCTGAGAAGCTGTTATTAGTAAATGCCGGAGGCATGTGCGTTTTTCCATAGGTATACTGCACTTGGACTTCGCTGTTACTGCTCGCGCATGTAAACAACTACAGGTAGGTACAGCCTGACCATGAAAACCGCCTCACTGCAGTACAACCTACAACCATCATATGAACACCAAAGAACACTATTACTCCACTTCTGCAGTTCACTGCGAGAAGAAACAAAACAGTTGCGTTATACTACACCTTGACCTTGCGTCTGCATACACTTGCAAGGCAATGCTTCACTAGTTTGCAGAGTACTATGGTATGTTGTTTTCAACTCTTGCTTCTAGTGGTAGTTTGCACATTTGATGGACGTGCTGTACTTCTGATGTCATACTCTGTGTCCAGCTAATCTGTATTGCAGGCAACCGCACATCCTTCCGGCCTTTACTTATTAGCATAGAAAATGTACATGAAAATATGAAATATTTCATAGTACTATACAAAAAGAGTTAGACACTGTAATACCGTTACCTTCTGCATATCAAGCTAAAAAGAAGAACAGGGTACACCAAGGTAAAGGGGGTACCAGAATACCCCAAAGGAAAATATAGTTACACTAGGTATGTTACAGAAACAAAGGCAACCACATGCAACAGCACTGTAATGGAAAAAGAATAATCCTTTACAATAACAGTGTAATAAAAAATCTTACTTAAAGTGTTGGTAACAAATTATGTAAATTGTCAAAATACTTTTTTTACCCAAATGTTTTGTCTATTGGTAATTATACATGTTGCAGTTCTAAGCAATATAATTTTTGTGAACTTTCTTAGTTTTCATAACTGCATGTTCACTACACACAAAAGAATAGCACTTGCCACATTTTGTTTTACACTTATGGTATTTTCCTAGGACAATTTGCAACGTCCAACACATCCCTTCCAAAGGTTCTGTTCAGTTAGATTGCTGTGTCACTGAGATTACATCTGCACCAAACAATAATTGTTTCATTGCTGTTCTTGTGTTTGTGGGCAATCCGTTTAGTTCCTGCATTCTTTGCTTCATGTGACGCTTTATAAGCTCTTGTCCTAGATCTAACAAAAATGTTCTGCTTCTGTAGTGTGCCTTCCAGTCAGGATTTTTTGTCTTTCAAATAATCTAGGCATTGTATACAATAGCACAAATGCCCATTACTTGATAGTCCTATTGCATGATTATTCATTTATCGTTTTGCCCATTGTATCAACAGAACTTTTGGTTTTATTGTAATGTAGAATAATATCAGATTTGAAATTCTCCTTTCCTGTGGCACAATTGCTATCACGACGTTCAGGACTTAAAGGGATTACTGCCTTGTTTGTTCAGGCATGTATGATATTAGGGTTAGATTTCCATTAAAGCAAACATACATGAAAATTGTGGTTTCAGTGGCATTGCTTGAAGTTCACATGGGATTTCAGGGAAAGTAAAAAGGCAACCATTAATAGGAAAAGTTAGTGGTAGACAAACATGTGGATCTTTGAGAGGTAGAATCAGGACTGAAAAATTTCAATACCATAGCTGGGATTTGAACCATGGATCTGCCGCTTCATGTGTGGCTGCTCTGACCACTAAGATACCATGGCCAACTTGCCAACTGCCCAGTTTCACCCAAATGAAAAATGTCCCTGGGTTTGTATTTCCTATCAGCTCCTGCAATTGTTCACCGATTCATTCTTCCACTGTATCATTAACTGCATTTGACTTTCCACAGACAGTTTTATAGGCTATGTGGCACCTTTTTTTGAAGCAGTCAGTCCAGCCATTTGAAGTGCTGACAGTTTCAATTCCAAGCATGTTGGTCACCTATTTAAAGCACTCCATTGACTGGGATGCCCACTGCCATTGTAGTTGTGAACCAGCTTTTCTCAATTTCTTCCAGTTCCTCTTATGTTGCATATTTTCATTTCTAAGAGTTTGGCCCACATTCTGAAGCACTGCAAGTTATAGTTTTATAGTTTATTTGATGTTTGCCATTGTACTCGGTGTGGACACAAAAAACTGCAACTCACATGCAAGTGCAAGACTTATTCCCAGGTACAGATCTCTCTTTAATAGTGAAGTCTTTCTTTCCCTTTTTTTTTAAGATCAGCAGAAAATGTAAACTCTCACAATAAAACAGTTACAAAGAAGGATTAATAACAAATAAATCAAAGAACAATTGATCAAGACAAATAACTAGCTCCTTGACTTGTATAACAAATCTTATTTATTTAAATATAAATTTATTTATTTATATATAAATATTTTCCGTGCAACTTGGAAGCAGCTCTAACGATTTCAATCAAATTTTGTATTCAGACAGGGTTTTGCTTATTAAGTTTATCTATATAGGTGTCATTCCTGAAAAAATGTGATTTTACATGTAACAGTCACAATTGCTCTAAACCGCATTTTGGCCATAATTTCTCTGTTAATGGACTAATTTCAACAAAGAAACCAGGATATTAAAGGTCTTGTCAAGAGCTTTCAGAAAACCTAAAGAAAGTTGACTTAGCTATATTAGTCTATGTGTAACAGTCACAATTAATCAAAACCTTATTTTGGCCATAGTTTCTCTGTTAAAGGGCCAGTTTCAACAAACAAGCCAGGATATTAAAGGCCTCATCACGGAAATGGCTCCAACAATTAGGATGAAAATTTATATTTAGTTAACATTTTGCTTTTCAAGTTTATCTAAATAAGTACCTTCTAAAAAACCACGATTAAAAAAAGGAAAAGAAAAGAAAGGCCAAGCAAAGCAAATTCAGTAAACATGGAATGAGAAACTTTAATATGATGCTCATGTCAATGCACTAGTGTAGCTTTACACAGAATAAACAGGAACTACAGAACACCAACCAACATAACTGTCCGCTGCAGATTGCACACGCTTGGCTGAGGGGGAATAGGGAACCTTTGTGCTGAGCGTTAGCCATTTTACTTCCATTGTTTTTCCCACTTGAACTGCCTGGCTTGACGTTAATGGGAGAAATATAAAATTTTAAAAATGTAAATCTAAGGATTTTAATACATAATGAACATAGGCAATGTGAAACGAAGTATCATAAACAATGGGAACTTAAATGTGGAATAATGCTGTATTTGATTTTCTCAGTTTCTCATATCAACATTTGTATTATAGTATACAGACTACTGCCTCATTGCGATCTTGTCCCTGCATAAGCTCGCACATATTGAGCAAAAATTGGAGTTATTGTGAGAACCATTCATTTTTATTTTTGCTTCTAGTGGAAAATGCTTGGCAAAAATTGATTTTCTAATGTGTTATTCTCTTTCAGAAATAAAATGCAATTTACATATGTCAACGTTTGCTGTAAATGACTGAAAGCAAATATTGACTTTTGCAAAAACTAATCATGTTGAACTCTGCAACTATGGCAACAAGGTTGATACATAACTACAAAAATTTTGAAATTTGAGCATTTATCTATCAAATTTTGAAAAAACTTTCCTCAATTATTGTTGTTTCATGAAACTGCTAATGTCTGTAATTTGTAATCTTTGCATTTCTTTCACTTTGCATACCATTTGTGTATAAACTCTACAGTTTGTAGTTGAGAAGGATGCTGGCAACAAGAATGTACTTCATAAATATCTCCTACTCTCTCAAGCAAATTATGCAGGAAATGTATAATGGCTACTCGTGCAGTCTTACACCAAGGGAAATTGACATCATCTGTTAGTGTGAAGTCAGGTGTAAGACAGGAATGTATTCTCTTGGTATCTGTCTTCCTAGTTGTGATGGATGAACTGAGGAGAAAAGCAAATGACCGGGGGGGGGGGGGGGGGGGGTTGATAAATTGGGGTATTACAGACCAATTAGAGGATATAGATTTTCCTGATGATGTGTGTCTCCTCTCTCAAAACTTCAGGCATATGAATGACAAATTAAAAGATTTACAGGAAGTAGGAGGAAGGGTTGGACTAACTATAAACATTGGAGAAGAGACCAAATCAGTACGACTAAATGCAGCAACTGACAGAAATTTCCAATTAAATGGAAGAAATATAGAGAATGTTGGAAATTTTACACATCTTGGAAGCATTGTGACAAAAACTGGAGGAGCTGATAAGGATGTATGTAGCAAGATTAGGAAAGCTAATGCGACTATCATCCAACTGCTTCCTATATGGAAAAGTAATGAGATTTCCCTGCAAACAAAGCTTTGAATATTTAATAACAATGTAAGATCAGTATTACTTTATGCGTGTGGAACTGGGAAGGCAACAGAATCAATCGCCAAGAAAATACAAATCTTTATGAATTGATGTCGATCTGGGTGGCTCAGTTGGTTAGATGCTGGCTTACTGATCCCAAGGTCATGGGTTCAAATCCAGCCCAGATTGATGGTAGTATGCTTAAGAATGACAGCTCCATGTCAGTAGATTTACTCCTGTAGGACAAAATTCTGGCACACTGGTGACGCTGATGTGATCCTAGCAATTGACAGCATTGTTAAACAACAAAATAATTTTAATTTAATTTATAAATTGATGCTTACGAAGAATCCTTCAGTGTTTTAGCCAAATGTCATCTCCAATGAAGAGCTGTGGAAATGTGCAAAGGAAAAGTCTGTGGACATACAGAAGTGGATTGGACATACACTGCATAAAAATCAGATGGCAGTAGAGAGGTAGGTCCTAAATTGAAATCCTCAAGGCTATCACAGGAGAGGAAGACCAAGGGAGAGTCAGCAGAGGCAGGAAAAACTTGGGGTAGAGTGAAAGCAATGGTGAAAAACAGTCTGCTGACGATGTTTTGTTGAAGCCCTATGTTCCAACAGGAGCCAACTCAAGTCTCTCAAGCGAGCTCCTACTTAATGTTACATAAAATTAATAGGGGTTGCCATCCAATAAGTCAAGAGCTCTTCAAGGAGACTGCTTTTACGCAGCAGTTAACCATCTGCAGATAAACTAATCGGTGCCACAGAATACCTTTATGGTTGGCCAATAGTACACAAACTGAAATGTGAGCAGATAAGCTCATTCTGGAGTAGCATTCTTCTCATCTGTGATTTGTAGGTGGCAATTTACAGTCAGTCCCTTACTAGTTGTTAGTAGCTCTTAACTTCACTCCAGCTCTCAAATATGTGCAGTTTCTTCCCATTACATTTTAATGATTGTTATACTGGGAGAACAAAAAGGTTCTGAATGGGCTGCATAGGGTTTTGTCTGTTGGCATTGTTGGTGCTCGTTGCTGTCTACCGCTGTCATAGAAAGGCGCAGATGAAATCATAAAACAGTTTTAAAACTACTTTTAAAGGCTTTACTTACCAGCTGTATGAAAGGAGATGCTGAAACTGGCCTCTGTCGTCCATACATTTTTGGCACCTCTTTAGGAGGCTATCCATCACTTGCCATAGTTCATGTTGAGAAATGCTGGCAATTTCCTGGCAGATATTTTGTGAATTCCTGTAGGGTGTATGGGTTTGTCCTGTACACTTTGTCTTAAGTTACTCCAGAGATAGAAATCGCAGGGGCTTAGGTCCTAATACATAGGGTAAAGGCGGGGCAAATGGACAGTGGGGCAAACGGACAGCTTCTAAGTAATTTTAGCGTATTTTAACTTCGGAGGTTGGTAACAGTGTAAGCTGTGATGCTGAGTGTTCATCTGGCTTCTGTTGATCAGCTGTGGAAATGTTTCCTGTGTAGACCTTCCAGAATTGTTGGAATCCAGCTTCAAAGCTCTGCAGGTAAGAATATATGTCTATAAATTTCTGAAACTGTAAGAAAATGCGCTGAGTTTGCAAGGATTATGCGGATGAGGGCTTCTAGAAACTTTTGCCACGTGTTACAGCCATCATAGGGGACACCTTGGTATGTTGTTATGCTTACTAGAACCAAGGAGACGCTGCCCTCTCTCAGGGAAGCTGTATATTAAGAGCGTGTAGAAGGGGGCAAACGGACAGCTTGCTGTGGGGGCATGCGGACACGCTCTTATCAAAGCTTTCTGAGAGACAGATATATTTGGGATACACATAAAATGTTTTCCAAAGTATTCGCTATCTAAAATAGGTTGTTTATGATTTGTAGGTATGGTTCAGAACTGGCTAAGAACTTCGAATCGCTGTGCATGGAGCGAAGAATGCATGTCAGCTGCTGTGAAAGCTGTAAGAGAAAATGGAATGCCTTTAGCAACTGCAGCAACCACATATAATGTACCGTGGAACACACTTCGTAGGCGCGTAATATCAAAAATTGATATTCCCAAATTTGGTACACACACTACGTTTACTAAAGATACAGAAGAACAGTTGGTGAGCTATCTTATTAAACTTGACAACTTGGGATATGGTCTAACAAATTAAGATTTGCGTGTTCTTGTATATCGGTACGCATTTTCAAATGGTCTGAAACAGAGTTTTAACAACGAACTGCAAATGGCTGGCAAAGACTGGGTGATTAACGTTCTGAAGCGACACAAAAGCCTAAGTGTCAGGGTAGCAGAATCTCTGTCTTACACGCGAGCTCGAGGGCTGTCCAGGGACAAAGTGGAGGAGTTCTACGACAATCTCTCCTGCCTCTTAGACAAACATAATTTGTGGGATAAACCTGGTAGCATTTTTAACTGTGATGAAACAGGGCTGCAGCTGATTTACAAACCAAAAAAAGTTATATCACAGCGTGGTAAGAAAGATGTAGTGAGCCAGACAAACTGTGAAAAGGGTGAAACCATTAGCGTGATGGCACGTGTGTCAGCAAGTGGGCAATATGTGCCCCCCTTTATAGTAATGAAAGGCCGGCAATATAATGACAATTTTGAGATTGGCATGCCTCCAGGATCTAAAATTGTCTTATCAGAAAGTGGCTATATGAAGTGGGAACAATTTGCACAATTTCTTGACCACTTTATTTCCATGAAGCCTAGTGGAACTGTGATACTAATTTTGGATGGACATGGGTCGCATTGTTCTGATCCTCCAATGCTACAAAAGGCAGTAGCTAACGATATTGATCTGCTTTGCTTGCCGCCTCACAGCGCCCATAAACTACAGCCTCTGGATGTATCATTCTTTGCTCCTTTAAAGACATTCTTTAATGATGCCTGCAGACTCTATATCAGGAGATACCCTGGAAAAGGTATCAACAAGGTTGCATTTGGAGGAATTTTTGCAGAGGCCTGGAATCGCGCGGCAACGGTTGGGAATGGTGTTAGCGGATTCAGGAGCTGCGGAATTTATCCCTTCAATCCCAACAGTCTTCCAGACCATGTGTTTTGTCCGGGACAAGTTCATTTACAGAATGAACAACATGAAAATGCAGAATCTGATATTGAACATGAGATTCTTGAAGCTAAGAATCAGGCACCGTTGGACATTCAAGATCCAATCCCAGATAATGGGAACAATTGCGAAGTTAGCAGTTCACCAACACAGGCAGGCCAGACTCAAGCTTCCACACCCTCGACAAGCTTCGAGGAGATAAGTCCTCCTCCAAGAACTACCCTGGAAATTAAAAGCAAACCAGGAACTAAAAGAAAATCGAGGAAGTCTGAAGTTATTACTAGCCCAGAGTTTATAAATGATCTGAAAAAGAGGAAGGCTGTCCGTGCTAAAAAGGAAAAGGTGGTAGCAGCAAAAGCCCGGGATACTGGAGCTAAGAAGAAGCTTGCCTATGAAGAAGAAGAAGATATCTGCAAGAAATGTCGAAATTGCTACAAGGAAGGGGAGAATTGGGTTCAGTGCTTCAACTGTGCAAATTGGTACCACGTTAAGTGTGTAGAGGCTGGAAATGATCCATATTTCATGTGCCACAATTGTATGAACGATGACAGTGACTAAAATTGTTGGTGTCCGTTTGCCCCCAATAGAGTGTCCTTTTACCTCTGTGGTTGGGGCAAATGGACATTGTAACATCCTTAAACTAATTAATATTTTTCTGTTCATGTACATTATTCCAGACTATATAATTTTCAGTTTTGTCAAATGAATGTTCAGTGCTTCTGTTAAAATAATATTTTTGATTCTACAATAAATAGTATGGCTCTCATTATTAAAAATGTGCTTAGCCTGTCCATTTGCCCCGCCTTTACCCTAATTTTGTCCTGAAACACACTTTCAGTTATTCTCATCGAAAGATTGGAAGGGTGAGCTGTTGCAGAGTCTTGTTGAAAAAAGTCAGAATCACGCTCCTGTCTGTTAATTCTCTAAAAAAAAAGTAAAAATTTTATTCATATATGTACAGGCATCAACTGTTGACTTGAGCAAAATTGGCCCTATAACTCAGAACCTAATATTGTTCACAAAGTAACCCTTCATGACAAAAAAATTGGTGCGTGGTGCGCCATTAGCGGAGAAAGGTTTCTCAGAGCTCCAATAAGCGATGTCTATCTCTGGGGTAACTTAAAACATAAAGTGTACAAGGCAAATGCACACACCCTGGAAGAATTAAAACAAAATATCTGCTGGGAAATTGCAGTTTCTCAACATGAACTACGGTAGATATATGGTTTCATCTGTGCCTTCCTATGATAGCCGCAGACGGCAACAAGTGCCAAGAAGGTGAGCAGGCAAAACCTAGACAGCATGTTCACAACTTTTTTGCTCTCCTTGTACTAGACTGAGCTAAAATGCTACTTGACATTTCTTGCATTGCAGAACGGAAGTTGCTAAAAACCTCTTTATTTTATCTAGGTATTGTTGCCTGCTCTAATGAATGAAGTAACAACAAAAATTAATATGCTTTACCAGTGTAAAAATTGTTTTCCAATGTTATTCTGTAAGTAAACTTTGATATATAAATGTTTGTTGAATTGACACTGATGATATTCTTATTTGTTCAGACTCCACTCCACGTTAGTTCGGAGCATGGCTATGTGAGCAATGTGAAGCTACTATTGACCAATGGGGCTAACTTAATGGCACGTGACAACAATGGACTCACACCTTTGGATATTGCAGAGAAGGGCGAACATGTAGAGTGCATGCATGTATTAAAACAGGAGGCTGGTAAGTACATTGATCATTAATTAATGTGGGAGTTGCACAATTTGCATGTTACATGTTTACTAGCTGTATCATGGACTGCTTTGGTTTTTATGTTGTTAAATTCGTAGTCTATAAGTGTGAGGGTGTATACTGGGCCTTTAAATCAGAGACGGAGCTTGAGGAGTACATGGAGAAGGTACATGAACATTTGCTCTATGGAGAGCTACTTTGAAATACAGTGATGTTTGGCAACAGCACTATTTCCTTTGCAGTTGGGCGAGAAAGTCTTACTTGTTGATTAAGGTCAGGCCTGTTCAGAGTGGAGCATGAGCTGTTTTTATAACATTCCGACAAAGTAATTTTTATACTACAGGAATTAACTTGGCTAGCGCTGAATTCCCATGATGGCTCTTTTGTGTATTTTCACTGACATGTTAAATAAAATGACTAAAACAAAATCATATTTGTTTAATTTTGAAAGAAACAGTAAAAGAATATAAATGTTTTAACTTAATAATTGTTTACTTAATGTAGAAACTAACTCAATACAGTGCAGTATACAAACGTTCAGGAGCATAAGAAAGGATTCAGTGAAAATGGGTAAAGTAAAATGGTATTTTTATTTAAACGTTTACTAAATGTAACAGCTACACTATCTTACTTTTATTTAAGCATCTGCTTAGAGGAAATAAAATCAGTATACAATATTGTAGCAGCGTTCCTATATGGAAGCTATATGCACATCATAACGAACAAGCTCCAGATATAGGTTGTTGAGACATTAGTGTGTTCCGTAATGCACATGGTATTCTGATATCATACCTGCAGAATAAATTACGACTTGTGAAAAACAAAAATGCTAATATGTTGCGAAACAAAGTACTTGAGGAAAAAGGTTAATATGAAAAGTATGATGTGTTACAGTCACAAGATTCTCTGTACTTACTGTTGATAAACTATTCCTACAAACATATTCTTTTATCTACTTTATGTTAGTTGAGATAGATGTTTGTAGAAATAGTCTTATTACATATTTCCTTGAAGGTGCAATGGGAATAGGGAAAATTAGCAAGCTTAAGCAGTAGTAAAATCGTTTAAGAGCTGGTCTCTAGGTGATGGCTTTGAAATTCCACTTTCTTTGCATGTACAGGAGAAAAATATCTGATGTGTTGCACTCACATGACTTGTTCTACTATTGCACCAAACTATTCATTCAATCACTTATCCCTCTATCTGCTTTATCTTAAATGAAATAAACATTTGCACAATTTGTCCTATTGCTAATTCTCTTGTAGGTGCAAGGGAATATGGGAATACAGTGAGCTTTAAGCATTAGTTCAAAACTTTCGAGTACACCTGGTCGCTATATGATGTCTTTGAAATTCCATTCTCCTTGCATGAAGTAGAGATAAAAAATTAATAACATATTTGAGGAGCATCGTTTCAAAACGTGATAAGTCCGCAAATAACAATTTTACAAGAAAGCTGAAAATGTAATAACTCCTGAAGTAAACAATACTTTTAAAATATAATTATGTCTTTGTGATCTAAAAAATGAACGTATAATATGGCGATGAGTGGCAAAAATCACAGCCTTAATGCAAAGCTATAATCGCGGGTTAAAATATGAAAAATGCTGGACTTATCTTGTTTTGCACCGAATAAATGGACACAAAGCTTTTTGAACCATTCTTCCATATAAGCAATGTTAATTTCAATAAATTGCTTTATTGCAGATTTTTAACTCTTACATGCCATTGTAATTCATAATACACGTTTTGTGTTCTTAATGAGTTGTCTAGGACACTGTAACTCTTTCGACTATTTGAAACAATACAATTTTGAAACCAATTCAATGTAATAACTATGCATATTAGAAGCAGACATGCAGAAAATCCTGATTAATGATCATGTGTTCTGAATAGTAAATGTAAATGTAAACCCCGCGCGACAGCCCACGAAGGGCCAAGGCCTACCGCCCAGCCGCTGCGTCCCCCACCTCTGCCCACTACAGGCGTCATGTGTTCTGAATAGTAATGTGTTATAATACCACTATATTTGAGCAAATGTAAAGGAAAAACTTATTCCATTCTATGAGTGCACTTAGAACTTTTAACACATGTGATTGGTAGTTATCAGGGTGAAACAAAACTAATTTAATGATAAACTTTGAGACAGCCCTCAAATTGAATTAAAACCATGTTCTTCTTCCAAACAATCACAGTCTTAATTCTCACTTCCCTCCTCCATTTGTTGTGTATCATCTTCGTGCTGAATTAACCTTGCATAAAATTTTAGCTCATTATTATTGTAGCAGTTTCCACCAAAATGTTGTTTTAAAAGCTTGTGCAATTTTTTTTTTTTTTTTTTTTTTTTTTTTTTTTTTTCTTTTTTCTTTTTTTTTCTAATTTGATGAGCTGCTCCAGAGGCAGAACTGGGGGCTCTACAAGTTGTTCGACTACTATTCCTCGTTTAAGCATGGAGACGAATTTCTTGGATTCATCATTCAGTCTATACGGCATTTCCATTTTCTGGGAAACGTAAAATGTATTCCTCTTAAGCTTCTTTTTTAACATGATCCTTTTCATTTCCCTTATATCCTCTGGCTATTTTAAGTAATTGCAAAGTGTCTTATAGTCATGCACATACTAATCCTTGCCCGGTTAGCGAACAGTACCAACCTTAGAATACTTTTCAACATACTTTTCTGGAGTTAATATCTCAGACTGTTTTCTAAGATCCTTTTCCAAAACTCCAAACGTGCGGTCCGCAGGTAAGAAAAAATGGCCTTTCACAGGAAATATCATGCATATTTCCTTCAGATAATCTGGAAACATTTTCAAAAGCCACCAATAGAGTGCGTGGACCACGTGGGCCAGCACAGCCATCAGAGAAGAGCCTTAATTTGGATACACCATCAAATTGCTGTTTGCTTAGAAAATTTGTCAACACAGAAGCAACTTCAATAGCTTCACGGCCTGCACCACTCTGCTATATGCTATTAAATTACCCTTCTAAATATCACTCTCCTTTGATTAATTCCTATCCGCCGAATCTTCAGGATAGCGCAAGTTCACGTCAAACAACACATGCATAACTAACAATTTATTGAAATAACTTAAAAGTTTTAAACAATATATATGCTAAGTAAAACCTTTCTAACATTACATCGTATCTCGTGAAATTAAGAATACGAGAAAACAACAAATCATATACACAATTCAAACATTTTTAAATCCTTTTTAAACTTATCCTAACTACACCAAACTTCAAAAACACAAGAAATCTTTTATTTTTTTACAATAAATTTGACCTACACTAAATGAACATTTAAACTTGACCTACAGTATATAACATAAAACCCTGAATGCTCCTAAATCATGACGGAAAATGGAATTACATTCTCTTTGATTCCTGATCTTGGTAGAATTCCATCAGGAGTACGTCCCTGGTTCCTTTCAGCTTGCTGTTCTTAATTTCTTCTCCTTTACTTTCATTACATTGCTCTCCGAGAACTATTAAATCTTCCCTTAAATAAATTTAACGAGGCAGTAATTCTTTCAGATTCTAAAGCTGCAATTCAGGGAATATGTTCAAATACTACAAAGAAGTCAACAAAAATTAGAGAATGCTACAAAATGTTAACACAACTCCAAAAAGTTAATAAGACTGTTCATCTCCAATGGATTCCAGCACACTGTGGAGTCATGGGGAATGAAGCTGGAGACTCACTTGCAAGGAAAGGCACAACAATAAAACAAAAGTCTAAATTCAATTTCTCATATTCCTCAATAAAACGCTTGATCATTAAAAAATTTTCTCATTCATACCTACAAGAAATAGAAACAAATGCCAAAGATAAAAAATGGATTACACTACTTTCCAACCCAGATATAATCCCCCAGAGACCAAGGAAAACAGCAGTTGCAGCCTTCCGACTACTGACAAATCACGACTGCTTAGCAAGTCATCTCTACAGAATAGGTATCTCAGCTTCACCAATATGTGTCCTGTGTAACGATCCAGCAGAAATGAATGAAGACCACGTGAAGACCTGTGAAGCATTAAGATCAGAAGAAACTACAGTTCAAAAGTATTGGAAAGCACGAATGCTAATGGCTTCATTGCCAGATGCAAGGCACTAGAAAACAACAACTTGCATTAGATTTTCCTTTTGTCTGTTTAGCTCCTAGTTTGTTACTGTCTTTTGCTGTTTACCAATAATTACTTTGGTAACATCCTTGTTTGTATTTTTCAGTTCCTTTACAGGTTAAGCTTGTTGCCTTTTTTTGTTTAGAAACAGTTTTTATGGATTGCTCTTTTTCAGCATCTTTTTAGCAGTCCCTTTTATATCTGCTTGTTCATCACTTGATGTATTTCCTTGCCCAACATGTAACTTTTGCTTATCTTTAATTTTTCTTTTCTTGTCAGTTGGTTTCCGGTCATCGCCTGTATACGTGAGCTGGGCAAATGCAGTCTGTTCCGCAGATTTGAATCCAAACGCAATTACAAGAACGGCACATATCCTACTGGAAATGCATAATGAGGATTGACAACTTCAGACAGTTCCATTTTCCACGTCCTCTTCTGTTCAACTCCACTGTTTACATGAACACTAACCGTTCCACTTTCAGGACATACCCCTTCTGGCTGTTCCCAAGTCTATAATAATTTCTTATATCCAACGGTATTACTCTTAATACCGTTACAGGCCTGCTTGATTTTCAGTCCAACAATAAAATGCTGGTGATTTATTCTGTATATCTGTGATGCACAGAGCATAGAATGATAGTTGGCGAGCATAATAGGCTTCACCTATTACAAGCTTAGGCAATGGTTGCACCTGCTGCAAATTTAAGCATAAGGACATGGTAGCTGAGTCTTTTTCTCTCATTTTGTGGAATGCCTTTGCTTTCAATTTATGTGCAGGGAGTTCAGCTTGTAACTCGTTCTTTCTATGGGAATTTTCCATGACTTGCAGTTCATTTTTGTCCTACTGCAATAACTGCAAACAAACTGCAAACTGCTGGTTCACCAAAACCCAAGTTAAATTTATTAGAAAAAATACTGTGGATAAACCACTTCTTTACTTTTAGTGATTCAGCCACACTAGCCTTGTACATTTTGAATAACTTGTTCCATGTAACTCTGAAAGAAGGCAGAGCCGCTTGCTTTTTGTCTTGAATAATGACTGTCTCTAGCTTTTAGCTTGGATAAAAAACTAATTACCGATTCCTTCTTTTGGGCATATTGTTTGGCTTTTTGGTCACCTCCCCTTCTTTCCATTATTGGTTTACCTGCTATTAGAGAAGCTGCTATGCTGTTTACGCTTGATGTGCCAGTGTTAAAAAGAGATCGAAAGAACTTAGAACAAAGTGGAATAATTTCATTGTTTACTCTAACTAAATATTTAATAATGACTGCATTAATCTTTTCTGATTTTCTTGATGTGTGCCTTTTGGGAGATGATACAGACATCATTGTTGCCAGAAGCCTGTCTTGTGATTTGTTCCTGTAGTTATACACTAGTTTTCTTGCTCTGATGAGATGATAGGCAGGAATGGTACTGCATTTAAATCTACCCTCTGTGTGGACATGGAGACTCGAACTCCAGCAAGTTAGGATCTTTATCAGAATACCTGAAACACACCAACGAATGATGTGATAAGAACTATACTAACCTCAAAGTGGTTCTGAATACATTTCTGTATAACTATTTTTGCTAAATAATACAGATAATTATTCTTCTTATAAAGTTTAAATAGTATTTACCTTTCTTCTTGTTCCCTTTTCCTTTTTGTCATACTCTTTTGCCTCCTTCTAGAACCTGCAGAAGCTTACTTACAATTACGCTTTCTTCCATGTTCGTAGATACAACTACACGAACTGCTTACGAAACTCACAATAATGCAAGAATCTGTAGACAATGCAATCTGGTCAAACAATGAGATAGAATGAGAAACAGATGTTTTTGTGATGCTGTGACAAAACAGGCGGAAATTCCTACCTGTGAGTCCGACAATGTGCGTAAGAAAGTGGACACTTCGCACTTTGATCCGATCGAGGCACTGGACATAACGCATTTTGCACCGAACCCACATTTTCGTTCTCGATTTTAAGGGGTTTAGAATGTGCTTTGAAGCAAACAGGAACAGAAGCCTGATACAGGGCATGCTAAAGTGTTGAAATTCGCTTCAAACTAATTTTCGACAGCGAGTAGACTTATCACGTTTTGAGACGATACTCCTCATTTGTATTTGATAATAGTATAAGCGTTGGAAAATTTAAAGAAATAACAAGGAATATATCAGAAATAGTTCAGTCTACAAAAAATGTATTTGACATAAGTTGTGTTTTATAACCAGATCTACATTTTTTGAGAGGCTAGATAGAGAATGACTGTTGTTAACTCCTGTGCTTTAGAGAGAGAATGAGAGAGTGTGAGTGTGAGAGGGAGACGCGTGCACACACACTTATACACTCTGTGTGTGTTTTAACAAGATCTACAGTTTTGTGAAGAAAACAGTTCTCGCTCACGGTTTACTAGTTATGCGAGTCACTTAAAATGAAGAGTAACTCAGAGGCTATGCCCAGAAAATTCAGGATATACAGAATATATCAGGAATACTTTTACAAACTTCAGGTATGGGTTTCTTACACCACAAGGAGAAAAAAGGTTTGTATGAATATATGTCCCATAATCCTTTGTTTTCTCGTTAGGAGCTGTTCAATGCAGTGGTGCACTCATAGCACACAAAACTCGTAATAAATACTCGAAATGTCCTTTTGCTTCTAGGCATGCCTGCACTCATTGAATCATGGACTGTTGCACCCTTTCAAAAACTCCGGGATGGTGTCAAGTGTTTTTGCAGGCTTCCATGACATGTTGATGAAGAGTTTCTTCATCTGGGATGGCTGATACATAAACTGATAGTTTAAGGTGCCCCAGAGATAAAAATCTAAAGGATTGAGGTCGGGAAAATGTGCAAGCCATGGCAGAACAGACAGTCACATACAATTCCAGCTTACACATTAATCCTAAACTGTTGCTGATGTCTAGCGTAAAGCACAACATGAGGATTATGATCTGTCCATACATGTACATTGTGGAAATTATAATTCCATCTCTCCCAAATGTTGCCTTGTCTGTAAACAAAACTGACGAAATGATCATTGTGAGAAATATTGAGTATAACTCAATTTATTGAAGTGAAGTGTGAGTTTCTAATTACTTTGTGTTATTTGTGAATGGATTGGCTGTTTGTGCTATGAACCATCAGCAAAAGTTCTCCCTTGGTGGATAATCGGCAGGCGAAAGGCCCTGCACATGTTGAATATGATATGGATACAGGAACTGCTCGTAAAGTGTGAGATGTACCAGATGCTACAGCCAATTGTCTTGTACTGATACTGGATCGTTTTCGATGCACTGTAAAATTTGTATTTTGCATTCCAGCCTATGAACAACTCTTGGTCTTCCTCAATCAGTAGCTCAACGGTTCCTGTCTCAGCAAGGTGACAATATACAGCAACAAAGGTTGGATGGTTCAGTTGCCTTCGGTCTGGAGCCGTGCAGAGTCATGTCCATTACCATTCATGCGACCATACATAAGAATCATGTCTGCCTGTTCATGAGGATGGGAATAACCAGCCATGGTTGAACAAAACACATGCAGTTAACTGACTACATGTACACAATTGAAACGTTGAAGACACACTAATGGCAAATGCAAAACAAGTCTCCATGGCAACACTTCGCCATCTACTGTATGTAGTACAACGGGTCAATGCCTTCTATGAGGGCATAGAGAAATGAAGTTGTGAGGTTGCACCCCAAAGCCCGCTGAATGCACACTTTCATTAAGACATGAGTAACGAGAAAACAAAGGATTATGGGACATATGTTCATATGAACATTTTTCCTTCTTTGGTGGAAGGAACCCATACCCAAAGTTTGTAAAAGTATTTCTGATACACCTGTATATTCTAAAGTAAGAACAAATTAGAAACTAAAAACTTAATTTATCTTAGTAATGTTGCAAGTTATTTTTGAAAAAATAACTAAAAACTTCACTTATCTTAGTAATAACTTGCAACATTACTAAGATAAGTGAAGTTTTTAGTTTCTAATTTGTTCTTACTTTAGAATCTTGTTGCTTCACTGTTAATAGCTTCAATTTCCTTAATTTAACGCCTGTATATATTTGATTTGTCATAAAGGTATCTTAAAAATGTGGTAATTTAATCAATAGGGTTAGGAAGTTTAGGACATGTCATTTTTATCTGGTGGCTATTGCACCCATAAAATGAATTTAAATATGAACTGGATATTTCTGGTGATATTTAGACTGGTTTTGCTGGTCACATACTTGCATATTTAAGCATTTTTCCTAGTTTATGTTATATTTTGCACATTTGTATGGTTTAGAGCTATATTTCCATTACATTTTATGAAAATTATAATACAGTTCAAGTAATATTGAAATTCAGTAAAATGTATAATTTTCTGGTTACTTAAGTCTCAAAGAAAAGCTTACTCATATTTTGGTTGTACATATAGAATGTTGAAAACTTAAAGATGCATGTCGTCATATACTGTAATGCTGACACAACAGAAGAATGAGGCTAAGTGTGCAAGAATTTGAGGTGTCTAACATTGAGCCCTGTTAGGCAGCTTACTAAAAAAAAGTGTTGTTTTTTTTCTTTCTGTTACAGAAACAGGAGAATAATTTAAACTGCTGTTCTAATTGATTTTTTGTTTAGAAGTTAGAAACAGTGAAGTGAAACAAAACTTGAAAGATTGTTGAGTCGGATCTGTTATACTAACTTCACTTACTTAAATTAAAAGCAGAGGAAGTTTCAGAAGCAATTGCTTCCATCCTAAGATTGGGTCACACTGGAGACAGATTACAGGTGGTGGTTGCAGAAATGGTATCATGTGGTCTTCTTGTGATGAAATTATTGAGGTTGTTTAATGATGGGATTTCAAACTTCATAACATATTCCTTCTTTTTGATATGTATGTTTTCCCACATGTTCAATTCTGTGGACCTACTGATGTTTAATAGTCATTTCAGTATTGATACTGTGGTTTGCAGTCCAAAACACATAGAATTCTTTTAAAAATCATCGCTGTCAATTGCCAGAATCATATCAGCACTGCCGTTGTGCCAGAATTTTGTCCTGCTGGAGTTCTTTTACATGCCAGTAAACCTACTGAAATGGAGCTGTTGTTTTTAAGCACACTTAAAAAAACCATTGGACTGGGTCAGATTTGAACCCATAACCTTGGGATCAGTAGGCCAGCATCTAACCAACTGAGCCACCCAGACCAACTTGTTTGCTACAACTGATTCTTTTATTTATGTATTGGAAATGCAACTAAAGGGTTCTTTCCTTCTGTTTCAATGTTTCCTTTTGTTTTGGCTGCATATACCAGTTCTTAGTTGACTGCCTGTGTCATTCATAGTAGTGGTTGGCCTTGGCCCTGGCATGCTTGGATGAACCTTTGCGAAAGTATGTTGCTTGGCCTGATTTTAACATTGAAGATGTGTTTTCTGTTTTCTCAAACTGTGAGTTCTGTTTTTCCCAAAATGGTTTTTAGTATTGTTGGATTTCTGTTTATATTATGTTGCTCTCTCCAGAAACACCAAGCTACTGCTAATCTGCCTCCCTTTTTAGCTTTATTTCCCTCATGTGTTCTTTTGCTCTTGTTTTTATGTTCCTTTTGGTTTTCCCGAAGTAGACTTTTTGCAGTTGTTACAGCTAATGTGGTGTTTTACTGGTTTGTTTTCCTGTGGGATATTATCTTTTAATTTAGAATTTAATGTTTTTGATGGGGTAACTATTTTTGGGGCCAAAATGACGTTATGTTGCTTGAAGGCTTTCTGAAATTTGTAGAATGCTGTTGGGTGGTATGTGAATTTCTTGAAGATCTTTTCTTTTTCACTAGAATTGAGTAAATAAATTAGTAAGTAAATAAATGTGTTTAAGCGGTGTGTGCATGCAGTGTGACAAATCATTACCAATTACATTAACACTGCACTAAAGAGACAACCTGTTTATTGCATTACCATCCCTAAGATAATGAAGGGAGCTACAGTTATCATCCCTACATCCCTATTCTTGTTCTAAAGAATATATGTGCCAATTTTGTTTGAAATTGGTACAATGGTGGAGGAGCCTATATAGAAGTTCAGGCTATGAGCGATACAAACCGGAAGTAGCAGGTAGGGTAAGGGGATGGTGCGGATGTGAGGGGAATAGGTTGCATCATTGCCGGGTTAAGCCATCAAAGTTTGTTTCAGTTCTTTTTACTTTCTCTACTGGTAAGTAGAGGAAGTATTATATTCCACCCAAAATTTCAATGTCAAGATTTCACCGAAAATATATGTTTTGAGGCCCCCTGAATCCGAAAAAAGCATTTTTAGAAAAAGGTTGGTAACCAAAGTTAATGCTTAAGTTTAATGTCTTTCAGGGATGCAACATGAAGATTTTGAAGAAAATAGGCCCACCCTAAACTACCCTTTACTTAGAAACTTTTTCGAAAATTTTTATTTTCTTGAAAATGGCTCTAACGATTTTGATTAAAATGTCATATGTTTGAAATATTTTTATGACAAATGAAATGTATATCTTGAATTTTCTTGCTATAGCTTGTATAGTCCTGTTTACTGAGGATGACTTTTGTATAACTTGTAAACCATAAGAGATAGACTAGGTCTTAATATACAGAAATGTAGATCTTGCCAAAACACACAATTTATGTCTGAATAAATGTTTTTGTAGAGTGAACCATTTCGGAGATATTCCTTGTTATTTGTGTCAGTTTCGGAAAACTTAAAAATTCTGTGAAATGGAACATTGTTCATTTTTTTGTATGTTAGTCATGCAAAGAGAATGGAATCTCAAAGCTTTAAAAGATATGACTATTGCTCAAAGCCTACCATATTCACATATTCCCCTTGCACTGAGAAGGAAATAAACAAGATAATTTGTACAAATGTTTATCTCAACTAATACGAAGAAGATATGGGAATAAAATTTGAGAGGTAGAACTGGAACTTAAAAATTCAATGCCACAACTGGGATTTGAACCACAGACCTTCCGCTTACCAGGCGGCTGCTCTAACCATTGAGCTATTTTGACAAACTGCCAGAATGGCATTAAATTCTCAAACCAGTAAGGTCTGTGGTTCAAATCCCAGTTGTGGCATTGAATTTTTAAGTTCCAGTTCTACCTCTCAAACTTTGCCCACACACGGCTTGTGTGTTTAAAAACACCAACAGTAAGTTTGTTGGCATAAATAAATAATAGAAATAAAAGTTTGTAAGAATGATTAGTGCAAGAGTCATGTGAGTGCAACACATCAGATCTTTTTTAAAATTTTCAACAAATCTATAGTCAATCGAAATGACTAAGTGTACAAGCAGTTCTATATATATATAACGCTGGAAACAAATGCTTCATTTATTCTTACCATTCTCATTAAACTTTCAATTGGTTTTCATCTGTTAAAGCACAAGGTGGCAATTGCATACAAAGTAGATGGTTGCCACATCTTTATTATGTTATGTTTCGTGTTCGTGTTGTTCAGAACCAAATAATTGTAGGTTAAAGTGTGTTAACTGATGATTATTCTTCCACATTAGTGTGCTGTATTATTAGCGAAAATGGAAGCAACATCACCAGAGAGTTATAATAGGAAAAGAGGTCCTAAAGTCCGCCACAATGTGGCAACACTACATGCCCAAACACGTGATGCAAAGTACATCCGGTTAGTGTCGCTCTTAGCCTGAATTTCTGAATATAAGGAACATGCACACATTAGGGGTCTGTACAAGCTTGGGTTGGGTGTGGGCTTGAAAATTAAGCGATACAAAATAATTTATACTTTTGGTCACTGATGTCAAAATTCTGAGCATAGCAAAATTATTGCAGCATTTCTTTATTAAGAATTCTGTAAGATTACTCTGCTGAGACATTTGAAACGACGACGATGATGATGATGATGATAATGATAGTAAGAACAACAAAAAGAACAAGAACAACAATAACACCACCACCACCAACAACAACAATAATGTCAACAACAGAAAATAACTTTGTTTAAAACAAAATTACACAATCAGGCCTGGACTGGGTGATACACTAACCTCTTCTTGGGCTTGGTTGAGGCTGGGCCCGACCTAAGAATGTCGGCCCATGCAGATCTCTAGCACACATACATTGACTTAATATATTATGTAGACTTACATAAAGATAAAGAAGCTAATGTATTGCCAAAAGTAGCAGAGGTTATAAACAGATGGAAAGAATACTTTGTAGAACTATTAGAGGGCATGGAGGGTACAGATACAGAGTTGCATAGTAGTCAAAAGAAATTTCACAAGCTTACCAGATCAAAATGCAACTCCTGAAGACATAACTTCTGAGGCAGAGTTACAATTGGCCATAGATAGAATGAAAATTGGCAAGGCAGCAGGCCATGATATGATTACCCTGGAAATTATTAAATACATGGGACAAGCAGTAGAAAAACAATTGCTCCACGTTGTGAAACTTACCTAAAAATATAAAGAGACACCAAAGATTAGAGAGTGGCAGTAATCATCCCAATTTTAAAAAGTCTGATGTGTTGCACTCACATGAATTTCTCTACCCTTGTACTAGCCATTCTTACAAACTCGTATTCCTCTATGTTCATGTCAGTCAAGATAAACATTTGCAGATATTATGTTATTGCATATTTTCTTGTAGGTGCAAGGGGAGTATGGGAATACAGCAGTCTTTGAGAGGTAGCCAAATTTCCTGAAGCTGGTCGCTATATGAAAGGTTTTGAAATTCCATTCTCATTGCACGGCCAAGATATAAAAAGTGAATAAGAACCTTCCATTTGAGAAAAGTAAAAGTATTGTAAAACTCACACAAATAACAAGGAATATCTCCAAAATTGTTCACTCCACAAAAAAATTCATTTGGACATTGTGTTTTCACGAGATCAACAATTTTTGTATTGTAAGATTTGGTCTGTCTACGATTAACCAGTTATGCAAAAGTCATCAAGAGTAAACTGGACTTTGTAGGCTATAGCCAGAAAAGTCAAAATATACATTTCATTTGCCATAAAAATATCTTAAACATATGGCATTTTAATCAAAATCGTTAAGAGCCATTTTTGAAAAAGTCAATAAGGTTAGTTTAGGGTGGAGGAATTTTTTTCAAAATCTTCGTGTCACATCCTTGAAAGGTATTAAACTTAAATACTAACTCTGGTTTTTAATCAACTTTTCATTTTTGAGTCATGGTGTTCACAGACTGACAGAGACACAAGTCAGACACATACGGACCTTTTTCTAAAAATGCTTTTTACTTTCTCTGCCACGTTTGGTTAAGTAGAGGATTTATTGTATTCCACCCAAAAATTCGAAGTCGAGATTTCAACGGAAATATATGTTTTGAGGCCCCCTGAATCCAAAAAGAGCGTATTTAGAAAAAGGTCCGTGTGTGTCTGTTTGTCTAGTCTGTAGACAGCATAACTCAAAAACGAAAAATCGGTTAAAAACCAAAGTTGGTATTTAAGTTTAATGTCTTTCAAGGATGTGACAGAGATTTTGAAGAAAATTGCTCCTCCCTAAACTACCCTTTACATGGACAGTTTTTCGAAAATTTTTATTTTCTTGAAAATGATTCTAACGATTTTGATTAAAATGACACATGTTTAAGATATTGAAATGAAATGTATATTTTGAATTTTCTGGCTATAGCCTATGTAGTCTTGTTTACTCTGGATGAATTTTGTATAACTCGTAAACCGTAAGAGATAAACCAAATCTTACTGTACAAAAAATGTAGATGTGCTAAAACACACAGTTTTTTTTTTTTTTTTTTTTTTTTTTTAATAAATGAATGAATGAACCATTTCGGAGATATTTCTTGTTATTTGTGCGAGTTTTGGAAACCTTAAACTTGGGTCTAATGGAACATCGTTATTCATTTTTTATGTGTTAGCCGTGCAAAGAGAACGGAATTTGAAAGCTTTAAAAGATTTAACTATCGCTCAAAGCCTACTGTATTCCCATATTCCCGTTGTACCTACAAGAGGCTAAACGATAAGATAATTTCTGCAAATGTTTATCTCAACTAGCACGAAGAAGATGTAGGAATAAGAGATTGTAAGAATGGTTAGTACAAGAGTAGAGAAAGTCATGTGAGTGCAACACATCAGATTTTTGGTTATGCTGTTCACAGACACACACAGTAGGTCTGTTTTATTCAGGGGCCTCAAAACATGTATTTCTGGCGAAATCTCTATATCGAATTGTTGGGTGGAATACAATACTTTCTGTGCTTACTGGCAGGCATTAGAGAAAGTAAGAAATGAATACATGCATGTCGTTTAGTGGAAGATAGGTCCATCACTTGCGCGGTTGCAGAGAACATGCGGTCTCGAGGCGATGTTGGTTATATTGCGTTACAACCTGTGTGTGTGGCGTTGGGGACCGGATCGTCTCACCACTTTTGGTATGCAATTCAGGTTATGAAACTCAATATCTTTACGAGGCACCTTCATCTCTTTCACATTGATTCAGAATTACTTTCTTTTGTTTGTTTCTTTTGATTTGCTAGTCATGGGAAAACGTGAATGGTGGCAGTAACTTTTGTGTTGTGACGAACAAGGAGAAAGGATATAGCGTTGGTCAGTGAGTGTGGGCCTTTACATGTAAAAATTTGATGTGTTGCACTCACATGACTTTCACTACTCTTGTACTAACCATTCTTACAAACTCTTATACCCATATCTTCTTCGTGTTGAGGTAAACATGTATCTCCTTGTAGGTACAAGGGGAATATGGGAATACAGTAGGCTTTGAGCGATAGTCAAATGTTTTAAAGCTTTGAGATTCCGTTCTCTTTGCACAGTTAACACAAAATAATGAACAACGATGTTGGGTTTGACGAAAGTTCAAGTTTTCGAAACTGACCCAAATGACGAGGAATATCTCCGAAACGGTTCACTTTACAAAAAAAATTATTGGGATCTACATTAGGTGTTTTAGTGAGATCTACATTTTTTGTATAGTAAGATTTTGTCTATGTATTACGGTTTATGACTTGTTCAAAAGTCGTTCAGAGTAAACAGGACTACATAGGCTATAGCCAGAAAATTAAACACATACATTCAATTTGTCATTAAAATATCCTAAACGTATGTCATTTTAATAAAAATCGACTTGACTTTTCAAGAAAGTCAAAATTTTCTATGTAGTTTAGGGTGGAGGAATTTTCTTCAAAATCTTCGCGTCGCATCCTTGGAAGACATTAAACTTAAAAACCAACTTTGGTTTGTAACCGAATTTTCGTTTTTGAGTTATGCTGTCCACAGACAGACGCGCGCGCACGCGCACACACACACACACAAACACACGCACCTTTTTCTAAAAATGCCTTATTTTGGATTCAGGGGGCCTCAAAACATATATTTCCGGTGAAATCTCGACATCGAATGTTTGGGTGGAATACAATACTTCCCCTACTTACCAGTAGAGAAAGTAAAAAACTTATCTACATTGCAGTAAAATACGCCTAATTAACATAATAAATGTAAAATACTCTTAACAACTTTTAGTCTTCGTTGAATTCATATTTGACATCCAAGAACCGAAGCCTATTGATGTAAACATTCGAGAGAGAGCGTATGTACCCCTATAAGGCCAGGCTTTAGCGCGCTCGCCTACCACCTAGGCGGCCCGGGTTCGATCCCAGGGACCCGCATGTGGTATTCGTGGTGGACGAAGCGGCGTCAGGGCGGGTTTTCTCCGGGTACTCCGGTTTTCCCCGCCATCTCATTCCACCGGTGCTCCATCTTCATGTATCATCAGTGTCACCGCCTGCGGTGCCGTAGTAGTAAAAGCGGGCGTTAAACACAACAACAACAACAAGGCCAGGCTCTGAGCGGGATACTGTCAATTTGCAAAGAGGACAGAATGACAGATGTGGTATAATATGTCTCAACCTAGTTGAGTCCTGTTGTAAACATCTGGGCGGGAAGAGAGACAGAGACAGAGATATTGGGATAGAAAATGGTTAAGCTGTTGATTGGTTTGGCGAAGATAATGGGGGTTATCTTTTGTTTGCGTACGTACGATAAACCCGTCCTTTAAGTACAGTATGGTACGTAAGTAGTTCTCCGATCACTGCTCTGCGCGAGCTAATTTCGGAGATAGAAAAGTATGCAAATGTTTCGATTCTTATAAACGTAAATAGCCCCACATTTTATCTTTCTGCTTCACATATCGCATATGTGTTCTGGGCCCGTGAGTTCGTAAAGGAATATATACATAATGGTATACTATATACAGATTAGATAGAAGAAAGGTGAAATTATATACACCATTAGCTTATTATGTTAAATTAAGCTGCATTTTACTTAACAATTACTGAAGGACACTGCTATTATACGTATAACATTTTTGCATTCCTTTATCAGACAGCTCTCTCGCAACGAGGTCTGTATCGAGTTGAATGCTGATTAAGATGTTTTTGTTTATAGTGTGGGGTTGCTTCTGATATTTTACACTGCATTTCCTGTACATCTCGCGGACCTCACAAGGCCAAGGACACTTATCTATATGCAATATAAAATCAGTAAGCTTTTCACCATGGAGCAGGCTGGTGCTTCAGCCGAAATGAAACACAATCGAGGCAAACCGTTAAAAAGTGGTGAGAGGCGAATGATCGCGCATTGTTTCGCAGTACTTAAAGAAAGAAACCCGGAATCCGGAAAGAAATCCGGAATATTAATATTCCAACTCATAGATTTAATAAGTTAATGTGTAACCCAACTCTATTTATTGTCTAGAAGTTAGCGCTACTAGTGTTGCAAAACTTTTGTGCGTGCCTGTACGTCTAACACGCGGCGAGTTGAGTCAGCTCCGCCTTGTTGTTTACAACAGGATTCAACTAGGCTGAGACACAGTATAGTTTATGAAATTTGACGCAGATATATTGATGAACTATGTGTTGGTATAAAAAAGCAAGATGCAATTACAGTTGAACCTACTTTTACGTAACCCAGTTCTACGTAATTTGCATTTATGCATACATTTTTGTAGATCCCGGCAAAATGTAATTTAGAACGTGTTAATAAAGCCGTATTATAGTATGATTTTTAAAAGAAGATAGGTACATGTCAAATGGCAGCTTCTCCACGTGGAGAGCTGCAGTGTTGTCAAGAGGTAGATAGCGATAACGCTCAATACTCGAGACATAAACAAACGTTCAGATTTATCTCAAGGCTGCGAAAACATGCACATGTAATCTCTATACTGTGTCTCAGCCTAGTTGAATCCTGTTGTAAACAACAAGGCGGAGCTGACTCAACTCGCCGCGTGTTAGACGTACAGGCACGCACAAAAGTTTTGCAACACTAGTAGCGCTAACTTCTAGACAATAAATAGAGTTGGGTTACACATTAACTTATTAAATCTATGAGTTGGAATATTAATATTCCGGATTTCTTTCCGGATTCCGGGTATCTTTCTTTAAGTACTGCGAAACAATGCGCGATCATTCGCCACTCGTCACTTTTTAACGGTTTGCCTCGATTGTGTTTCATTTCGGCTGAAGCACCAGCCTGCTCCATGGTGAAAAGCTTACTGATTTTATATTGCATATAGATAAGTGTCCTTGGCCTTGTGAGGTCCGCGAGATGTACAGGAAATACAGTGTAAAATATCAGAAGCAACCCCTCACTATAAACAAAAACATCTTAATCAGCATTCAACTCGATACAGACCTCGTTGCGAGAGAGCTGTCTGATAAAGGAATGCAAAAATGTTATACGTATAATAGCAGTGTCCTTCAGTAATTGTTAAGTAAAATGCAGCTTAATTTAACATAATAAGCTAATGGTGTATATAATTTCACCTTTCTTCTATCTAATCTGTATATAGTATACCATTATGTATATATTCCTTTACGAACTCACGGGCCCAGAACACATATGCGATATGTGAAGCAGAAAGATAAAATGTGGGGCTATTTACGTTTATAAGAATCGAAACATTTGCATACTTTTCTATCTCCGAAATTAGCTCGCGCAGAGCAGTGATCGGAGAACTACTTACGTACCATACTGTACTTAAAGGAGGGGTTTATCGTACGTACGCAAACAAAAGATAACCCCCATTATCTTCGCCAAACCAATCAACAGCTTAACCGTTTTCTATCCCAATATCTCTGTCTCTGTCTCTCTTCCCGCCCAGATGTTTACAACAGGACTCAACTAGGTTGAGACATATTATAGTAGGCTACTATCAAAACAAAGGGAATTTGTTCTCAATTTGAATTCATTGTGTATTTCGCCTTTACAGGTGTGATTCTGTCTATTTTGCAGTTAAATCCCCCCCCCCTCTCTCTCTCTCTCTCTCTCTCTCTCTCTTTCTCCCCTTTCTCTCACCCTCTTTCTCCCCTTTCTCTCACCCTCTTTCTCATGATTATACATTGAATCTAAATTATATAATAAATATATTTATTAGCAGGCATACCTGATTACATAATTCTTTATAGAGGGTGTAGGTATTCCTTATACATGGAACTCCTCGCCATCATGGTGTTCCTCTTCCTCGTCACTGGAATCGCTGCTGGAGTTATTGCCAAGGTAGATAATAATCAGCTCATCCACACAATCGTCCAGTCGTCTGGTTACACAGTTTTCCCACTTCCCAGGTGTTCCACTTCAGCCATGGTGAATGTCTTGCGACATAACCCTCCACTTCTGCCCAGATTAGCTCAATGATAAGGACACGGTGTCCATCTTCTTTAGTCAGTTCGTCAATACTATATTTTGGGTTGGGTTTGTTTTCCTTTATTAGCAGCAGCAGCTTCCATTTTCTCATACCACTATGACGGGCGAACCACTCTAACATTTGCGCTTTGGTGTTGCTGTTAGTGGGTGCCTTATCTATCTGAACCTTGTGGTATGAGGCGTTAGGAGCAGCTGATCCTTAAACCACCCGTGGAAATGATCATGGTCCATGTCTTCATGATCTGAAGACAAAAGCATGGTCAAGTGTACCGTCAGTCCACCCCTTTGCCACAGTATGGCCGGCATTGGCCCAGGTTTCTTCTAACCACACTATCTCCTTGAAGTTCTTGTTCTTCATTTCTCTTAAAACAAGGGCCTTAGCGCTACAATATCTGATCTTTCTAATACAAGTTTTCTATTATTTATTTTTTTTTTAAATTCGAATCCCAGACCATGGAGGACTTTGTTCAGAGAGCTAACGCTTCCCTCAAATAACTCTGCTTCTTTAAGAGAAGAGAGAAGCCTAGTGTGGTAGGATGCTGCTTTCATGCGTAGGTACTGGACGTGCCTTCTTATGGCATCTGACTGAAAACTATCCAGTTGCCTATACAGCTCGCAAAAGTAAAAGGCATGTGAACGCTGGCCAATGCTCAAGCAGAGCGCTGTTGCCAAGCGTAGTGCGTGTACCGACAGACATAAGGTTGTGTGAGATGCATGCACCACATTCGGCAGCGCTGGTAGGAGGGGCAAGCGTAGGATTCGTTGGAGTCCGCAGTACGCCCCGCCTCCATATGCCTTTAAGTTTTGCGAAGATTATAACTAGAGATGCGCTTGGTCTCTCTTTCCCAGGAGTTACAATTAGCGATGGACTTGCTTCTCTTTACAGATTCTAGAAACAGTCACTTCACTTATTTTAAGAGCACATGCAGTTCTTTTCCTCACTTGGTTGAAAGGAACCACAGGTTCATTGTGAACAAGCATGTTCTCCTCTTCCTGTTTGAAAAATTCCCTAGTTTTAAGTAATTCTGAGTTATAAGTAATCTTTCCTCTTCCCCTTGATATACGTATAAATCAGGTTCAATGTAATCATTTTCAGTGTTCATAATGTGGCTAGGCCTAATTTAACTTGCCATTTTTTTCCTTTTTAATTTTTTGATGTGTATAACTAAATTTTTCATTACTGAGCTTCCATAATTCATCACTTTTCTTGAGTAAGAACCTTAATCATTCACCTCTGTCCTATACCTTAAGTAAAACAATTTCAAGTGGCCTTATTTGGAACCCCTGGTCAGGCCAATTTTTTTCCTTTTAAAAAAACAGAGAATTTTAACGTTATATTTATTGAGTTATCCAATAAACTTTAACGATCAGTATATAAATTTACCAAATTTTGAAACATTTCGTCCGGTAAATATGAATTATCATTGAATCAAACTTAGCATGGCCTTATTTGGGGCACTTACCTTATTTAATCGTTCTAAATTCGTGAATAAATGAATCTATTATATGTGCAACGTTTGCTTTTATTAATATTCTTTGAAGTTTGCATGCGGGCCAAACAAAAGCAGCAGGCGGGCCAAACAAATGCAGCTCGCGGACCGTAGAGAAAAGACCTTAGACGCACGCCGGTGAAAGGCACTTCCGCGGTCCGCAAGGTTTCAACACAAGCAGCAAACGAAGACCTTGATGACCAAACCATGCTTTTTACTTCTTTCCATCAAAAACTTTATATCGAGATATCATCGTGAATAAAAATATGACGGTCGCCTAATTAAAAAAAAAGTCTGTCGCGCTGCACTCACGTGACTCTACTCTTGCAGGTGCAAGGGGAATATGGGAATACAGTAGGCTTTGAGCGATAGTCAAATCTTTTAAAGCTAGTCGCTATATGAAGGCTTCCATTCTCTTTGCACGGCCAAGAGATAAAAAAGTGAATAATGACCTCCCATTTGAGAAAAGTACAAGTATTGCATAACTCACACAAATAACAAGCAATATCTCCGAAATGGTTCACTCCACAAAAAAGTGCATTTAGACATAAATTGTGTGTTTTAATGAGATATACATTTTTTGTACAGTAAGATTTGGTATATCTCTTACGGTTTACCAGTTACGCAAAAGTCGTCGAGTAAACAGGACTACATGGGCTATAGACACAAAATTCAAAATATACATTTCACTTGCCATAAAAATATTTTAAACATGTGACATTTTAATCAAAATCGTTAGTCATTTTTGAGAAAATCAACTTTTTCGAAAAATTTTCCGAAAAGGGCAGTTTAGGGTGGAAGAATTTTCTTGAAAATCTTCGTGTCGCGTCCGTGGAAGATATTAAACTTAAATACCAATTTTTGTTTTTTAACCGACTTTTCGTTTTTGAGTTAAGCTGTTAACAGACACACACGTGGAACTTTTTCTAAAAATAATATTTTTTGGATTCAGGGGGCGTCAAAACATACACTTGGGTGGAATAGAATACTTCCCTTATTATACGTAGTATGTGTCCGAAAACAGCATAACTCAAAAACAAAATTTGGTTGAATATCAAACTTTGTATTTAAATCCGGGGTCTTTCAAGGGTGCGATATGAAGATTTTTAAGAAAATCATCCCTATTTCTCGATTTACTCTCTCTTGTGTAGGACTTAAAAGTGGACGCCTGCGGTCAGATGTAGACCAATATTAATCTGAGAGATTATCCAGGATGGGGGATCAACCAGATCATGGATGAAAGAAAAGGTGATTGTGGAGAAATTGGTAGAACGAATGGCGGGAGAAACCGGTAAAAAACCCGCACAGGCTCCACTTTATCCATTACAAATCCCACATGCGGTTCCATAGTATCGAATCCGGCCCCTTGGTGAGAGGCGTGCGGTGCAACCACTCGGCCACGGCGTCACCTTCAAGAAAATCCACCATCCTAAATTACCCTTTACATGGAAAATATTCGTTACTTTTTCTTTTCCAAAAGACGGCTCAAACGAATTTGATTAACATATCATATATTTGCATGGCAAATGAAGTGTAAGTATCTGGAATTTTGTAGCAATAGTCTGCGACGCCCTTCTCGTTTGGAGGTAATTTAATTCTGCAAACTGGTAAACCGTAAGAGATAAACAGGAGCTTACTACACAAGAACTGGACATATATTTAAAGCTCGCAATTCATTTCATATAACTGCTTTTATGCTCGACCGTACCCAAATTTATTAATTATAAGTCTGTTAGCAATCCTTTAATGGACCTCCTTAAGTTCAAACTTTCATTAAAGGACTGGTCTTCGTCCAATCGGACAATTCAGTTTTCATTAAAGGACAGGTGTTCCACCAATCAGAGAATTCCCATGCAGCAATGGCAAATTGCAATATCGATTAATTCTCGAAACGCAGCTAGCGCGAGTTCAGAAAACGCTAAAATGTCGTACACTACTGACAGTGAGATGCAACTTACACAAAACACACAAATTAACCTCAATACAGCATCAACTTCCAAGAATATTGCACTAAGCACAGTCCCGCGAATTAATTTCACCAATTTTGCAATACATAACATGAAATAAAGTTCAGTCTAGAAACCAATATATTCAATTTGCCTTCTATTTTTCAATGTTGCGTAGCATTCTACGGTTATCATTTTCATCATGCAGCTGTGACGTGCTGGAAACGAATCGATCGTTTAGCGCCTACGCAGTGTTGCCATTCTTGTTGAAGCGAAAGAAGTAGACGCGAACCGGATAAAAAAGGAGAAAAAAGTGGAAGTTTAAGTGTTGAACAAAGACATTTTTTTCGTCTCCCCCCCCCCCTCCCACTACCCGGCGTAGATTGCCACCTGCCTCCCCTTTTAGATCAGTCACTGCATTGGAACGAGCATTATGATGCTTAAATTTCAGCACTAAAACTCACCAATGAAAGTTCGTGGCATCCAGCACACCTAGTCCTGTTTTACCTACAGAAGCAATGTTAATGTCTATGCCACATGACTTGCAATGTGCAAACGAATCTCCTTTTTTACCTTTCAATAACCACTCCTTTAATAATATACATAAGGAGCACTCGAAAGAGAATTAAGAGTTTAGTCACTATAGTCTTTTATGGATTTTGTTCTTTTTCCACACGTTATTATATGATACCGTCCATACTTTTGGTCGCACAATGAACATACGCAGTCAGTGTCCGGTTGGTGGAATCTTTGCGTTCTACATATCTTGTGATGGAAGCCGTGGATAGCGAGTCTGGTTACCACATGTCTCTGTCCACTTCCGGTCCGTCATTGCGCTTGTGCCATAGAAGTCTGGGTCGATGTCATTTCGCTTCCTATGTCGTGACTCTAGGTGTGCTTGATAAGGGCCAGTAGATGGCAGCCTGAGGTCCTCTATGAAGAAACTTTCTCTGGTCAACGCATACACCATCCTTGAGGGTGAATACTTCCCGACTCCTAGGAGCCTCTTCAGGAATCTTGCCTTCACGTTCTCAAGTCTTGCGAGGTCACTGCTCGTCAGCTTCTCCCATATTAATTCTATTCCATAGGAGGCTATCGGTGTTATGACTGCGTGGAATAGTGACATTGCTGTGGTCAAGGAGAGTTTGTTGATGTTAGGAATTCTGTTTATGGCTTTCATGGCTGCCGTTGCTCTTTCCTGGATAACCACTCCTTTAAACTACTGGATTGTTCCCATTCAGATTTGTAAGTTTGTGAGTACTTAGCCTTTTTTCTTGGTCCCTCGCTCACGGTCACTAAGTACTTCACATAAATTTAGCACAACGAAAACCACTACTGTGTGCACTGTGAAACGCGGAGGATGCACGTTACTACGGCAATATTTATAATCAACTGAGGTGGGGTGAGAAGCTACTGAAGGGCTGAAGCTCTTTAGGCAGTAGCGATAGCGACTTATTTGTAAATCATAAGACTGATAAGGTGATGGGCAGCTCCTTTCGTTAGTTTAATCTTATCTTGTGTTTCTCATAAGAGCTTGAGGTAAAGGGACATCACCGTAATAATGAACATAACTGCATTATTTTTCTATCAGGAAATTATAAATTGCCTTTGAAAAAGGATACAATTAAGTAGAGTTCCTGTATTTTTAAAAAAAGAAGGAAATTTTGCATTTTTGTAACTACCCGAAAGTAGAAAAGTAGATGTGCAAAAAATAAAGAGATCTCCTTCCAAAAAAAGTAGATCTTGCAACACTGCGCCTGCGCAGAACTCCAAATATCAGCTGATGCAATATGTAGGTCATTGTCCCTGGTGAGTGTGGAACATTTTACAATATTTCAACTATGAAATTAAATATATGGTCGAACATAAATTGTCGTAGAAACTTAACTATAATGGTAATTAAGACGCTCCTATGAAAATTAGAAAACTCGCCTCTCTCATTTCTTAAAATATATATATATATATATATATATACACACACACACACACACACACACACACACACACACACACACACACACACACACACACACACACACACACACACACACACACACACTCGCATCTTAATTACTACCATTATAGTCTCGTTGCATAATATACTATTATTACAGTCGTTTTCGAAAAAAAAAATGCAGTTATTGATTTCAGTTTTTCAATATTTCATGCTGTCGTTATTCAGTTGTTTCTAGCTATGTTATGGAATTTTAGGACTAATAGGTAATAGCGTCGAGTCCTTAAATATTTGACTATCGCTGTTCCCTTTGTATCTATAACTAAATGTGCAATTAAACTTAATCATGCAAACGTTTATTTCAGTTAACCGTGAGTAGAATAAGCTCTTGCAGTATAAGTTTCTAGACGCCATATAAAAATAAACCATAACTGGCGAGTAAAGAAAAGTGACGGCTGAAGCATGAATGCATTTCTAGTGCCAGCAGCACTTCCCCGATTTTTAAATAGGCTTTCTTTCTAAATCGTGTGGAGGTTGTTTCTTGTCTGCTCCTAAAGGCAGCACATGGCACACGGTAGCTCATGTGGAAATGCATCTGCAGGAAACATTGAGATTAAAATGAGTATTTCTTCTTGATTTCCACAGAGGAGATTAAAGCTGTAAAGTCTTGTTACTGCCAGAGCATTCAAGAGTTCAATTAGCAATGTTTACAGTAATGGTGGTAATTTTATTCAGAATCTTATTTGCAAATATGGGTTAAGAAACAATTGTTTGAATCTTTGACAGAGCCTGCCAAAATGAGAAGAGATGGGTTTTCCATAATCACTGTGAAAACGGCACAAAGAGCTGTTGTGAAGACGGGATGATTGGAGAGAAATATTTCTGAGAAGTTGAACGGAAAGTCATATTCATTGCAGAAGCATGAGTAATACATAATGTGAGGAAATACTTGCTGCGCTGTGAGATCGGGTTTCTTCACGCACATGTGGCTATGGTAGCAGAGGACAATCGAAAAATGACCGTACCAGATCGTGTCCCCAAAAGGACATCTCAGGCATGCGCATCGAAGAATGAGTTCCTGTTGTTTCACGTGTGCGCAGTCACGTGTGTGCAGTCACATGTTATGTATAGGGTGTCAGAAGGTTATTTATAACTATACCTCGCACTTCTAGTTCCCAAAAATCTTAAATTAGCTACCTAAAATAGGTTCTAAAATTACAAAAATGGGTGAACAAAAATGACATTATTTCCCATTACGAATTAGCCGAAACTTTTGACAGCGTTGTACATGCCCATAATTAGAGCCATAGAAAACAACTAACACCTTTGAGAGGTAGAATTGAAACTGAAAAATTCAGTGCCACAGCTGGGATTTGAACCACACACCCTCTGGTTAACAGGTGTGTGCTCTAACCATTAAGCTACTGTGACAACCTGCCAGAATGACATTGAATTCTTCAACCAATTCTTCAACATTGGGATAATTGTCTCTGATGTGAGACTGTCTTTGTGGTTTACCGGGAGAAATACGAATTGGTTGGTGAATTCAGTGTCATTCTGGCAGGTTGTCACAGTGGTTGCTCGCCTGTTAAGCGGAGGGTCTGTGGTTCAAATCCCAGCTGCGGCATTGGATTTTTCAGTTCCAATTCTACCTCTCAAACATTGCCCACACACGGCTTGTGTGTTTAAAAATACCAACAGTAAGTTTGTTGGCATAAATAAATAAGAACTAACGCATTTTCTAAGATTTCCATTGAGAACTGTATCGCTTGTCAGATAACATCATCTTATAAGCCGAAAATGAGCGTTCCACATCAACTGTCACCGGAGCATATTTAAGTGTTGGTATTAGACGCAAGAGAACAGCACTTTCGTGTGTTCAGGTGTTTCGCCAGACAAGATTCAGCAAGTGCGTGGAGAACAGTCAGTCCTGGGTTTGTTTCAACCACTAATTTGAGTTTTTCAGAATCTTTTTACCAATATATCCAGGAACCAAGTTGACCTTTTCTGTCACATCTTATATCAGTCCCAGTTGCGTGTAGATCTGTTTGCCTGAAGACTCTACTTCTCAGTTGGAGGGACAGACAGTCAGTATCCAGTGACGGACACAAACAGGCGATTCCATGGCAGCTTCTAAGTCATACGTTGAATTTTCTGGGAATGTCCTCAGAAGAACTCTTCATTCTGGATGACTTTTGCATAAATGGTAAACAGAAAGAGACAGACAAAAGCTTACTAAATAAAAAAAATGTGGATCTGTTTAAAACACACAATTTACATCTAACACTGTTTTTCTTTTGAGGAACCATTTATGAGATATTCTTTCTTATTTGTTTGAATTTGCCAATACTTATTCTTTTTTCAAATAGGAATATGTTATTCGTCTTTTCATTCCTTGGCCTTGCAAAGAGAACAGAATTTCAAAGGTATCGCATAGCAACCAGCTCTTAAAAAAATTGACTATAACTTAAAGCCTATCGTATCCCCATATTCCCCTTGTACCTACAAGAAAATTCGCAATAAGGTAATTTCTGAAAATACTTAAGTCGATTAAAATGTAATATATAGAGAAATAACCATTTGCAAGAACAGTGTGTATATAGCTCTACATATATTTGCGAACAGAGTTTCTCCAAATTAAACTATATTAAAAGTCTGTATCGCAATATGTTACGCGACGATCACTTGGTGGATCTTCTAAGGCTATGCCAAATATTGATAGACTTCTTAAACGTAAACAGTACCAAAGAAATCCTTAATGAACAGATGTTTATCGTATAAGATTTGAAAGTGCTTTCCTAAATCAAACGCAACGTATATGCCACCAACCCGCCACTGCAACACAAAGCACGGCAGGGGGGTAAACCCACACTCCCCTCTTTCGCAAAGGTTGGACATCGCTGCTTTAGAGCATTAATAGTGGGGACTAGAAATACATAATGTAATTTGAATGCAATATCGTGGACAATTGTTGGGTCCTGCGGGAGCTCTTTAGCTGAAGTAATGCTCACTGTACCCTCCCCCAGTTTCAAAACAATGTTCTTAATGTCCTCCATATGACGCATTGTTCACTGTAGTTGTTGCCAAGGCACGACAGGCAAGCAGGCCTACAAAGCGTTTCCATATTACTAAATGAAGAAACTGAAAAATTTAAAATTAGGTAAAAATATGTTCTAACGTGAAATTAGGTATTTTTAGGTTGTATAGGACCACCATTTTCGAACATATATTTCCATAATTAGTATTTACACAACTTCTATTTCGTATACATCATGAGGAACAAAATAGGTTTTTACCTAAAATCCGAGGTCTGTTTATAACAATCAAAATAGGCAGGCAACAACAACTGAAAAAAGACACAGTAAATTGACTCTCTCTACTCTTGTACAAACTATTTTTAAAAGTGCTTATTCATTTGTCTACTTCATGTTACTCCAGTTACACCTCTGTAGAAATGCTTTTGTTACATATTTCCTTATAGGTACAATGGGAATAGAATATAGTAGCCTTAAACGATTGTCAAATTAAGGACTGGTAGCTATGTGATGGCTTAGAAATTCCCTCTCGTTGCATAACCAAAAGAAAGAAGAAGAAAAAGAAAAAACTTCACATTTGAAGGAAGTATAAGAACTGGAAAATCCAAACCAATACTAAGGAATATCTCGGAAGTGGTTAATCCTACCAAAATAAAACTGTTTGCTTCAACGATATCTACATTTTTACTTTATCTCTTACGTATACTAAAGTAGAGGAAGTATCCTATTCCACCCAAAAATTCGATGTCGAGGTTTCATCAGAAATATGTTTTGAGGCCCCCTGAATTAAAAAAAAAAAGCATTTTTAGAAAAAGGTCTGTGTGTGCGTGTCTATGTGGGTGTCTGTCAGTCTGTGGACAGCATAATTGGAAAGCGAAAAGTCGGTTAAAAACCAAAGTTGGTATTAAAGTTTAATGTCTTTCAAGGATGCGACACGAAGATTTTGAAGAAAATTCCTCCACGCTAAACTGCCGTTTACATGGAAAGTTTTTCGATAAATTTGATTTTCTTGAAAATGGCTGTAATGATTTTGATTAATGTGCCATATGTTTGAGATATTTTTGTGACAAATGAAATATATATCTTGAATTTTCTGGTTATAGCCTATGAAGCCCTATTTACTCTGGATGACTTTAGCTTAGCTGGTAAACCGTAAGAGATAGACCAAATCTTACAATACAAAACATGTAGAGCTTGCTAAAACACACAGTTTATGTTTGAATAAATTCTTTTGTAGAGTGAACCATTTCGGAGATATTCCTAGTTATTTGTGTGAGTTTTGGAGAACTTATACTTCTGTCAAATGGAACATCGTTATTCATGTTTTTATATGTTAACCGTGCAAAGAGAACGGAATCTCAAAGCTTTAAAAGATTTGACTATCGCTCAACGTCTACTGTATCCCCATATTCTCCTTGTACCTACAAGGAAATGAGCAATAAGATAATTTCTGCAAATGTTTATCTCAACTAACACGAAGATAAAGGAATAAGAGTTCGTAAGAATGGTTAGTACAAGAGTAGAGAAAGCCATGTGAAAGCAACACATCAGATTTTTACTTTCTCTACTGGTAAGTAGGGGAAGTATTGTATTCCACCCAAAAATTCGATGTCGAGATTTCACCGGAAATACATGTTTTGAGGCCCCCTGAATCCAAAAAAAGCCTTTTTAGAAAAAGGTCCGTGTGTGTGTGTGTGTGTCAGTCTGTGGACAGCATAACTCAAAAACGAAAAGTCGGTTAAAAACCAAAGTTGGTATTTAAGTTTAATGTCTTTCAAGGATGTGACACGAAGATTTTGAAGAAAATAGCCCCACCCTAAACTACCCTTTACATGGAAAATTTTTCGAAAATTTTGATTTTCTTGAAAATGGCTCAAACGATTTTTATTAAAATGTCATATGTTTGAGATATTTTGATGACAAATGAAATGTATATCTTGAATTTTCTGGCTATAGCCCCTGTAGTATTTACTCTGGACGACTTTTGCATAACTGGTAAACCGTTAGAGATGACCAAATCATACTATACAAAAAATGTAGATCTTGCTAAAATACGCAATTTATGTCTCAATAACTTTTCTTGTAGGGTGAACCATTTCGGAGATATTCCTTGTTATGTGTGTGAGTTTCGGAAAACTTAGAACTTTCGTGAAATGGGTCATCGTTGTTCATTTTGTTATATGTTACGTGTGCAAAGAGAACGGAATTTCAAAGCTTTAAAAGATTTGACTGTCGCACAAAGCCTACTGTATTCCAATATTCCCCTTGCACCTACAAGGAAATAAGCAATAAGATAAATTGTACAAATGTTTATTTTAACTAACACGAAGAAGATATAGGAATAAGAGCTTGTAAGAATGGTTAGTACAAAAGTAGAGAAAGTCATGTGAGTGCAACACATCAGATTTTTTGTAGTGATATTTTGCTTATCTCTTAAGGTGTACCAGTTATGCAAAAGTTATACAGAGGGAAGAGGACTTCAGTAGTTATTCCAGAAAATTTGAGATACACCAGCAATTCACTGGCCATAAAAATATCTCAAACATATGGTATTTTAATGAAAATCGTTGTAGCCATTTTGAAGAAAATGAAAATCTTAGATAATGTATCCACGTAAAGGACTTTATATATACCAGGTGGCCCACGCAAGCCGTCCTCTGTATTTTTATGTTTTCCGCATACGTTAGTGCAAGAAGGGTTGCCTTATACTGCTGTTCAAAGGGGAAGTGCACGTATAAGCGAAGCTTCACTGAACTGTGCTGCTATCTGTGTGCGTTTTCCTCCTGGTTTCGGTCGGATAAGGTCGCGTGGCCATCTGTTTGTAGTTCGAGTCAGGTTATTTGTATTATGAATAATGCAGTAATAAAGATTTTGTCAGTCTATAACATAGGCTTAAAGGAACATAAATTATATTCATTATTCTTTATTGAAGTCAAAGATATAATAGTATTTATTTAATATTGTTAATTGTGAAACACAAATTGTTGCATTATGTGTTGCTTATAAATTAGCTGTCAGATGTTGGTATGCCGTGAAACATATAATATGCTTTGGCTCTTGTGCGTGTTGTTTTGATCAGGCACAATCATTCTTCACATTCTTCACCTTGCTGTCGTCCAGGAATTGAACCCGGCACCCCTCCTACAGCAAGCAAGTTTTCTAGCGACAAACTATAGGACCAGTTCTAGCTGTGAAGTGTTTGTTTTCAAGCGCTGGTCTGTCGCCAAGCAAGGCCTCCTTTCTGTTGGTGTGGAATCCCCTTTACTGTTGTGCATAGGCAAACCTTTCGGCATCTGTAGTATCCGGGATTAACCAACTTCAACGAAGGACGGCGTGCGTGGGCCACACACGCACACCCATCCACCCATACACCTGAACACACATACAAATTCGTCTCACATCCTTGGAAGATGAACTCCGAACTTGAGCACCGTTTGGTATTTAACCGACTTTTCGTTCTTGAGTTACGCTGTTCACAGATAGACGCGCATCGCACACAATTGCACACACGGACCATTAAAGGAATCTGATGTGTTGCACTCACATGACTTTCTCTACTCTTGTACTAACCATTCGTACAAACTCTTATTCCTATATCTTCTTCGTGTTACTTGAGATAAACATTTACAGAAATTTTCTTATTGTTTATCTTCTTGTACGTGCAACGGGAATATGGGGATACAGTAGACGTTGAGCGATAGTCAAATTGTTTAAAGCTTTGAGATTCCGTTCTCTTTGCATGGTTAACATATAAAAAATTAATAACGATGTTCCATTTGACAGAAGTATAAGTTCTCCAAAACTTACACACATAACAAGGAATATCTCCGAAATGGTTCACTCTACAACAAAATTTATTCAAACATACATTGTGTGTTTCAGTAAGATCTACATTTTTGTATAGTATGATTTGGTCTATCTCTTATGGTTTACCAGATATACAAAAGTCATCCTCAGTAAACAGGACTATACAAGCTATGGCAAGAAAATTCAAGATATACATTTCATTTGTCATAAAAATATCTCAAACATATGACATTTTAATCAAAATCGTTAGAGCCATTTTCAAGAAAATCAAAATTTTCGAAAAGTTTCTAAGTAAAGGGTAGTTTAGGGTGGGGCTATTTTCTTCAAAATATTCGTATCGCATCCCTGTAAGAACTTAAATACCAACTTTGGTTTTTAACCGACTTTTCATTTTTGAGTTATGCTGTCGACACACACACACACACACACACACACACACACACACACACACACACACACACACACACACACACACACACACACACACGGATCTTTTTCTAAAAATGCTTTTTTTGGATTCAGGGGCCCTCAAAACATATATTTCCGGTAAAATCTCGACATCGAATTTTTGGGTGAAATAGAATACTTCCCCTACTATATGTAGTAGAGAAAGTAAAAGTCTGACGTGTTGCACTCATATGATTTTCTCTGCTCACTCTTGTACAAACTTCTTATAAACGCTTATTCCTCTATCTACTCCACGTTAATCGAGATAAACGCTTACAGAAATTATCTTATTGCTAATTTTCTTGTAGGTACAAGGGGAATATGGCAATACAGTAGGCTTTAAGTGATGGTCATATGTTTTTAAGCTAGTCACTATGCGATGGCTTTGAAACTCCATTCTCTTCGTATGGCCAAGAGATAAAAACATAAATAACAACCTCCTATTCGATAAAAGTATAAGTATTGGAAAATTCAGACAAATAACAAGGAATATCTCCGAAGTGGTTCACTCCACAAAACAATGCACTGGGACATAACTTGTGTGTTTTAGTGAGATCTGCATTTTTTGTGTAGTAAGATTTGGTCTCTCTCAGTGGTATTCAACCTCTTTTCTCCGCATACCCCTAAAGACAACTTTCCATTTCAGCCTAGCCCTAGAGTTATCCTTAATTCAAATCATACTCGTACATAACAATATCTAAAATAGATTATAATATTTATAACTTATTTAATACAACACAAAGAAGAATGAAATTAAATTTTGCGTTCCCCGTAAAAGGTCTTCCCAGGGGTACGCGTAGCCCCGGTCTATCTCTTACAGTTTTCCAGTTATGCAAGTCATCAAGAGTAAACTGGACTACATGGGCTATAGCTAGAACATTCAAAATATATCTTTCATTTGCCATAAACATATAACATTTTAATCAAAATCGTTAGAGCCATTTTTGAGAAAATCAAAATTTTCCACCGGAAAGGTAGTTTAGGGTGGAAGAATTTATTTATTTATTCCGTGTCGCGTCCTGGAAAGATATTTAACTTCAATGCCAACTTTGGTTTTTAACCGACTTTTCGTTTTTGAGCTGTTCACAGAAGGACACATAGACACACACACACACACGTGGACCTTTTTACTTTCTTTACTGGTAAGTAGGGGAAGTATTGTATTCCACCCAAAAATTTGATGTCGAGATTTCACCGGAAATATATGTTTTGAGGCCCCCCTGAATCCAAAAAAAGCATTTTTAGAAAAAGGTCCGTGTGTGTGTGTGTGTCAATCTGTGGACAGCATAACTCAAAAACAAAAATTAGGTTAAAAACCAAAGTTGGTATTTAAGTTTAATGTCGTTCAAGGATGTGACACGAAGATTTTGAAGAAAATAGCCCCACGCTAAACTACCCTTTACATGGAAAAGTTTTCGAAAATTTTGATTTTCTTGAAAATGGCTTTAACGATTTTGATTAAAATGCCATGTTTGAGATATTTTTATGACAAATGAAATGTATATCTTGAGTTTTCTGGCTATAGCTCCTGTAGTCGTATTTACTCTGGACGACTTTTGCATAACTCATAAACCGTTAGAGATAGACCAAATCATACTATACAAAAAATGTAGATCTTGCTAAAATACACAATTTATGTCTCAATAAATTTTCTTGTAGGGTGAACCATTTCGGAGATATTCCTTGTTATATGTGTGAGTTTCGGAAAACTTAGAACTTTAGCGAAATGCAACAACGTTGTTCATTTTTTTATATGTTAATCGTGCAAAGAGAACGGAATCTCAAAGGTCAAAAAGATTTGACTGTCGCACAAAGTCTTCTGTATTCTAATATCTCCCTTGTACCTACAAGGAAATAACCAATAAGATAATTTGTACGAATGTTTATCTTAACTAACATGGAAATATAGGAATAAGAGTTTGTTAGAATGGTTAGTACAAGAGTAGAGAAAGTCATGTGAGTGCAACACATCAGATTTTTCTAAAAAATACTTTTTTTAATTCCGGGGGCCTCAAAACATACATTTCCGGTGAAATCTACATGGAATTGTTGGGTGGAATACAATACTTCCCCTACTTAGTATACATAGTAGAGAAAGTAAGAATTCACTCGGGGAGTCTTAAAACCTGTTGATTGTAAGGTGTCGTTGATTCGCTGGCCTTTTTGTGGTCAGCGCCATGCTTCATCCTGTGCGCCATATCTCGGGCGCTGGAACATTTCAACCTAGGGCAAATAATTGTTAGTCGTTAGTATTTCTAACGTTTAGTTTCTGGAGTTTTTCAGCTGCGTCAGTTGTTGGTGTTATATAGCTTAGTTTAAGAATCGATGTCTACTATTCGTTTGTGTCATCAACTAGTGAGGGGGTTCCCCATCGCCTTGGCTCAGAGAGCAAGGACTTCGAAGGCTTCTTATTCTGTTTTGGAGTGTATGTGAATTTTTACAGCATACGTAACCCCGTACCGCGGCTGCGTACGTAATGGTTGGTGCAAGAAGTGTCTTGTATCAAGGTTAATTTGGCTATTCGTATTGAGTATTGGAAACAAGAGGCAGTCCGAGCGCCTAAAGGCCGCATTCGGGTTAGCTCATACCACTTGGCGGTAGCCGCAACAAAATTCTCCTCTTAACATTTCAGCGACTCACGTTTCTCATTGTTATTACGGAAGCAGTAATTTTAAACCCAAAATTTTTTGATATTTCAAACTTCAACAGTTTGTAGTGCTAAGGTTCAGAAACAGTTAAGTCCTATGTTCTCGAACAGTCGGCATCTCGCTTCAGGTGGCTCATTTATTAGACTCCATTAAATTTATCAGCCATCTCAACTGGTGGTGACACCCACCCACCACAGTTCACTACTGTAGCAGCCGGCAGCGAGTTCATTAAGACAGCTATTGGAAACGGCATCAGAAGTGTCGCCCTAAGGGACGTTATCCCAAAACATGTAATGTGTCTAGGTGTGTAGGTGAATCGCCTGCACGTCCTCCACCTTGCATTCCGTTGTGGCTAATCATAGGAAACCGCAAAGAAACCTTGATCACAGCGCTTCTCCTGTTTCATACGCAGAATTTACGTCATAAATACATCGATTCGAGTTTAACCACTAGAAAGATTAGACCGGCGTCTCTGTTGCGAACTGGGTTTCTCTTCTTCAGTTGCCAATTTGGGATCAACAGCACAGGTTGATTGATGCCAATGAAAATGATAGGCCAGCACCCTTTGAAGTCTTTAAAATTTAGTGCCTGTACTTGTACGAAAGACAACCTTTGTACCACCTATCAACAAAGCAAACTTGGAAACGTTAGTCACCCCCATGCTAATGTTGTAAGACACTAACACGACATTCATGTTCCGCGTTAGAGAAATCTTTGGGAACAAGAGTACTTACGTTTCATGGTGCGCCTCTACTCACAAAGGTTCATTTGCAAACCGTTGACGACAAAGGAAGGTATGCACGTTTCTGAATGGAGAGATATGTTGCGGTTAGAGTGACCATTATCTCAAAGGCAAAAAAAAAAAAAAAAAAAAAAAAAAAAAGACACTTTACTAAAACCCTACTCATTTCATGCCAAGGGATTTTTTAAGACTCGTACTAAGGACTTGTAAAGTGTGCATATTTATACAAGGCTGCGCTCAGAGAGTACCAGTTCCCCAGCCCTACAACTTACCTATAGTTGACAAAGAAAAGAACAATCGTGTTAAATTCACATAACATTCTTACCTACTATCGATTATTATATGCTTCTGTACCCTACTCTTACCAACGCTTATTTTTCTGTTTACTTCGTGTTAATCAAGATAAACATTCCCAGAAATAGTTTAATTACACATTTCGTTAAAGTTGTCACACGCGAACCACACATGGACACCTTCTGAGTGGTCACCCTGCGCCTGTCTGTTCTACCTGTTGCATTCAAGTCTCCGTAGCACATGTCCTACTTGATATACTCGTGAGCGCCGGTTCCTTGGCCTGGGTTCTACTCCTTTAACCGACGATCCGGTAGCGAGGTTTGTCTCCAGCGTTGGCTTCGGTAAGCAAGTTTAACTTGTATTTTATTTCATAGTTTTTTCTTCTTTTTTTAAACACTTTTAGGGTGTTTGATCTGGTTTTAACTATAATCTGTTTTAGATCAGTTTTTACGTTTTAACTATAATCTGTTTTAACTTTCCCCTTTTAACGTTTTAACTGTGAATCTTAACCGGTGGTGAGGTTGCCTGTTTTTATCTTTTTGACTTCGGGCTCTAATGACTTAGCTGTCGACTGGCCCTTAAACCCTACTCACTCACTCTTTAAAGGTTCGAGGGGAAGGATAGGGATAGACGAAACCGAATAGTCATGTTCCAACACTGGGTAGCTATAAATTGGCTTAGAATTATACTATTTCCTTGAAATCGCCAGAAACCATTGAATAGCCCCAGATTTTCAACATGACACAATTATTAACAATTTCAAAATAAAAGCGGATTCTTGAAAATGTCTTATGCCACAAAAAGTTATTTGAGATAAAGTGTGTGCCTTTAAAAATATCTACATTTTTTGTAGTACGTTTTTGACTTATCCATCTGTAAATATACAGGATGTCCCAAAAACACCGACAATGCTTATATGTTGTGCGGGACGGCAAACTGATTTGTTTTCAAATACGAACTCCTGTCCGGAAATGCACGGTTTGGACGCTGTAGCTCATTGAAGTGTGAGATGTGTATACGTTCACATTTCGTCAATAAACCCAACATCGAGCTGTCTACATTACAAACAGGCTTCGAACTGTGTACCTCCTACGTCATTGCAGAGCCAATATCGGTGGTAGTGAGCCTCATACACATGACCCAATACGTGTTTGAAGATTTTCAATCGCCCCTTGAACTCCAGCAGTAAGGTCATCCACTGATGTTACAGGAGTGCCATACACACGTACCTTTTTTCTAAAAACGCTTTAATTCAGGGGGCCTCAAAACATTTCCGGTGAAATCTCGACATCGAATTTTTGGGTGGAATGTAATATCTACCTTCTCTACCTGCTAATCCAGCTGTCGACGGGCCCTTAAATTCCACACTCCACTCCACTCCACTCTACCTGCTAATGAGGTACAAGGCAGAGAAAGTAAAAAACGATAAGTTCGATAAACACAAATCTTGGTATTCAAGTTCAGAAGTATCTTCCAGAGATGTAACAAGAAGATATTCATGAAACTTCCCGTCCCAAACTGCTATTTACATACAATATTTATCAATTTTGTTTATTTTCTCACAAAGTGCTGTTACCTAACTACATTTTATGTTAGGCGTCTTACAAAGATGAGACACGAAGATTTTTCAAAAAAAGATCTCCCATTCCAACTACAGTTTGCATGGAGATTTTTTGGAAAATTTTGATTTTTTCAAGGATGGTTCTAACAATGTTGATTTTAAATTCTTACATATTTTAAGATATTTTCAACACATGAAGTGCTTATTTTGAATTTTCTGGGACTAGCCTCTCAAGTGCTCTCCATTCAGAACGACCTACTGCACCTACAAGCACATGGATAATGTCAAATGCTTTTCTTTTGGGGAGGTAAACATTTCTGAGATATCCCGTCTTATTGGGTTGAATTTTCCAATACTTAATACGTTTCTCAAATAGGAAGTCGTTATTCGTTTTATGCCACATGTCCATACAAAGAGAGCGGAATTTTAAAGCCTTCACATAGCGACCAGCTCTTAAAGACTTGACCATCGTTTAAAGCCTACTGTGTTCGCGTATTCCCATTGTACCTACAAGGAAAGATGTATTAAAAGTGTGTCTACAAATGTTTATCGTATTAACGTGAAGTAGATAGAAACCGAGCGGGATTGTTCAGGTGGTAACTTCTGTGTCCCGCTTTCGGGAGGTCGCGGGTTCGATCCATGTGGCCGACCTTCCTGATCCATGGGCTTTTTCGGAGGTTTCCCCGGGTCGCCAGGCGAATGCTGGGAAGGATTTCCATATCCTCCGAATTTCCAATCCTTCCACTTCGTTACATTAATAATTTCATTTCACCCTTCATCCCGATAGGTTTCTTTCAGGGTTGGAAGCGTCGGCGAGCGTCGTGGCAGCAGCACGACAGGGGGTACAAATGCGCCCTGGAAATTTCGTCCCCGGATTGGAACGCGAGCCTTGTGGTTTCCAGCCCCCCCCCCCCCAAGGAATGGTACAAACACAAGGGGGAGGGGAGTTGGTTTCCGAGTCAACCCCTCGCCCCCGCCTTGGGAGTACGAAACCGAGGGGTGATAGAGGAACCGGGCTGAGCCAGCCTCCGCTGGGGTAGGGACCCTGCCCTCTGCTCTGTCGTGACAACGTTCCGGCCGCCTTCGGATCCATTCGCCTCATCCATCCTCCCTGGGGTGCTAAGTCCCCTCCGCAGGTTGTCATTGAGTCGAGTAGACAGAAAACATGGTTGAGAAAGACATGTGAATGTAAAAGCTATGCTGTTCTTACACTCAGGGATCTTTTTCTAAAAATGTTTTCTGTATTCAGCGGGCCTCAAAACGTGTATTCCCGGTGAAATTTCAAAATGGAATATTTGGGTGGAATACGATAGGCACTTACTGTACATAGTAGAGAGATACAAGAGGACTGTTACAGATTCACATGTGATGGTTTCAAGAGCATCATTTGTTTGTTTTGAAACATCTGAAGAGAGCGAGGTCAATGATCGCTGGAGGAAGAAGGATATTTCGTCTACATTTTGCTGAATAAAGAAGGTTGAAGGTGAATTAGGAAGTTTATTAGTAAGGAACGGTCGGTGTATCCCTCCCTTCTCCTTGAAGAACCGGTCTTCCAGCAGCAGGTTATGCGAAGGCGAAACTTCACCTGCCCTGATGTCAAGTCAGTCCGTCGCTTGCCTAGCCGGCACTCGCTCGTGCGGTCGGGATTCGTTTTACAGTGCAGTGATAATCTCAGCCAAATGTTGTAACCGTAAGCAATGTCTTTCACTTCTTTCTGAAGAAATGTGTTTGCATAGGCATGCATTGGTGTATACCAGTTTAAAATAATTTGAAATGTTGTTTTCAGATGCTTATTTCTAAGTTCTCAACATATCGTGTGCGTGTGTTCCAATTCTCGAAATCTGCTCGTCGAGTTGTAGGTTAGAGAGAACGAGAAATCGATCTCGATAGGAGTACTACGCGGGAAAGGTCTTGCATTCCACCCAAAAATCGAGATTTCATCTGCATTTATATATCACCAGAAATACCTGTTTTGCGACCGGGGATCATCAAAAGCGCACAACGATCCCTTTTTACTAATTGAAAGCGCACAGAACATCAAATCATGGTAATATTAAAAGCGCAAACAAATATTGTTATTGCTTACACTCAGTGTAATAAGTATTCTTTTTTACTTTCTCTACTGGTAAGTAGGGGAAGTATTGTATTCCACCCAAAAACTCGATGTCGAGATTTCACCGGAAATATATGTTTTGAGACCCCCTGAATCCAAAAAAAGCATTTTTAGAAAAAGGTCCGTGTGTGTGTCTGTCAGTCTGTGGACAGCATAACTCAAAAACGAAAAGTCGGTTAAAAACCAAAGTTGGTATTTAAGTTTAATATCTTTCAAGGATGCGACATGAAGATTTTGAAGAAAATAGCCCCACGCTAAACTACCCTTTACATGGAAAATTTTTCGAACATTTTGATTTTCTTGAAAATGGCTCAAACGATTTTGATTAAAATGTCATATGTTTGAGATATTTTGATGACAAATGAAATGTATATCTTGAATTTTCCGGCTATAGCCCCTGTAGTCGTATTAACTCTGGACGACTTTTGCATAACTGGTAAACCGTTAGAGATAGACCAAATCATACTGTACAAAAAATGTAGATCTTGCTAAAATACACAATTTATGTCTCAATAAATTTTCTTGTAGGGTGAACCATTTCGGAGATATTCCTTGTTATGTGTGTGAGTTTCGGAAAACTTAGAACTTTCGTGAAATGGATCATCGCTGTTCATTTTTTTTATGTGTCAAGTGTGCAAAGACAACAGAATCTCAAATATTTGACTATCACACAAAGCCTACTATATTCTAACATTCCCTTTGCACCTACAACGAAATAAGCAATAAGATAATTTGTACAAATGTTTGTCTCAACTAACAAGAAAGAAGATATAGGAATAAGGGTTTGTAAGAATGGTTAGTACAAGAGTAGAGAAAGTCATGTGAGTGCAACACATCAGATTTTTTTTTAAAAAAAAAGATGGTGTGTTTAAAAAAATTGTAAGCGCTCTCGTGATAAGAGCTGGTTAAAAATACTTAAAGGTGCTTAAAATTACTTAAAATTAGCAATTTTGTAAGTTAAGTACACTGACTTTTAAAAATTGGAATCTGATAATCTCGCATCTGTTGTACTTTTCCATGCATCTTTCAATGCAGGCGTATCTTCTTTTTACTTTCTCTGCTACGTATAGTAAGTAGAGGAAGTATTGTATTTCACCCAAAAATTCGATGTCGAGATTTCACCGGAAATATATGTTTTGAGACCCCCTGAATCCAAAAAAAGCATTTTTAGAAAAAGGTCCGTGTGTGTCTGTCAGTCTGTGGGCAGCATAACTCAAAAACGAAAAGTCGGTTAAAAACTAAAGTTGGTAGTTAAGTTTAATATCTTTCAAGGTTGCGACACGAAGAATTTGAAGAAAATTCCTCCACCCTAAACTACTCTTTACATGGAATTTTTTTCAAAAATGACTAACGATTTTGATTAAAATGCCGCATGTTTAAGATATTTTTATGGCAAATGAAATGTCCATTTTGAATTTTCTGGCTATAGCCTATGTAGTCCTGTTTACTCTAAAGATTTTGACGTAACTGTTAAACCGTAAGAGATAGACCAAATTTTACTATACAAAAATGTAGATCTCCTTAAAACGAAGTGAATTTTTCTTTGGAGTGAACCATTTCGCAGATATTCCTTGTTATTTGTGCGAGTTTTGGAAAACTTAAACTTCCGTCAAATGGAAGATCGTTATTCATTTTGTGTATGTTAGCCGTGCAAAGAGAACGGAATTTGGAAGCTTTAAAAGATTTGACTATCGCTCAAAGCCTACTGTATTCTAACATTCCCTTTGCACCTACAAGGAAATAAGCAATAAGATAATTTCTGCAAATGTTTATCTCGACTAACATAAAGAAGATAGATGTTTCAGCTTGAGTTTTCATGAAGACAACTATGGCCAAGTGAATTGATGGATTTGATGTATAACAATTGTCTTTACAATGTTTATGAAGAGATTCCGCTCCGTTGGCAGTGCTTGGAGTATTGGAAGCAGGAAGGGCCCACAGTGCAGGAGAATTGTCTTCGGTCACATAATTAGTCACAGAAACTGCTTTGTCCATTTCTAGCGCAACACTAACAGTCCGATTTCATGTAAGGCAACGCAAAAAAAAAAAAAAAAAAAAAAAAAAAAAAAAAAAAAAAACCAATTTCAACCAATCACTGGCCTTACATTTACTTTTGTATAGACGAGCTACGTCTAACTCAGAAATTTGCCGGTACTATTTATGTCCTAGATCAGCGTCGCGTGAAGTTTAATATCCTTCAAAGTGGGTCTAGAACTTAAAAAGTTTGAGAACCACTGTCCTAGATAAAATTGACAACAATGAAGCGGAGCGTTTGGAAATACTGTTCTGGTTGCTATATGTGCAGCTAGTTAAATATCTATAATCGCTCCACCGTTAGATCCGCACTTGATGTAAACACAAGACATCAACAACGAGCTCGCAATACGCCGAAACCAAAGCACACCATAAAATATAGTACCTTAAATATCGGCGATTATCTGTGAGTTTTCAAGATTAACGATAACCTTGGTAAAGACTACTTAAATGTAACGTGATATTTCTAAAATTCCTGAGTAAATATCGTTCTGTTGCAACATAAATACGAGGTATGAGTCCACGTGGTGTTTGTTTTGTGTTAGTCGCAGGTGATAACATCAGGTTATCGCGGAGTGATACAAGGGGCGGATCTAAGGCTGGATGGAGTATACAATAGTAGATTCAGGATCAAACTGTTCAGTGCACATTGTCTTCCACATGTTGTCATAGCAAGCAGTTGATTTTGACGTTAATAAACAGAAAACGGCTTTATAATACGTATCATGAACGGCGTACAATTGGTTGAAATACTGTGGACTGGTGTAAACTCTGTCGTCTATTCTAACAATTTTTTCCCCTCTTAATGATATGCGCTAACGTTACCAGCAATATTGGCACTCCTTCAAAACAGGTTCCCTCTTAAAATTGTGCGCTATTGATACCAACTAAAGCTTTCGATACGAAAGTTTTCAAGAAACCCCGCACCCCAAACTACCCTTTATATGGAAATTTCTCAAAAAAAAGGGCTTTAAGGATTTTCACCAAAATACCTTATATAAATAATGAATGTATGTTTACCCTCTATGTACTCCTAAATCGCTTGACCAATCAGCTCGAAATTCGGCACGTATATGTATTTTTTCATGGACCAGGTTTGTGTGCTATACATTTTGCTATACTAAGTGACATTCATATGGTTTTTTCTCTACTTTTCTTTTACGTAATACATTCACATATCCTCCCTTACTTGCCCTTCAACATACAATTCGTTATGATAGAAAATGCCACATATATTCACACGGTTTTTTCTACTCACTTTTCATTTACGAAACACAATTACATTTCTTTCTCTATTCCCCTTCAGCATACAATTCGTAGAATTTTCTATGATTGAAATAGAAATGCAACACATTACATTCTCAGCATTTTAGACAAAGGCCCATGTGTGTGTGTGTGTGTGTGAGAGAGAGAGAGAGAGAGAGAGAGAGAGAGAGGGGGGGATGGGGGAGAACAGCACAACTTAAAAGAAATATCGGATAAATAACAAACTTGGCATTTTGGCAAGAACCTGAGCCCGAATATTTTCAAGAAAATCCCCCAACCCAAACTACCCTTTGTATAAAAGTTTTGAAATATTTTTATTTTCTCAAAAATGACACGATTTTTTAAGAATTGCCAGATATTTAAGATATTTATGACAAATAAAATGTATATTTCGAATTTTTTGAGGAAATTCCTAAGGAATGTGTTATTTTGTATAACAGCTAAACCATAAGATACAGAAAAAACCATACTGCACTAAACATCTATAAAACAGTCCTTTTTTTTTTTTTTTTTTTTTCAAATAACCATGTGGGAAAAGGGATTTTCGGAAACGCCGTTATTATTGGTCTGAATTTTCCAATACTTCGTCATTTTTCAAGTACTGTTGCCATTCAGTTGTTTCTCGCGATATCATGGAGGGAATGAGTACTTATGACCAGCATATGACGGCCCAATTTTAAACATCTTAGTATCGATTCGGTTTCCTCTATCGCTCTTAACTACGTCCCTAATGTCTAGGGCAACAGTCATCGCAATTACAGGAATGATGACGTCACTGAACGCAACCCGGCATACACATGTGTGATGCACGATTCGAACAAGGGGTTTTGGAAGCCGCAATGGCGGAGTAAGAGCTTCCCTAACGCACATTTGATTTTATATACATATGTTTAATACATATATACAGACCGAGAATGATTTAACATTAATTTTTCATCTAATTCTTCACTTTACCTAGAACTTTACAATTTTACACATATTAAACGTTAATTCACAAGTACATACTAACGTCAACAGAGCATGTAGGGTTTTATCTATGAATCGCGATCTGCTTTTACATTTATAATCTTAATTTTGGGCAAAAAATTACACACACATTTATATTGAACTAAACATAGCAGTAATATGCCCAGTATATTACTGAAGGAGGAAATGTTGCCATACCAGTTGTCTAAATCTAAACCAGCCTTATTTTGTAATTGTGATTACAAAACTGTTTGTAAATTCGCAAACTCAATTCGTAACTGTGGTTTTTACTGTATGAATGTCCACGTGAAAGGGTTTGCGAAAAGTTGAAAATCATGGTTCATTGCTTTGAGATCATAAAACCTTTTGTGTTAGGACTTTTTTTAACTTTGCTGACATACCTAGATAAATGTGTAAGACGGTTCCTTTGCGTTTTCGTGGTTTCGAAACAGCCATGTTGTATAATTGCGGTTGACATCGCTGTTTGTGTACCTTTGAACCCACATTGTTTGGAGCGAAGTATTGCTTTGCCCCATACTGTGGTGTTACAGCATATCATCAGCCGGTGCAGCTTTGCCGACCCCTTAGTGGTAACATGCTAGCCTTTGGTTCAAACCCGGTGGAGGGCGATGGATTCTTTGGGCGAAAAAATCCTTAGCATGACGCTTTCGGAAGGGAAGTGAAGTCGGTGGTCGTTCCGATTAATTGTCCTCTGAGCAAAATTAGGCGATCTTTCACGACTAATATGGAATGGGACGCTGAGAACCATTTTAAAGAGCGCCCATGAATAAGAACTTAATTTTTTTCTCGTAATTACAACGAAATATGCAGGGTAAGTATTTCTGCAAAGATTTATTTCGATTAATCAAATAGATTAACGAAACAAAAAATAAGTTTTCGTATGAATAGTGTGTAGAAATTATATAGACATAAGCGATGCTGAGTAAAAAAGGTCATGCAAATGTAATAATCAGATTTTTCTCGTGATCGTGTAAAGATATGGAATTTCAAAGCCATCGTATAGCAACCCGCTTTGAAAAGATTTGACTATCGCAAACGTACTGTATATCTCTTGTACCTATAATGAAATGCTTAATAAAACAATCTCTGCAAATGTTTTCTTTGATTAACATATAACAGACAGAGGAGTCAGTTCACAAGATTATAGAAGGTTAGGTCGTAGAAGAGTGAGTAGAGAAGGTCGGTGAGTGTAACAGATTTCTTAAAGACAATGTAATTGGAAACAATTGCACATCAGCGAAGTCGGAGGCATGTATAAGCCGAATTGAATGTTTAGACGGCATTTACATGGAGTAATGAAAAAAGAAGACGATAATGCAGTACTTACGAAATAAAATATGATTAATGTTGCTTCAGAAGAATATTTATTTATAATCATTAATAAGAATTCAAATGTACAGTGAACTTGAATGTTGGCAATCCTTGAAATATAATTTTTAAAGTAGGCACATTATTAAATGAGTGAGTGAGTGTGTGGGGTTTAAGGGCCCGTCAACAACGAGGTCATTTGTGCCCGTAGTCAAACAATAAAATCTAAAATACACTCACAGAGTTAAAACAAGGAAAATTAAAAGAGAAGGTTAAAATACTAAACAATTAACACAGTAAAATGTAAAGGCTAAAAAGCGTAAAATCCCATAAAAAGAATATAAAAAATCATAAAAACCACTGAAAACAAATCTAACATCTAAAAATCAATAGATTAAAATACCGAAAAAAATGTTAAGAATCTAAAAACTGCCTATACGTATAATATGATACATGTCAGACTTGTTTATCGAACCGCAGAAGTCTTGGCCGCAGACACCGGGTCGTCGCACAAATGGAGGCTACTGTAGATCCCAGACTAGTGGACTGGCGCCCATGAGCGTATTGCGGGCAATAAGGGCCACGTCAAGTGTTGGTTAAACTTGAACAATGGTCCAGTGCATTAACTTTATTAGGAGCAATGGACTCCCACTCAGCTGTAAGTTACAACATTGTTGTGTTTGTGATATTCTGTGTTGATTTTAGTAGATTGCTTTTCACGGACTTATTCATAAATCATTTTGGATTTAGTGGTTACCAGGGTTGCCAACATTTAAAAGTAAAATTATCGTACCAGCCACTCAAAATTATAGATTTGGATTCAATATTATCGTACATCATAAAGCAAACGCTACAACAATAAAAATATCAGTATAATACTTATGAAAATATAAGAGTAATGATGTTTATTATATCCACTTACAAGATTGATGACCTCAACAAATATTACAACTTTAGTACTTGTTTCTCGCACTATTCATCTGAAAGTTCAGCTTCCTCAACCGTTGCAGCATTGCACAAATTTGTTGTTGAGATAAACCTTAACATCTTCTCGGTGACTTGCAGATTTTAAGATCATCTACGTTCTTTCATAAGTTGAGACGACAAAATGAGTTCATTTACCGTATCTAGTGTCAATCTGTTTCTAACTTTGGTTTTTATTAAACTCAGTTTAGGGAAAAAAAAAAAAAAAAAAAAAAAAAAAAAAAAAAAAAAACAACTTTCATAAGAAGTGTTTCTGTGGGGCAAGGAAACCGCTGATAATGCAAAGGCCGCCAGTTCTTTGAAATCAGTATTTCCACCAAGGTGACATGTTTAACAGCACTCCAGAAACTGTCAGGTTCAGGCATGTTGTTTATTTCACACGGAATAGCACGTATTCCGAGTTTTCTACATTGATAGTCAATTTTCTGAACAGTGCCTTCTTCATTGAGATTATCAGACCTGGGCACACTGGCAATAAGAGGATAAAGGATAGCAGGCTTAGTAGCTATGGGGTGGAGACAGACAATGAGGACAAAAGTGGTGTTATTTGTAATTAGTTTCACTTCGCTGGAGTGACAAACCAGTGAAAATGATATTTCGCCGGTATCGAACTATCATACATTCAAATTATCGTAAACCCTCCCCCCCCCCCATAATTATCGTACGAATTGGCAACCCTGGTGGTTACAATACATTCTTTCCTATGAACAAATGCTCACGTTATTAACTTATTTTGTACAACAAATCAATGCTCAAACTTGTCAATAGTAACAGTTGTGTTGTGCAGAAAACAGTTTATTGCCTACTTTACTAGAAGTGTTAATTCGCAACAAAGTTATAATCTCACCGATGCGTAATTCATAAACTGAGAAGCAGAAGTATAAAGGTTCGTGTTACCTACATATCCACAGAACCATAAAGCGTGCGTTGGTTCCACTAGGCTCGGACTCTTGCTGGAATTTAAATGAACTCAAATATAGTTTCCCCGATTAACGTACATTTTCACGTTGGAAATAGTTTTTTTTTTTTTTTTTTTTTTTTTTTTTTTTTTTTTTTTTTTTTTTCCTCCTGTTCACCTGACTTTCTAGTTTTCAAGAATGTATAGTTTGCATGCAAATTGTTACCAGAAGTGTGTTTAATTTAGCAATTTGTACAATCAGGTGAGCTGGACACATAACATTGTAGAAATTTCTTTTCGATATTTATCGAGTGAGTGAGTGTGTTGGGTTTAAGGGCCCGTCGACATCGATATTTATCGAAAGTAAAATTATCAACAGTTTTACCATTTTCAATCCCAAGGAAGTACTCTTAAAATTATACTACACACCTCATTCATACATCATTTTGAAGCTTGCTAGACAGGAAATGATGTCCACTAACAACTAAGGTCCTAACATAAATCACAAAATCTCTGTAGCTATTTAAATAGTTCGGTTGGTAAGAGCAGTTTTGAATTTCAAAATTCAAACTTCTTAAAAAGCCAGTTTAATTGATATAATTGAGGTTTAAATCAGTGTACATGTTCAGAGGAACAAGGTGTATTAAAGTCTGAAACATCTATATTTTATAGAAGCTAATTAATTTGAAAAAATATATGAAATTTTCAATTTTGAATTTTTTATGGTTACCAAGAAAACAAGTGTGTAAATATTTTTAGTTTATTATGCCAATCATTAGTAAAAGCTTTTAAAAAAATTCTGGCTAAAATTATAGATGTTTTTCCCAAAGTGAATATGTACCTTAAGGGATTCACTATGTTCGTTATGACCTCTGAAACGTAGCTCTTGATTTGTCAGTAACAGGTTACTTCGATTAATCGCTTCATTATTTCTCTATTAGAGTCAACTTTGGCATTGTGTTTCAAAATATCAGACCCGCATTGTTCACGTAGTTGAAAGTCTATCCATGTTTAACCGAAATTTTTCAGTTTCGTTATTGCATATAAATGTTTGCGTCTTCTCCTGTCGAATCTTTGCTTCGTGAAAATTACTGATATAAGAGTAACTTACCTATTGGTTTCAAAAAGAATATAAGGCCTGCAAAATAAGTTATTTTTCGATTTACATCTAGTTAACTATTGCGCAGTGGAATTTGATAATTCGAAGCTGAAGGGACAAGAAAAAAATTAGAAATATCCAAAAATTCGAATTGCAAAAATAACATCTAAAGTTGACAATTTAGCAATACAAATACATATATCCATCAGGATTTTCCGGTGTGTCACTCTTTTTCGACTCTTTCCATTTTCATTCGAGGTACTGCTTGAAATTTTCTCCTTATTCTTCAGATAAGTTGACAAAGTGTTCGTGGTGTCCCGTATTCTTTCATGGTTTCAGATTTGTTCTTCAAACCTTTTTCAACTTCTCGAATGACGGCGGGTTTTTCCACAAAGGTTAGTTCACTGGACCCGCGGTTTACTAAGAGACATGATGACATTGATTTGCAACACACTGAACAGTAGGAAGCTCAAGCGATAGCTAAGACATACATGTTTTAAACAAGGGGATGTGGGAGCAGGTGTAGAAGCTCAAGGCCGGCAGCTAGAAAAGCTATTCCACCCCAAACTGCATTCCAACAAAACAAATGGGCGAAGTTATCAAATTAAAGTTCGGCGTTTAGATTAACTTGCGACTGACATTTCTGAACAAAAACTTGGATTTAAGGGAAATGAAATTCGATTTACATGTGTGTTTTTTACATTGCTTTAATACAAAATTCAAAGTATCAAGAAGAATCTTCGAATTAACGACAATTTCTAATTATAAAGTTCGAATTATCCAAGTTCGACTGTATCCAGTTTTGAAATGACATACACACATAGTTTTTCATTTGTGCATTCTTAGAAGCGTCCGATTTATCTCAAATTATTAAACATACTTGGATACTACCGAGTATCGAGGTATCGACGGTATCGTGGTCCCATTCCCAGTCAATAGTTATCTATTAAAGTACATTTGAGGTATTGTGCACTCTTTTACTACAACGTCATGCTTTTCCTTGTTATGTACTTGTGGTTCCAAATTGTGTGTTTGTAAATTCGCAACCTCAACTTGTAACTGTTGTTTTACACAACGACCTTCAACGTTTTATAAACGTAGTGTAGGCAAGTTGTAATCCACTTCTTCACTAGACTACGAAGCATTGGATGTTTAAACTTTATTAGGTATTACATTTACGGACAAAGATTGGTTTTATAATATTTTAAAATACCTTAAGATATTGTGCTTGTGGCTTGGTTGTGATCTTTGTAAGAATGTTCGTAATGTTGTTTAATGTTTGACTTGTAAACACCAATCAAAACTTTCAAACACAACAGACATTTCACGTTTTCAACCACGGCGCAGCAAAAATATTGTTCTTCCCAGTTCTCGTGGAATAGAAAGGTTCCTTTGCGTTTTCGTTGTTTGGAAAGAGCCATGTCCACCACTGCTTGTTTCCGTTTGAACACTTGTTGATTGAAGGAGGGAGGGTAGAAACCCGGCGACGTATTGCTTGTCCCTCACGATGATACTAAGTCGGTACAGATTTGCCGACCCCTACCGTACGACTAATTTCCAGAAATATTTTGTTTTACCAATGCACAATAGCGATGTTGAATACAACAGGAGTGAAATATGGATATATTTTGAAGTAGAGAATACTAATATTAACAGAGCGGCGTGTAAAATATGTAGAAATACATTTTCGTGCGGTGTTAAGTCAACAAATTTAAAGAAACATGTTACTTTCATACACCGAGTGAAGGACTTTATCTTTTACGGTTTACCACTTATGTAAGTCATTCACAACGAAGAGAACTTCAGAAGCTACTCCCAGAAAATTCAACCTTTCATTTGATCTTTCAATCAAAGCACCAGCGCCGTTTTGGAGAAAATCAAACGTTTGGAAGCACTTTATGTAAAGGTTTGGGATTTAGCTGTCCCTTCGTGTGTGTGTGTGTGTGCGCGCGTGTGCTTGCGTGTGTGTGCGCGCGCGCACGCGGACGCGTTAGGTGATTTCTGATGAACTCTCATACTACCGAATTTTTGGGTGCAATGCAATATTTTCCCTGCTATGTGCGTGATAGAGACATTAAAAATTGCGTCCGTGGAAAGCGTTAAACGTTGGGAAACAAAGTTAACCAGTTTATTCACATGTTGGTGAAAATGGGGTGTGTTTTGTGAATAATAAAGTACCGTGCAAGAGGACTGAGACAGTATGAAGTATTGTTAGCCTGTGATTTCGTCCTCGAGGTGGTGAGGTCTGCTTTGGCTGGCCCGACATCAAGGTGACCTCTTACCTTGTGCAATCTCGTCATCGTGTCGTGGAATCTTTTTGCACGTCATCTCAGGGTCGATCCAAATGTAGTTGAACTTGGCAAGCTGTAATTACTTGGAGCGGGATCCAAGTGTGGGAAACAGGATGAAGACGTTTGTGGCATTCACTGGAATAACACTCAATTTAACCATAAAGTTTCCTGCAAGATTCCAGTTCGCACTTTACGTTCACGCGATCCTTTGAACTCGGGACTTCTCCCTTCGGATACAATTTATTTGTCGCTAACGAATCACAGTGATTTTATTGTCGTGGCCCGCTAATTCAGCGCTTATTTATATTTCAACTGTTCCGTCACCGTTCTTTTGTTGTGCGGTTTCTTACTTCGAACGCAAGTTCGCCGTTCATTGAGCGCGGCCGTCCCTTGGATTATAACAATAGATAAAATAATTTACTGTACACTTTACGTATCCTGTACGCATTATTCAATTTGTATTTCGTCGTGTTGCACGCGCTAATTAGTCTACTCTATACAGAATGATTCAAAAGGCTCTTGACGTTTTATCGAAGGCATTTTATTGAAAAAGTTCCTGTACTTCCAAAACATACTATATAAAATACAGTGTTGTGGCCCTCTGCGGCTAGGCAGAGCCTCCATATTTCTTGTTCAGTGTAGTGGGCGTAATCTGGTCTGCTGCTGCAGGTATTCGCAGTCGTAATGGTGTTGATCCACGTTCTAATGAATCCCCTGGCGAAAAAGTGTTAAGGGCATCAGGTCTGGAGAGTGCGGCGCCCAAATTCTCCGATCCACCTATCATTGGGAAATAGTCATTCAGGTATACTCTTACAATTAAGACGAAATAATCTGGTGCGTCCTCTTGCTGGAAAACAATGGTGTCTGTTATTTCATTCTCTTCCAAGAATTGTTATAGCACGTCAAGGTAGATACTCCCTGTAATTGATCACTCTGTGAAAAGGTCCGTGAAATGTTGTCTTCGTCATCCCCATCCAGATATTTACATTCGGCGAGTGCCGTTGTCACTGTGCCCTGCTGCTAAATCCTACAATTGTACCCATTCACGTGTATCATCACTTCATCACTGAAGAGCACATTGTTCATCAGGGCTTCATTCTCGGGTGCAGCTAACGTTTCCAAACACATAGCTTGTTGAGCTGTGAAAGCCTCAGGTCCGAGCTTGTGCAATACCTGGATGTGATACGGGCGTTTCTTCAAGGGTTAGCGTAAGGTTCGCCGTACACTTCTTTTTGTGTGTGTGAAACATCAAGCTGACTTCTCAGTCTCTGGTAGAACTGTGGGACTTAGTGTATTGGCATCCTGTATGGCTTGTGCAGTTTGTCTCGTAGCCGGTCTCCCCAAACACTTCTCATCTGCAACATCGCCAGTTCCTTGGAATTTGTTCATCAAATCTCTGCTAGGACCCGGTTTCCTGAACATTCTCTCGAAATCGTGCTGCATCTGTTCATAGGCAGGTCCACACATTCGAAGCGAAACCACAGCTATTCTTTCTTCTACGGTGAGTATTTTTTCTAATCATCTATAAAAGAAATCCATGCACTAGCGATATCAAGGAATGTGAAACTTTTGAATCATCCTGTATATCGACGTCAGATTTTTTGAATGAGACACACACCATTCCGGTGATGGCTTGGGCACAAGTGGTGCGTTTTCCAAACTTACACAACTAGGTATATAAAACTCGCTGGCAGCCTTCTTAACTTCCGTACATTGAGTTAGGTTTAAGTTTTTCCCTAATGGCGGAATTTCAAGAGCAATCACGCAATTGGTGTCCGTTCAAACATTTGAAACTCAACCGTAAGCTTCGCGTGTGTTGGTTATACACTACCCCAGGGGTGCTCAGCAAGCGAGCACACGCTCGCTTCCCCTACATGTTATTTCCCCCCTCCACTGACCAAGGCAAGTAGAACCAGACCTGATAGTCAGAGGCGGATGACACGGAGTATACATAGTAGTACATACGATTCAATGGTAGAACGAATATTTTTGTTTTCGAGATGACGACAAAGTGCTTGATTTGTAAGACTGGTAGTTGCAGATTTATGCCACTTTCCTTGCTTACGTTCAGTGTTCACGATAAATGTTATCCTCCTGGAAAAATACAACGAACTTTTATAGCAATTGTACGACACATTCGCTTAACAATTTGAAGACCTAAAACATTTGAAACTAAAATCCAATTATTTTGGGCTTTTGAAGTTTCCATGTAGTGAGGCTTCACACGAGCTACAGAATATGAAACTACTTGCATTGCAGAGTTCCACGACCGTAAAATATTTTGAGAAAGAAGGGTGGGAATTATTTAGGTCTCAGCCTGCAGTGAGTATCCCAGATTACGTTTGTTTACATCTAGTTTAATGACAGTCTTTGGCTCCACTTATATCTACGAATAAACATTTTCAAAAATGGACTACATTAAAAGTGAGTATCGCAGCAAAATAAGTGACTTTCACCTTGCTTATCTTTTGAGACTGTGCACTACATCTTTTGCACCAAATATTGAGGATCTTCTGAAACGTAAATCGTGCCAAAAAGTATCCTCAGAAACATCGTGGGTTAATCAGAAGTAGAATATGAATGTGTACGTCTTTGATTTCCTTTACGTAAGAATGTGCCGCCACTGGAACTCAGTAACCACGCATAAATGCGTCATTCTGTTCCAGCGGGTGGAAGGAGGTGATTTCAACCTCCCCTAACTTGCCTGCGGTTGAGCACCCCTGCACTACCCTATGTTGAGAATTGGAGACTTACCTTTCCGACTACAAAGGAGTCATCCCTACGTTTGAATATACAGTAGAATTTCAACGGCCGTTCACCTTTAACCTAAGGCAAAATGTTGCAAAGATGTCAGTGCGATTTTGGTTGTTATTTATTATGCTACACTTACAAAAATCAAATCAGCTACATAGTTCTTCTAGGGCGTTCCAACTATATATTTTTATTTACCTGGGGTAAGTATTAGGGAATTTTATTAAATTCTTCCTTAATCGGCCATAACTTCTTAATTTTTCGCATTTAACAATTTGTTTCTATGCACTCGAAAATTATCTCTTCAAATAACATGAAGATGCTACTAATGCCGAAGTGTTGTTGCATTCATTTATCAGAATTAATATAATTAGAAACACTTCTTGATGAATGTGTTCTCCTGGGAAGCACAATATTTGAAATCAGTTTTCTTGATTCTGGAACGCTTTTATTAACTCCTGTGTACCACATTCACCTACATAGACAAGAGCATATCAAATATTTGTATGTTTTAGAGTTCAACAGGACGTCACTTAATAATATAAAAGCACAAATTACAGAAGAAACTTTGTGTATACTTGCGCTGGCCTTACTCTAGGTAGCAATGTAACCAACAGCGTTTGTTTGATTAACTGTTCACTGGTTGATCGAACTGCATAACTTCCATGCGAATGAAAATATAGTCCGTGAACTAGCATGCAAAATGGCGTTAAATTTAAAATTAAAGAGTTATTTACAAAAACACTTTGAAAGCTTCTAGCAAGAACAAATGGAACACATTAATATGCAAATTCATTAACTGCTGTACGAAATGGATTTGCATGCATCCATAATAAGGAAGTGAGGGAGCAGAACATATCGTTTGTTCAAAATGGCGTCTCTACGTAAAGCATCGCCAAGGAAAATCGTTACGTAGTGGTAAAAATCAAATTGTTTTAAACATATCTATAAAATATTGTGAGAAATACCTATGACCATAATTGTGTTATTCGTGTTACGTAAGCTTTTATAATACCTATATACACTTATTCACTTGCTTCTGTAGCTATAAGCAATAGCCACTAGATGGCAGTGGCGCTCCTAACAGTACAAAGTGCAAAAGCCAGAAGCTACTCACGTGGCGATGACAGTTCATATAACGCACATGTTAAGTCACGCCTTATTTCTGCCAATCACAGAGGCCCGTGCAGGTATATACAATTTTACACTTTGTTTACATTGCTACCTAAAGTAAGGTCGGCGAAGATATAGCATTTGAACGTTTTTACTTTGTCCATCATTATGGTAAGTAGAGGTGGCATTGAATTTCACCCAAAAATTCGTTATAAAGCTTTCAACGGAAATGTACGTTTTGAGGCTCCCTGACACAAAGATTTTCAAGAAAACACCCCCACCCCAAAATTATTCTTGGTGTGGAATATTTTTCCTTATTTTTAAAAATTATTTTCTCAGAAATGATTCTAATTTTGCTTAAAATGGCATATGTTTTAGGTACTTACGTTTGAAGTTCTTGTCATTCTGATTGGGTTTTGTGTAACTCTTAATCAGTAAGGGAGAAACAAAGACACCACACAAAACATTATGTGACCTTAAACAGTTTGTAAATCTGTAGCATCAAGAATTCACGAGATACTCGTTGCTGTTGATTTGAATTGCAATACTATATATGTTCCGATGTATCAAGTCCTATACTTTTGTTTCTCATGATTCATGTTTAGAGTATGGATGTTAAAATCCATCATATTACATCGACCCGCTTTTTAAATATCTGATATTGCTTCAGACACCAGTGCCCCTCCCCTTTGTACCTAAAGCAAAATGTGTAGTGAAACTTTCTGCAAACGTTTATCTCGATTAAAATTAAGTGGATAGAAATACAGGCCTTTGTAAGAACATTTTGTAGTTTAAAGAAAATGGCAGTGAATATAGAAAGTCACATGAATTTAATGCGTCAAATTTTTGAATCAATCTTATATCATGTTCCGATGTACAGTTCACAGAACATGTGAAGTTACAAAGCTGAAACATACAATAAATGCATCTGTTGAAGTTTGAGGTAGATAAACTGGAAGCATTTTCCGGTGAAGGTGGGAGACTGTTCCAGTACCGGTCTGCTGGTTGACTTTCTGGTGGCACAGTTTGCTTGCGTTACGTAACGTGTGGTGATGACCACGAGGGATACAAGCAAGCCTCTGCTGTTTTAGGAAAAGAGGCACCTAATATGAGCACACACGGGCACGGGCAAGTATCCAAGAAACTTTTATGCATATATCATGTTGTCGCATGCTATCTAAACCAGCCAGAACCTGTAGAAGTCACAATCCAGCCTTACCGGTTCGGCTTGTACGTAAAACCGTCGTCTGTGCCCGCCACAGCTGCAGGGGTTGTAACCTCTGTGCTTGCATGTTCATTTAACTCCCATTTTTTCAGAGAAACTATTTGCTCTAGAAGTGTGAAATTTCCTACACATATAAATCAGTGATTTCTAATTATACTGACTTTTTATATTACATAGATATGTTATCCATATTTAAAGAGAATATTATTTTTTTCACCCATTTTTACTTTCTCTACCACTAGAAAACATTTTTTAGAGAAAGGTCCGTGTATGTGTGTCTGTCTGTGGACAGCATAACTCAAAAACGAAAAGTCGGTTAAAAACCAAAGTTGGTATTTAAGTTTAATGTCTTTCAAGGATGCGACACGAAGATTTTGAAGAAAATAGCCCCACCCTAAACTACCCTTTACGTGGAAGATTTTTCGAAAATTTTGATTTTCTTGAAAATGGCTCTAACGATTTTGATTAAAATGTCATATGTTTGAGATATTTTGATGACAAATGAAATGTATATCTTGAATTTTCCGGCTATAGCCCCTGTAGTCGTATGTACTCTGGACGACTTTTGCATAACTGGCAAACCGTTAGAGATAGACCAAATCATACTATACAAAAAATGTAGATCTTGCTAAAATACACAATTTATGTCTCAATAAATTTTCTTGTAGGTTGAACCGTTCCGGAGATATTCCTTGTTATGCGTGAGTTTCGGAAAACTTAGAACTTTCGTGAAATGGATCATCGTTGTTCATTTTTTTTATATATTAAGTGCTGGGAATCTTGCTTGGAAATTTGCGACTTGAAGACCGTCCAGCGTAATTCTAATAGTATATTTGGGCAACCTCACCGTTGTTTGTTACACATGGCGTTTAACAAGCCATCGTCTCCACGTTAACTGAGCTTATTTTAATAATTACTCCTTTAGTCATTTCAAAGCTAATGAAGTTATTCTTCACACTCTTACCTCAAATACAGGTGTTAGTTAAAATAATGGAAACTGCTCTTAAAGTGAACAAACAAGTAATAGGATTTTGGGCCATCGCCCTTTGCTTTCAAAACAGATTCGGTCTTTCTTGTAATTACGGATCCTTTCTAGGTGTGTTATACCACTCATCATGAATTATTTCGAGCTCATTAAGGGATGTGGCAGGAGGAAGTCCTTAGTCTCTCTTCCACCTCATCCCAAAAGGGTCCAACGACTTTAGATTCAGCAGGCCACGGATGAAGATTTAACTTTTTTCATAGTGTGCAAACCACTGGTACACAAAACTTCTTCAAGCTCTCCGCTACACATCCAGCAGTATGATCATAGACATTGCATTTTGAAATACTGCATTCCCTGCTGGAAACAATATTTGCGTCATAGAGTGAACAGTGTGATGATAGGACCTCCAGAGAACTAGTTATTGCAGCCCAAACTATGACTGACCCTTCACGATGCTTACTAAAGCTATTTTCACGTTATGAAGGCACAACGGGCTCTTATGGAAGAATCAGGTGCGCCGTTGCCAAATTTACAGTTTTGAAATGTGACTAAGATAAACTATGAACATGCATTTCGGTGTAAAACGTGTCGAAGAATACTATGGTATGCACGATAAACCTGTTATGCAATTGTACATTTTTTTAAATAATAAAATGTAAAATTTTGTTGAAAGCAGATTTTTTAACATCTTTCTCGCTCCGCACGTTTAAACATGACTTTAAACCGAAATAATTGCAATGAAAAAAATCTGGATTATTCGCTTGCTTTTATAGGCCACGTTAGTATTTAGATTATATCAATATGTCTAAACATTTTTTTTTTTAAATAAAGTTTAAAACAAAGTGTTAAGATTCTTTGTTTATACAGTGGAAAATGTCGTCACTGGCTAATTCTCGTTCTGTAAGTCCACGTAAAAACTTCCAGCGACAAAGTTGTCAAGGAAATAACGAAATTATTTTTATATAAATATAGAACATCTCCAGTAACAAGCCATCCATAAATCACAATTTAAAGGCAAATGCTTTTAGCGCGCCAAGCACACGACCAACAACACCCGGTTCTCCTGTCTTGCAGATGATGGAAACCAGATGTGTGGCAGTTGAAGGGCCGATAAGGGATTATACTTCAGTGGAAGTTTTCAATAGGTTTCGGGAATTTGAGGTGTGAGCGAGTTTTACAAGTTCTCTGGTAATCGTGTGCATTGCAGTTAAGTGATCAGTGCGCAATGGATCGCAGAAGAAAAGGAGAAATTATTAAAATTAGCGAGCGAAAAACAATTCTTAGGGTGTATGATTATTTAAAGAAAAAGAACCCCGGACACAGTGACTCGTTTATTGTTAGTGAACTTCATAAGGCGACTGGTGTAAGTAGGCCTACATTTTTTATATTAAGAAAAGAATGTAAAAAGGGGTAAGGGTTTATTATTAATATAATAATAGTAATAATAATAATAATAATAATAATAATAATAATAATAATAATAATAATAACCAATAATAATAACTAATAATAATAAACCTGGTTGTGAGCAAACGTGGTAATCACATCGGCGCAACATACGTGGCAACGCCGCGCTGATTCTCCCTAAGTCATTGTGCCTTCAATACGTGAAAACTCCTATAGTAGGCATTCAGCAGTCAGGATCATATTAAACTTCTTTATGTGTTCTCCAAACATATATTCTGCCAGTGGTAAGGAGAAGCATGAAAGATGATTCAGCAGACCGTAGTAGCACATTTTTCCAGTCATCAACTGTCCAGGTTTTATGATCCATTGTTTTCTCTTTGTTACGTTAGTCTGTGAGAGATGTGGTTTGGCAATTGCTGCACTACCATGTATTCCTAGCTTGTGAAGCTCTCTCCTCACTGTTGTGGTAGAAACAGGTTGCCTGCTGCATGTGTTCACTTCTGCAGTCATCTTTTATGCTTTCTAAAAGCTCTCCTCTTTCGTTTGGCTACCGTTTGGAACGCAGCTAGTACTTTCGGACATGTATGCTGCCGTAACCTCAGAATATGTACTTCTTGAAATCTTTAATAAATTGGCCGTTTCAATTGCTGTAGCTCTTGCTAGCCTGCCATCAAGAATTTGACCGTTTTGACAATGTGCAAGGCCTTTCATTGCCCTCTTATTCACCCTATCAGGACAACTAAAAAACTAACAGTGCTGAAACACTTCTACTGTGTATACTTTGTAGTAATCAGACAATTTAGTTCTCGTTATGACTTCAGGAGAAGCAACCTTATTTTTAAATATGTCTGAAATGTTGGTGTTTCCATTGTTTTGTCCACCCCCTGTACTTCGTCTTTGAATCAGATATACTTTCTTTAGTAGGGAGAGTTTGTATTCCACACAAAAATCCAATTCCGAGAGTTCGATGGAAATGCACGTTCCTGAATAAAACATCATGTTTAGAAAAAGGTTGGTCTCTTTGTCTCTCTCACTGGAGGTAGGGAGAGAGAGAGAGAGAGAGATAACATAACTGAGAAACGAAAAGCCGATTAAATATCATAGTTTAATTTTCTAAAAAATTACTAACAATTTTGATTACAATAACACGTTGAAGAAATCTATATCGTGAATTTTATGGGAATAGTCCTTATTCTGGTGACTTCTTTTGTATAATTGGTAAACCGTAAGAAATAGACAAAGTATTACTGCACAAGAATTGCAGGTATCGCTAAAGGACAATTTATGTCAAAATTGTGATGTAAGTACCTCCAAAATATCTTCCTACTGGTTCAAATTTCGAAATATGTATACCTTTTTAATCTCTCTGCTACATAGTGGAAGTATTGTATTCTACCCAAAATTTCAATGTTGAGATTTCACCGGAAGTATGTTTTGAGGCCCCCTGATTCCAAAAATAGCAGTTTTAGAAAAAGGTCCGCGCGCGTGTCTGTGTGTCAGTCTGTGGACAGCATAACTCAAAAACGAAAAGTCGGTTAAAAGCCGAAGTTGGATATTTAAGTTTAATATCTTTCAAGCATGCAACACGAAGATTTTGAAGAAAATTGCTCCACCCTAAACTGCCCTTTACAGGGAAAATGTTTCGAAAATTTTGAGTTTCTCAAAGTTGGCTCTAACGATTTTGATTAAAATGTCATATGTTTAAGATATTTTTATGGCAAATGAAATGTATATTTTCTGGCTATATGCTTTTGCATATCTGGTAAACCGTAAGAGATCGACCAAATCTTACTATACAGAAATGTAGATATCGGTAAAACATACAATTTATGTCTAAATGTATTTTTTGTGGAGTGAACCATTTCGGAGATATTCCTTGTTATTTGTGAGAGTTTTGCGATATTTAAACTTTTCTCAAATGGAAGGTCGTTGTTGACCTTTTTATCTCTTGACCGTGCAGAGAGAACGGAATTTCAAAGCCTTCATATAGCGACCAGCTATATTTGACTATCGCTCAAAGCCTACTGTATTCCCATATTCCTCTTGCACTTCCAAGAAAATTAGCAGTAAGGTAATTTCTGCAAGTGTTTGTCTCTACTAACATCATGGAGATAGAGGAATACGAGTTCGTAAGACTAGAGAAAGTCATGTGAGTACAACACATCAGATTTTTTCAAGTGGTAGGTCGCTATTCGTTTTTTTTTTTTTTTTTTTTTTTTTTTTTCCCTCCGTGTTCATGCAAAGAGCTTGGGATTTCAAACAGTCATATAGCAATCCGTTTTTAAAAATAGGTTTAGCCTGCTGTATAACCCCTAGCGCAACAGTCCTTCGCGGGCCAAGGCTTACCGCCCGGCCGCTGCGTCCCCCACCTCTGCCTACTACAGGCGCCATGAGTGGGGACTGTGTCCATTAGTACAACAAAATCCGTACCCTACTTCAATTACCTAGGGCAGCGGTATTCAACCTTTTTTCTCCGCGTACTCCTAAAGACAGTTTTCCATTTCAGCCTGTACCCCTATGCCTAGCCCTCGTTACCCTTAATGAAAATTATACCTACATAATCATGTCTAACTTATTTACTTCTACGCAAAGAAGGATTAAATTAAATTGACGTACCCCTAAGAAGCCTTTGCGTACCCTCCTGGGGGTGCGCGTACCCCAGGTTGAATTCCACTGATCTAGGATGTAATATTTCTCTACTAGTATTTGCAGTAGGTCGGGGAACTTGATATCGAGATTTCACAGAATGTACGTGTTTTGAAGCCCCTGATTCTAAAAAAGGAATATTTAGAAAACGGCCTCTGTGCGTGCGCGTGTGTTAACCATTTCTGAGATATTCGTTGTTATTGATTTCAATTATAATACTTTCCTCAAATGGAAAGTCATTCACTTTTTTTTTCTGGTCATGCAAAAGAAAGATACGTCTATCGCATAAACCAAACGCATTCCCCTGTTACCATTGTATCTACAACAAAATATGTGATAAAACCCTTTCCACAAATGTTCATCTCCATTAACGTGAAGTAGATAGAACAATAAGGTTTTGTAAGAATAGTTTGTGTAAGAGTGAGTAGAGAAAGTCATGCGAATGCAGCAAATACACAGTGATACTCTAGTACAGGCCTGTCCAATCTTTTTTGGAAAAGGGCCGCTGTCGTTAAGGTGAATTGGTTTGCGGGACACGCGATTCCATTGTTTTACCGTATTAAATAGGATCAAAATTCCAAGATAAACCAAGTAATTTAAAAAATAGGTGGTATATTGAGATGTTATTTTTATTAAAATATTAATCATATATTAGTTAACTTATTTTAATTGGTAATTATGGCTTCTGAGTGTAGTGGCAAGAAAAGAAAAGCTTCAGACGAAGGTAGATCATTTCAAATGAAGTTTATTTCCAGTGAACATCGAATTTTTGAATGGAATTCCTACTTTTCGATCTACTTATAAAAATCACAGAATTAATTACATATGTTCTTCAAACCTCTCACTAGCACTTGGACTGCAACGTGAGTGAACATCTGCAAATTGGAAACTAGCTTAAAATGTATACAAAATGTAACGATAGTGAAACACATGTGACACACAGTAACGTTAACGCACGGTCACCAATGCACGTAGATAAGAATCACCAGTAAAAAGGCGGCGCCGTGGCCGAGCGGTTAGCGCGCTCGCCTACCACCTAGGCGGCCCGGGTTCGATCCCAGGGACCCGTATGTGGTATTCGTGGTGGACGAAGCGGCGTCAGGGCGGGTTTTCTCCGGGTGCTCCGGTTTCCCCCGCCATCTCATTCCACCGCTGCTCCATCTTCATTCCATGTATCATCAGTGTCACCGCCTGCGGTGTCGTAGTAGTAAAAGCGGGCGTTAAACACAACAACAACAACAACCAGTAAAAAGTCTGGGCTGGGCATTTCTTAAAACGGATGTAATTTCTCCATGTGTTGAGGAAGAGGATGACTGATGAACACATGTGTTAGAGACGGAAAAGTCTTGCTCCTTCAAGTTTATCCTATTCCAAATAGAATTACTTATTTCACAAATTAGTCGCATAGTGTCAAAACCGGCCAAGTCACAATATATTCATTAACAACTTCTGCAGACAAACCATGAAAGTAATTAATATTTTTATTTTAGTTTTACTAGGCTGTGTATGATGGGTTCATGTTGTATTAATATGGAAAATCATATTAATGATTTACTATATTTTTTCAAAATGTTAAGTTTCGACTTGGCCGGTTCTGTTGCAAACATTTTTTAATTCTAAATCTTTCAAATAAGAAAGACTATTTCAATCGGTACCCAATTCATTAATTGTAAAAAATTCAGTATAATATTAAAGAAGAACAAAAATTAGTAAGAATATAAGAAAATTTTAAAAACACAGTATTTTCCCCCCTTTCACTTTAAGTTTTAATACAAGGGAGATTTGGCATGAAAAATACGAATTTTCTAGTAAAACAACAGCACTCTTTGATAGATATAATTTTACATGCCTCAGTCCTACTTTACATAAGATATCTGCAGCTAAAGTAATAAATTATTTTTAACTTTTGTGTATCCATTTAGTGCTGATGGTTTGTTGAGCCGGCGATAGTAAGGTTTCAAAGTGAAAACACCAAAGTGGAATCTAATTGTAACAATAACTTTCCTGATTGACTTGGCCCGTTCTGTTGCAGAACTCCAACGGTGTGCAATATGTTGCCATGGCCGGATTTGACGCATATTAATTTATCAACAGAAAGAGTATTGTTCTACTTTCAGTTTATAATAAAAACTCACTTTTCAAAATCTTGTGACTTGGCCGGTTTTGATACTAGACGACTCAAATAACTAGAAATATCAGCTGCTCTAGTGCAGTTTGTTCACCAGCTCATGGTCCTTGACAGGAATGCAGCGAGCCAGTATGTGACTAACAATTCTAGATGAGCAGAGATATCTCAAGCGGAGTTCTGCTTCTAATCGCGTTTACGATAATGTTGCCAACCTTGGAATGTGCCTTCACGCTAGATTAAAGCAAAGAACTCGCTCAGTATAACACAGTTTATATGTTACTTTCAGTTCAGGGAGGATATTTAGCTTAAAAAACGTAATCGATGTTTTCAACTACTCGATCTTTTTCTCACTGGTTATTTTCTGCCTTTTCTATATTTTTCAAAAACACTGCCAGTCTGTTTCGGTCTTAAGCGATATATCCTCGAGGTTATATCGGTAAGGATAAGTCAGCTGTTACATTTCTTTAACTCTTCAGTTTACCTTGGCCCAAACTAGTTCTGTGGAATCGAGATCACAGATGTATGGGCCAAGTAAATAACAGTGTGGCCCAATAAGAGCCTCTTTAGGTTTGTTTGATTCAATCGTCCTATAAAGATGTTTTACACATAGATTTTTTCTGCAACCACAGTATCATTGCAGATTTCACAGCACTCCTAGGTGGAGGATTATCTGCTTCTACATTACTTTTACCATTTCTTCCGACATAAAACTAATGACAAGTGCGATTTTATAACTGAAATTAAGAGAAATTAGCAGTGAGTAAACATAGCGTGAATAACATTGGAGGTAATTTGGTAACGTGACCAGCAGAGCAATGTTTGCGCGGATGTTTATAAAACTCAGGTTACACTATGTGGAATTTCTCTCCCTTGCCCTTAGACCACGAGCTGCTAAACAGATCACTCACTTGCGTTCGGAAAATCTTACCAATGTCAACTGCTCACGTAGTTCATGACGAAAGTGGACAAACATGTTGTTTACGCATTTGTTTGTAGTGGAATGTTATCTTCTTTCTGTGAGTAGAAGAGGTTTTATTCCATTTAATGTTATTTCAGTTGGAGATTTCTCTAATTGCTACAAACCATTGTTTCGTCGCTGCGCTGTTAGCCAACACTGTGTTATTACGATAATAATGGCAGCCCATTACAAACACATAAATAACTTCCTTGGTTTCACTTTCGTGTTAACCGGTTTACCTCATAGCTAAGTAATGCTATTTGAACTCGTGCTTTTCTGCTAATGCGCTTAAATCCACGCGAAGCCAGGGTTTTAAGGGGAGGGTACAACGATATACACCCCAAGTGTGCTACATTTTCTTCACATCCCTTGCTGTTTCAACTCCCCTTTGACTGTTATTTTCGAAGGAAATCAATGCTGAAATTAGCAGTTTGTAGAAATGGCTTATCTCAGAAAATGTCAACTAAATTAGCCAAAAGAACAATTCAGTATAATTACCTACAGCATAACATAAAGTTTCGTGGTCCTGTGTACCTTACTTACGTAGACAAAATCTCCAAAACTGAAAATTGAATCTCATTTGAAATCTGCACTTGATAGCAATTGGGAAAATTTAAACCTTTAAATTTAAGCACATTATTCCTCGAGTATAGATAGTAATTTACAATCAAAGATTAAATTTTTTGTTAACTTTTCCATAAAAAATAACTATGTTACATCTTTCATTTGCAAAAAAATTAAATTATTAAAATCCTTAATCCAACTTTACTTCATATCAAGAAATTCATATCAAGAAATGACTGTTTACATGTGAAAAGATAGTTACCATGATGTGCGACACTTCTTATCCGCGTGGTTGATGAATGTTCTGGCGGCTGCTTCAGTGGTGAGCTATGGGATCTTTCTCTGAGGGGATATGCTTGGGCGTGTGTGTGAGAATACAGAACACCAGTTAAGTTGACCGATACACCTTATGGAGTCCAATAAATGAACTATTTTAAGTGAGTGGCCTACTGCTTGAGAAAGAAGAATTGAACTGTTTGTAGATCTTTGTACCAGAAACCTTAACGTCTGAAGTAGCAATACATTTACGGTTTAACGTAACTACTTTCCGTAATAACGAGAAACATAAGTTGCCGTGAACCGCTGACATGATAAACGGCGAACTCCCTTGCGGCTACCGCCAAGTATGTGATTGATAACCCGAGCACGATTTTCAAGCACTATGGACTTCCGATAATCGAGCACAGTAACACTTCTGTAAAATATAAAGGACTGGAAAACCTGAATTTTAGAAATGCCACCTACTTCATGACTACCCCAGCAGAGTATGTACGTTGCAAAATCTCAAGCTTCGTATTCGCACCTGAAACACAACGGTTACTCTTTAACTTTCTGAAGACTAAGAATTCTTCCCCATTCTAATTTTCAAACTGGTATAGTGCGTTTTTATACACCACTCTAATTTCTGAACGTGTTGAGTTGCAATTATATGAACCTTGAGTATTGTTTAGTTCGCTGAAGCGCCTAATTGCCGTAGCTACTCTGACTTCTAACTAGTTGCTTTGCCTCAACATGTAACTTGCCTGGCTAATGGTTTCTTATCTACTCCCAGAATTGCAACTCATGCTTCTTACAGTATGCATTAGTTTTAATAATCTGTCCACAAGTTATGCTCTCAGTAGCGCTTTGAGTTCAACTACCAGCTAATCTTATAACATTTTCAGTCACCCTAAATCACTCTCCTCTTGCTTGCTACAGATTCATAACATTTTCCGCAATACATGTAAAAGTATGGAACTGTGGATTGATTTAGCTCTACTTAAAAAAATGAAATTCAGGCAATTTCCTGGCAGATATTTTGTTTCAATTCCTTCAGGATGTGTGGGTTTGTCTTGTTTAAGTTACCCCAGAGATAGAAATCATATATCACCTGGAAATTCTTCTTCAAAGTGCACTTTCACTTGGCGAGCTGAGCTGACTGAATTAACACATAGGAATTATAAATAAATACACGCTGTCCAGTAGAAAACAAATGCTGAGCCATTATACACTTTGTGACTAAGTACAAGACAAAATATTAAAGCACATTGGTAGTAACTCAACCACACGATAGTGCGTCAGCTCAATACTGCACTTTCAGAGCAGAGAAAAAGAGGTATCTTCGATGCCTCCTAGATCACGCAAACCCAGAAGAGATAAACTTAGGTAACTAATCAAAATTGTTAGTCATGTTGAGGAAATAGAATTTTTCGAAAGAATGTCCATTTAAAGGCACTAGGTGGTGGGGGATTTTCTGGAAAATCTCTGTGTTGCAACCTTGGAAAACAAAGTTAAATACCAAGGTTTCACGCATACACCCATAGACCTTTTTCTAAGAATAATTTTTAAAGGATTCAGGGAGTCTCTATCGAATGTTTGGGTGAAATGCAGTGCCTTCTCTACCTACTTACGTGGCAGAGAAAGTAAAACATCCTACTTAGTTGTAACTGTTTAGACCGTCAGCAATATGGAGTGGAATATTCCTGATGGAGAAGTCCTCGGAGACATATCCATTACTAATCCTGTATACATAAGAAACGTAGAATGGCCCTTGTGAATAATGGAATCGACTACTGTATCATTTCATAACAATATTTACCGATCGTGTAAACCTATGGGTAGAAAGATTTTGCATTGGCATGTTTTGTTGTACCTATGGCATAGTCTTTCGTCTTATTGTCCAATTCCATAAGTGCAATAGCTACTTTTATTTACCCTGACTATTCCACTCAAACGTGACTTGGTTGAAATCAACCAATCATGTTCACAACAATTTCAAATTTCAACCAATGACAGCCTTCATAAGCGAAAAATGTATCAAATTTCATCATCACTTCCTTTGAATTTTAATTATCACCTCCTGCTTTTCTTATGTTGTGATCAGATCAGAGAATCTAGCTGCACTGTTCTACAGATGCGCAACAGTTGACGTAATTTGACGCAACAGAGTCGCTAGGTTTAAATGTACAAAATGGCTGACTCTTGCTTCGCTGAAGCATCTAATGCTGAAATAATTCGAAGAGGGAAAGCTCAGAATACAATAGGATATATGTTTAATATAAACTGCGTGCGCAGGCAGGAAACTAGGTCGGTGGTATATGATCCTGTAGGCCGTGTCAATGAACATTTATATATGCCTGCTTCATTTTTCTTTTAGGAAGTTAATAATTACAATACAGCATTTAAATAACATTTCATAGACTATTTCTAAACCCCGGCGTAACAGCCCATGAAGGGCCAAGGCCTACAGCCCAGCCGCTGCGTCCCCCACATCTGCCCACTACAGGCTTCATTGGTGGAGTGCAGTATCGGAGGGTGGGACGTAGTCAGCGCCCCGATCCCTCCCGACCAGTTACGCGGTCTTCTCGACCTGGGGCCGCTACTTCTCCATCAAGTAGCTCCTCAATTGGTCCCCCCGGGACCTAACGAGGCTGAATGCAACCCGTGTCAGACCTCCCAGCGGGGGAAAAATCGCCATGCTGGTACCGGGGATCGAACCCGAGTCCTCCGCGCCACAGGCAAGCACGCTACCAACTGCGCTACGGAGGCGGTCTCTCATAGACTATAGCATCCATTAATGCGTGAAATAGTCTTAATAAATGCAACTCGTGTTAGTGAAATTCCCTAGATAAAATTGGCAATCAGTTCTGTCATTACTTAGGATAAATACTTAACCAACGCTACTGAATATAGTATCGTCAACATAATTAATGGAGACTTTATGCATCGGGATGTCCATGCCATTAAAAGAAGAGAAATCCAAGTACCAAATCTGGAGAGTTTTAGATTCTAGTTAAGATATAATACTTCTGAAGCTATGGTCGCAGGAACTGTTAACTTGCATTTGAAACACAGTCTGTCTTAATTCTCTTGTTCCATTATATTTACCTTAAACCTTCACGCCAAGTCAGGATGTCAGGTTACGTTATGTTGTTTTCGTACCCACATGTAGAATATCGTCACGTGGTTTTAGCGTTTACACTAACTTAGAGTTATGTCATATAATATATCAGATTTTTGGAAACCGAGAATCAGCCATATATGAGCAAGTCACATTTAGCAAGAGTTGCATATCTGAGGTACCTTGTAAAACGCTGTATTTAGTTCTAGTAAATTCGAAGCGTTACATAAGAGCATTAACTTTTGCATTCGTTTGTAAAGCAATAATGGAATTAGGAACCAACTAGCAGCGAAAGTGCAGTAACCGGTAGATATTATATAAAAAATATTTTGAACCTTTTTGTCCTTATATCACGTTAGGACTCGCTTATGTTCACGCTTGAAAAAGCAGGTGAACGGTTCCGCCATAGTTGCTGGTGACATTCATCTGTCTCCATGTTCAGAAGCAGAACGGCGACGGTTGTACTAATGCTCCTAAATGGAGATCGCCGTTTGTGCTCTGATGGAGACACTGAGTATAACCCTGTTGTCCTTGTTTCTTGGTTATCAGGGGCGTGGTACACGAAGGCTATACGTGATTCTTTCACATCATGCAATATTTATCGTGGAGCCTTCCTCCTGTCTATTTCAGTTCCTGCACTTTCGACTGAGCCTTTATAACAACAACGGTGCAATCCTAACGCGTCCAGGGCACAGCTAATTACTGATTAAATAACTTGAATGATAAAGTAAAATAACAAGAGTGGTATCTAAAAGATTGACTGTTTATGTGTTAGTACCTGGGCGACCGAGCTTCGCTCGACGCGTTTCCTCTCTGTTTTTGAGTAGAAAGAGATGTGAATGTGTTACCTAAAAATGAGTAGAGACAACAGTATGAATATAATATGTAGCATTTCTATTTCAGACATACGGAAGATTGTATGGCTTCTTTGTAGAAGAGTGAGTAGAGAAAGAGATGTGAATGTATTACCTTAAAGTGAGAGGAGAAAGCAGTGTGAATGTAATAACATTTCTATTTCAAACATACAGAATATGGTATGACTTATTTTAAAAGTGGGGGTAAAAATGATTTTTGGCGTAAAATCATGTTTTTATGGAAAACTGTTTTTATACGAGTGAGTAGAGAAAGAGATGTGAATATGTTACCTAAAAGTGCTTAAGTAGAGAAACCACCGTGAATGTAATATGCAGCATCTCTATTTCAAACATACAGAAAAGTGTATGATTTGTAGAAGAATGCGTAGAGAAAGAGATGTGAATGTGTTGCCTAAAAGTGCGAGGAGAAAACAGTGTGAATGTAATAGCATTTATATTTCAAACATACAGAACATGGTATGACTTATTTTAAAACTGGGGATAAAAATGTTTTGTGTGTATGTGTGTGTTTGTTTAAAATCACGTTTTTTATGGAAAATTGTTTATAGAAGAGTGTGTAGAGAAAGAGATGTCAATGTGTTACCTAAAAGTGAGTCTAGCATACACTGTGCATATAATATGCATGTATACAAAAATTTAACCAAATCTTTAGTCGTTTCTGAAATACCGGGAATATATATACAAGAATTGCACTGTAAAAGCGGGAATAAAAAATGTTATTTTTTATGTAAAATCGCGTTTTTTTCGGGAATTACACCTTATAGATGAACTTAAAAAGCAAAACGCTATCTGAATACAAAATTTGATGAAAATCGTTAGAGCCGTTTCCAAGTTGCCCGGAATAAATATATTTATATACAAGAATTGCTCGTTTAAATATATAGGATAAACTGAGAGGACAGTTATGTCTAAAGCAGCGATGTCTGTTTGCGTAAGAGGGGAGGTTGCGTTTACCTCCCTCCACTACACGCGGATATTGCCCCCTCTTTAACCCGTTGCAGTGGCGGGTTGTTCACGTGTACCTTGCATTTGTTTTACGAAAGCACTTTCAAATGTTATGCGATAAACATCTGTTCATTAGTGACTTGTTTAGTACTGCTTACTTTTAAGAAGTCTATCAATATTTGGCGACAAAGTCAAAGTGCATAGCATTAGAAGATACCTACACCAAGTGTAACCTATGGGGTAGGTACATACAGACTTTTAGTATAGTTCAATTTGGAGAAACTGTTCGCAAATATATGCATTTCCAGAAAGTACCTTATTGCTAATTTCCTTTTAGGTGCAAGGAGAATGTGGGAACAAAGTAGGCTTTAAGCAATTGTGAAATGTTTTAAGAGCTGGTTGCTATGCGATGCCTTCGAAATTCCGTTCTCTTTGCAAGGCCAAGAGATAAAAAAACGAATAACATATTGCTATTTGAAAATAAGTATTAGGAAATTCAAATAAATATGAAAAAATATCTCGGAAATGGTTCACGCGAAAGAAAAACTAAGTATTTGACATAAACTGTGTGTTTTAAAGAGATCCACATTTTTTATTTAGTAAGCTTATGTCTGTGTCTTACTGTTTACCATTTGTGCAAAAATCATCCAGAATGAAGAGTTCTTCTGAGGACATTCCCAGAAAATTCAAGGTATGACTTGAAGCTGTCATGGAATCGTCTGTTTGTGTCCATCACTGGATACTGACTCTGTCCCTCCAACTGAAGGAGTGGAGTGAGGTATACCCGCCCATTACGTAAGGTTCTCCAAAGAGACAGGGTTGGACATCCCTGGTCTATAGTATGAAGGAAGGAGTTAAAAATCCCACAGCATCTCGATAGCTTTTGAAGTATGAATATAATGTACACGAACTTGGTTATGTGGACATAAGGGGTCTTAAGATGCCCTCACTCTTATACTTGGTGGAAGGGGTAAACGAATAGGCGTCTTAGCAAATGATTCTTTGAAGCAGGCGAATGAATTATAAAAACGCTCTAATCTGTGAACGCTTATTTCAGGCAGAAATAAGTAGTTCCGCATGTTTCCTCACACACAAAACTGTGAAGGCATGTTAATTACTGAAACATAATAGCGTGTTGCCTTCACTTTCTTCTTCAGGCAGCTCATTTCGCCCCACTTTAGCATTTTTGTTAGTACAAAGCCTAATTTGCGCCGAAGTTCAAACGTCGCAATAGCGTTTGAATAAGTGAGACACACACACACACACACACACACACACACACACACACACACACACACACACACACACACACACACACACACACACACACACACACACGCGCGCGCTCACGCTCTCGCACTCACACAAGGGCTTTGACATTCCTTCTCTTTGCATACCCAGGAGAGGAAAAATATATACTGTGACATAAATTGTCAAATAATTTTTTTCCAGATAACCAGTTCTCAAATATTTCTTGTTATTGGTTTGATTTTTAAAATACTTATACTTTTATCAAATGGGAAGTATGGTTTTTTTTGGTCATATAAAAAGATTGGAATTTCAAAGCTATCACATAGCGAAACACTCTTAAAATATGACTATAGCTTGAAGCTTACTGTATTCCAATATTCACATTGTACTTACAAGAAACAATGTAATAAAGCATGTCTACAAGTATCTAACTTAAGTAACAGGTAGGTAGAAGAGTGCATTGTTGTAACAATATTTTGTTGAAGAACGGTGGAGAAAGTCATGTGAATGTAACACAAGATTTTCGTTTTCCTGTTCCATTTTTCGTCTTCTACTTAAAAAGAGTATTTGCAGTGAAAATTCAGTATTAAAGTTTAGGGAAGAATGCAATACATCTTCCACCCATGGTACGCAAACATCAATTATACGTTCATTATATAATTAACCAGTGGTTTGTAAATTATGACAATAACCAAGTAGCAATCGTAAATAAGAATGTTACGTACGCATAGAATTCTTTTTCAAAATTAGCAACAATAAGAGTAAATTTATATAAAAGAAAGTCGAAATCCCGGTTGGAAAACTGAACATTTAAGTTCTCAGTTCGTTCAAAGCAGAACTAAACAATATAAATAGCAAATAACAGTTTTCGTATATTCTGAAGAAAATACTATTGGCTAGTTTTGAGCATATTGGCCATATTCTGAAAACAAAAATGTTTTGTTTTTTTCTTAAGCTTTTTCCCTTTTTTCTCCTCGATGATACACAGGTTGTATAATTCCAATAGTTTGAAGCAAGAAGTTGGTGCTAAACTTTCACCATTCATTTAACGGCTGTCCCAGTGCTTTGTCACTAATATTACGTAAGCGACCGGTTATTTGCGTTGCTTTTATGACTAGACACTTACCATTGTTACAGGGTCTTGTAATCTTCAGGTAGTGCAATTAGTGGAAACAAAATGTTTCTGGCTCTTTTTTGGGTAAATGAAGGGAAGATTATACCGGGTGGAAGGTCCTGCTTCGGCCATACGTTAACCAGGGATTCTACATGATGAGTGTGACAAAAATGCATAATACAGTTATTGTCAATAAAGAACAGTTTAGCCGAAAAAAGTAATTTGTGTCAAATATTTGGAGCCATCCAGCTCCTTGACGAACAGATACAAATGGTTATTATTTCACTAACTGTCGTGCAAACATTGTGTGAACAGTGCTGTAATGTCTTGTATCTTAATTCGAGCGAATTTAGTCACAATTTAACGTTAACATGACATCGCCAGATCTCTTAGAAATTAAACTTTGCATAACTTTTTAACATTTTTAGCATTTTAGAATCGCTGGTCGAACCGTATCTTCCACCCGGTATAGCATGTCTGGTAGTTCATACTGATGATGAGCAACCTATTAAATGTTACAATTTTTGCTCCCCTCCATCAGAAATACATGTTTTGAGACTCCCTCTCAGAGTAAATTGAGATCTCCTCGTGTGGTTTACCGGGAATAATGCGCGTGAGTTGGAGAATTTAATGTCATATCGGCACATTGGCCATGATAGCTTAGTGGTTAGAGCACTGGTAACTGGTAGATCCGTGGTTCAAATCACGGTCATAGCATTCAATTTTTCAGCCTCACTCTACCCTTTCCAATCATGTCCTACACACGGCTGTTGTGTGGAAAAACATTAATTACATTATTAAAAAAGTAGTTTTAGAAAGATCCGTGGTGTGTGTGTGTGTCTGTCTGTCTCTGTGTGTGTCTGATTCTGTGTCCGTGTTTGCGTCTGTGCGTGCGTGTTTAATCCCAATTACACTTTACATCGAATAGTCTTCGGAATTTTTAAAAATTGCTCTTAACATTTTGATTAATAAACTCTGTATTAAAGAAATGTATTAACATGACATAACATGTACATATACTAAACCCCGGCGCAACAGCTCATGCAGGGCCAAGGCCTACCGCCCAGCCGCTGCGTCCCCCACCTCTGCCCACTACAGGCGTCATTGGTGAGTGCAGTACTGGAGGGTGGGACGTAGTCAGCGCCCCGAACCCTCCCGGCCAGTTATGCGGTCTTATTGACCTGTCAACATGTACATATATGTATGTTAAATTTTCTCGCAATAAGATGTGAAGTCCTCTTCATTCGACAGGTAGTTTATATAATTTTGTGTAACTGGTAAACGTTAAGCGGTAGAGGAAAATGTAGTACACAAAAAATGGAGACATCTTTAAAACACACATTTTATTTCCAAATAAGCTTTCTTTGTGTCATAAGTCATTTCCGAAATATTCGTTATTAATGGTACGAATTGTTTAATACTGTTGTACTTTTTTAAAGTGCTCTCGATAGTCAGTTGTTGCTCGCAATTACGTGGGACAATATGGACTTGACTAAGATCTACATGTAAACTTTCTACTGTCACTAATCTTGTGTCTGTAACGAAATGCCTAATGTTATTCCTGCAAAGGTTTATCTCGATTAAAATGAAGTAGTAGGGAAATATCCTTTCGTAAGAATAGTTTGTAAATTGTATACCCTCTAAACGACAGAGGGTAGAGAAAGTCATGTGGATGTAACGCTTCGAGTGCCATAAAGTCATCACTGTTGACTGAGACTTGAAGGAAATCAAAAGCGTTGTGGTGTGCTCAAACTAGGAGTTTATACCTCCACTTGTTTACCATTCTCTCTCTTTATTAAACCATTGTTTATATGACCATTTATTCGTGACAAATTGTTCCTGGCAGGCACGCAAGGTCGGTTACTTACGTCACTCATGTATAGCTATGGAATGCAGTACTCCACTCACATGAGTTCCTCTTCTCATTTTTCCTTTCTCTACTAGTAAGTAGAGGAAGTATTGTAGTCCACCCAAAAATTCGATTTCGAGATTTAATTGGAAATATATGTTTAGATTTCACCGAAAATACATGTTTTGAGGCCCCCTGAATAAAAAAAGCATTTTTAGAAAAAGGTCCGCGTGTGTCTGTGTCTTTCAGTCTATGGACAACATAACTCAAAAACGAAAAGTCGGTTAAAAACCAAAGTTGATATTTAAGTTAAATGTCTTTCAAGGATGCGACACGAAGATTTTGAAGAAAATTCCTCCACCCTAAACTACCCTTTATATGGACAATTTTTCGAAAATTTTGGTTTTCTCGAAAATGGCTCCAACGATTTTGATTAAAATGTCATATGTTTAAGATATTTTTATCACAAATGAAATGTGTATCTTGAATTTTCTGGCTATAGCCTATGTAGTACTGTTTACTCTGGATGACTTTTGAATAACTCGTAAACCGTAAGCGATAGACCAAATCTTACTATACACAAATGTAGATCTCACTAAAACACACAATTTATGTCCGAATAAATTTTGTTGTAGAGTGAACCATTTCGGAGATATTCCTTGTTATCTGTGTGAGTTTTGGAGAACTTATACTTCTGTGAAATGCAAAATCGTTATTCATTTTTTACATATTAACCGTGCAAAGAGAACGGAATTTGAAAGCTTTAAAAGATATGACTATCGCTCACAGTCTACTGTACTCCCATATTCCTCTTGTACCTACAAGGAAATAAGCAACAAGATAACTTCTGCAAATGTTTATCTCGACTAACACGAAGATATAGGAATAAGAGTTTGTAAGAATAGTATAAGAGTAGAGAAAGTCATGTGAGTGAAACACATCAGATTTTCTACAAACTATTCGCACAAAACGTACTCTTGTGTCAACTTAGTGTTGATAGAAATAAACTTCAGGAATGCTATAAATCTGTGCCTGGGTGGAAATGGCAGTTTCATAGTATTGCAAACTTCCAACTTGGAGTCGCTTAATTCAACTTGTGTAGTTTTATAATGTCCGGTAAGACATTTAATTGATAAGCATGGCTGCATTCTTTTTGTAGTCGTGGAGTATACGAGCAGTTTAAGATACGTATTTCTTCTTTTCTTAAAGGAAGTGACACTACCGATACCCGAAGGTCCCCCCCCCCCCCCCCCCCCGGTATTTAGCGAGAGTTGTAAGATTCCTTGACTCCTGAAGTAAAGTGTGCAAAGTTTTGTCTAGATGGGCTAAATAGTGTTTGTATATGTATACCTGTATGAGGGGTTGAAAATAAGAGAAGCGGCAGTTTTTGAAAAGTTGTAGTGTAGCTTATAATTTTTTCAGATTCTAAAACCCAGTAGTACTAAGTTTTGTTAAAATCATACCAAGAACACTCTTCCATCAGAATGAGGGGTAGATTTGGTGATATAAACAGGATATACAACTCCCCCCTCCAGTAACTCGATTTTAAAATATCTTAGGTCTTCCCATATACCCTTCGGACTGGAAGTCCTTGCAAATGTAACATGGTGTAAAAAAGTGCCAAAAATATCTTCAGATATACATATTCAGCAAAACGGGATTAAGATAGGGTAACAAAAACACATAACCTCCAGTTTTAAAATGCTTGGAGGTATTTATAGACCGCCTCCGTAGCGCAGTTGGTAGCGCGCTTGCCTCTGGCGCGGAGGACCCGGGTTCGATCCCCGGTACCAGCATGGGGATTTTATCCCCTCTGGGAGGTCTGGCACGGGGTGCACTCAGCCTCGTTAGGTCCCGGGGGGACCAATTGAGGAGCTACTTGATAGAGAAGTAGCGGCCCCAGGTCTAGAAGACCGCATAACCGGCCGGGAGGGCTCGGGGCGCTGACCACGTCCCACCCTCCAATACTGCACCTCACCAATGACGCCTGTAGTGGGCAGAGGTGGGGGACGCAGCGGCTGGGCGGTAGGCCTTGGCCCCTCGCGCCGGGGTTTAGTTTTTAGTTGGAGATACGTCGAGAACAGTGCTTTTCATGTATCATCTGTCCTGGTCCAATGTCCATTGTCTTCATTACATGGATTCTCTGGTAACACCCATCATTAAAACATTACAGAGTTTCATCTTAAAGCTTCCTTTAAGGGACACTGGGAATGAAATTTGAAAGTTCCACATTTCTTGATAGATTTTTCTGAAATTTTTACTGCGTTTGTATTTATATGAGAATAGGAGGTACACCAAATTTCATTAAAATTGGATAATTCGTTTAGGATATATAAATTATTTTATGAATTTAATAGGCACATTTTCAAAATGTAGCTCGCGCCTATTGACTTTTCAAAATTCATTTAGATTCGCAGAAATAGTACTCTAAATCATGGGTAACAATTGTATGAAGAGATATTTCAAATACGTTTGCTGATTATGCTGTACATATTTTTTTAATAATAAAGAAAATTTAATCTTAAAAATTGTTGATTTTTTCATACAAAAGAAATGTTTTTGGAATTCATGTTAATGATATCATCAATATTGAATCATAGTTTTGTTGAGCCGCTATTTATGAATACTTTTGGAAATTTTCATTGAATTTGAAGGAAAACTCGGGCGCAACCTTCTTTTGGAATATGCAGAAATGTAGTTTTGAGAAAAAAAGGCCTTTATATAGGAACATGCTGTGTACGTTAAGGGAAGAGCACTGGGCCGTAATGACCACATGGGGTGGGGAATATGAAAAATGTTAGCTGATCCAAATCCACAGGTTTTCCAGGAACAGTTTAAGGTAAAAAAACAATTTTCGACTTTTTGACAATTTTGACCAAAATTTCACTCCCAGTGTCCCTTAAATTGGTTTGATTTTTTTTTTTTTTTTTCCCCATTCACAGCAGTTGACAAGGAATATTTATGTGCTTATTGAGCTCTTGTTGGTAACCACACCATGATTCAGCTTGTGGTGGACAGAGACCATGGGAAGGCTTCTCACCTGTAAACTATTTATGAAAAAAAACCATACAGTTTTCTGCATTTCTTTTAGACTATTGCAGTTGCTTCTAATTGCCATTCCATGATAGTTTTGTAGCTGATCAATTTCTTATGACTTCTTTTATGCACTAATTACTGTGTGCCCTTCTTTGTAAAAAATAGCAGTCAACATATATAATAAATATTTATAGACTAAACTTCACTTATTTTTGGTTAAGTTGTGAATAACAGGTTTTCTTTGGTTTCACACTGTAGAAAACGTGATCTGTGTTCAATGCCGTCAACACACACAAAACAGAAAGTTGCCAAGAATGGAATGGAAACTTCCCAAGAAGAAAACATACAGAAAAGGTCTTATTTCACAAGATATCTGGAGTGGGCGCGGTATTACAACACGGAACGAATGTTGCGATTTATATCCAGGCATGTATGCTGTGTCATATAAGCAAATAGAAAATGTCCATATTTTGACACTGATAACTAGGGCCCGGATTCTTAGTTTTTTAACTATGTTATTCCTTGATAGTTAACTGCAGTGATTTAATTTAATTATCTGTTTCATGATCATCGAAGCAAAATACTTGAATCTGATAAAACCTAAAAATGGCTAAATGAGACTTTAAATCCTAAAAGAGGCTAAATCTCCTATTTATTTTAAAATGAAGAACAAAAAAGAAAAGAAAAAAAAAGAAAGAAAGAAAAAAAAGGAAGAAGGAAAAAAAAAAGAAAGAAAGAAAGAAAACTGTTTTAAAATGGGAAAATGAAATGTTTATGAATTAATTATGAATGGACTTTGTTACATCTTTGCTACGTCTTTTCGCTTATGTATGCTTAGAGGGGTAGTGACAACAATGCAAGAGGCAACTGACTTGTATTTAGCTGTGTGGGAGCAAGCTCTGTATTGTTGCAAGTAAGGAATGCGGGGATTGTTGTCGAGGGTCACTAGGAGAACCCGCCATAAACTCAAACCAATCAGTTTAAAAACAGTAACCGTTATGTTCAGTCGGCTATTGTGTATTGTTAATGCATACAATTGCTACATTTATAAAGTTTCACGGGCGATCAGCCGTGTGAGGTTTGAAAGATACAAAAATAACTAAAAAGTTAATTTTAAGAACCTAAAAATCCGGGCCCTACTGATAACCTACTCCTCTTAAACGTAGGTATTGTTTGTGCGTTTTTTCTGTGTTGTTTAAGTAAGGATGTGTGTAATTGGCAACTTTTATGGATGCATATACCTGAGTCAGTTTTACTTGAAAGATGATACCTTAATTGTTAACTTCCACCTCTAACGGTGAAATTCAATCCTGAAGTATGCATGGCGGCCATATGTTGCAGTCTCGTTATTGGATACGCAAAGTAAATAGGGAAGTGTCTTGTAGTAAATACTTCATTCAAATTTATGGAGGTCGTTCATAAACAATGCCCCATGTCAATTTTTATCTCTCTCACAAGATATTCATTCAAAATTGTTGAAATTTGGTGGCATTTGAAATCAATATTTTGTCTGCACTCTTATTACTTTCTCTACTGGTAAGTAGGGGAAGTATTGTATTCCACCCAAAAATTCGATGTCGAGATTTCACCGGAAATACATCTTTTGAGGCCCCCTGAATAAAAAAAAATCATTTGTAGAAAAAGGTCCGTGTGTGCGTCTGTGTGTGTCAGTCTGTCAGTCTGTGGACAGCATAACTCAAAAATGAAAAGTCGGTTAAAAACCAAAGTTGGTATTTAAGTTTAATGTCTTTCAAGGATGCGACACGAAGATTTTGAAGAAAATAGCCCCACCCTAAACTACCCTTTACATGGAACATTTTTCGAAAATTTTGATTTTCTTGAAAATAGCTCTAACGATTTTGATTAAAATGTCATATGTTTGAGATATTTTGATGACAAATGAAATGTATATCTTGAATTTTCTGGCTATAGCCCCTGTAGTCGTATTTACTTTGGACGACTTTTGCATAACGCGTAAACCGTTAGAGATAGACCAGATCATACTATACAAAAATGTAGATCTTGCTAAAATACACAATTTATGTCTCAATAAATTTTCTTGTAGGGTGAACCATTTCGGAGATATTCCTTGTTATGTGTGTGAGTTTCGGAAAACTTAGAACTTTAGCGAAATGCAACAACGTTGTTCAGTTTTTTATATGTTAATCGTGCAAAGAGAACGGAATCTCAAAGGTCAAAAAGATTTGACTGTCGCACAAAGCCTTCTGTATTCTAATATTCCCCTTGCACCTACAAGGAAATAAGCAGTAAGATAATTTGTACGAATGTTTATCTTAACTAACATGGAGATATAGGAATAAGAGTTTGTTAGAATGGTTAGTACAAGAGTAGAGAAAGTCATGTGAGTGCAACACATGTCCCCATTAAATTGTATGGCGTGATGTCAGCATGGAACAAGCGAATATATGCCTTGTCCTGTGTACAGCCGTTTCTTCACTGCGTCAAGCACTATCATCTTCAAAATGGTTTTTATGCAGAGGAGCTTTAAAAACTCCAAAGAGGTGAAAGTCTGAAGGTGTCAGATCTGGACTGCAGGATGGATGCAGGAGCACCGTCCAACCCAACTTGATGGTACCTTCTCGGGTGCTCCACTTGTTTGAATGCAGAAGCAAAATTTGTGCTTGATTCTTGTCAGGCCGAACTTGCCGGAAACTTTTCCCCCTAGATTGTATTAAAGTCTTGATGTAGGTATCTTAGTTGATAGTCTGAGCTCTTTGTATCGTATCCATAAGAGTGACTGCACCACAATCTCAGAAGACAGTCACCTTGACTTGACCAGCAGGGGGAGCTGTCTTGAATTTTTTCTCGGTGAGTGACGATGATGTCACTCCAATGACTGGCTTTTTGTCAGAGATTCAAAGAAATGCATCTAGGTTTCATCACTTACAACGACTCCAGATCAAAGTTCTCCAACATTTCAGAAGAATCTTGTGGTTTGTTGAGAGACACCAACGAACCCGTTTTAACACAGTTTTGAATACCTTAAGGCAGGGGAAGACAACTTCGGGCCGTGTGACGTATTTAAACGAAGAGCCAGCTTGTACGTTCGTGTGACGTCAGGCGAGAGCAGTGTATTGCTATGCTGCCTTGATCAGCGGCGCATGTGTTCAGTTCCCCGTGTTTCACACCAGTTTGAGACCAGGCTTCAAGGTGTAGAAACATTGTCAACTACGTTTCAGATCTTTGCGACCCCGTATTCATTGGATGTTAACAATGTTTCTAGCAGGTTGCAAATCGAATTGATACATTTACAGTGCGACGATTTTCTGAAGGACAAATATAAATACAAGGAAGACTTGCCTAATTGTTATAAGAATGCTCCTCAAACCTGATTTCTGAGGTTATATGCCCTTGTTGCACGGATATTATGTATGTTTGGTTCCACGCATGTGTGCGAGCAATAATTCTTTGCCGTTATGAACCTTTCTAAGTCAAAATCCCGAAGCATATTGTCAGATCACAATCTAACATGCAGTCTTTGGTTACAAATGTGCCGTACATTACGCCCAAACATTGCCAAACTAGTTAAAGAAAAGCGAAACGGCGAATGTCGGAAAATGTCCACCTAATTGTTCTGTATAGCTCTCCTCTAGCTCAGGCAAAACAGTTATAATTTCTGTTCTATTTGCGTTATAACATGACTGTTCTCATAAACTAGTTTATATATATATTTATATATATAAAATTACATGTAATTTATAATATGTGACTATTCCGTAATTGAAACAGTCAGCATTAAGATTACGATGTCCCGTATCCCATTTCCTCTTGCCCGCTGTGACGTCACACGTTCAACTGGCTTTCTCTGGGAGCATATGTGCTGAGTGGGCTGACGTCACAGCAGCGTTACCTGTCTTCCCCTGGCTTAAGGCCTCGATAATTGCACGCACGCGTAGTAGAACTACAACTGATTGTCGAGTGGTGATGCGCGGTTTAACCATGTCTGGTATTTGTTGCACCAGGATATTGGGAACGTCACAGGTCACCGGGATCTGCTCTTCCTGAAGCTTTCATTCTATGTTCAGTCGCACTGCTATGTATTCAACATTATCGCAACATAAACTATATCGTTAGCCAACCGTATAGTTTCCTTCCAATAAACAAAGCAGAATACCGATTGCTACATGACCATGATAATACATAGAAGCTAGTTGTTTGAGTTACGTTTAAATGAAACAATTAAAATACTATCGCTATTCACCGTCTTTATACAAAATGAGTGATAATGAAACATTTACGTGCCCTCATGTTTGCATGGATTTTGTTACGGCAATTTCCAATCTGTAATCCGTAATGTTGAACCATAGCAGCATATTCAGGAGTGAGTTTATTCTTTGGAAAATGAAGACTCTGTTCGGTTTTTTATACTGTTCTTGTCTTTTATCACGCTAGTTCAAGCTTGGGAACAGCTTCTCTCGCTCGTCTTCCCTGATATGCAGAATGAAGTTAGCTCACGCCACTGGCGTCCGCTTCATAGGAATTGCCCGTTGCGTTCTGCAACTGCATGTAGGGATACCTACGCCAAAGACGGATGAGTTGGGACACCTGGTACATACTTGTATCTATCGGTGTTTTGATTACTTCAGTATTAATTACAACGGACGTTTGCTTCCTCTGCCACGTATCTCGTACGTAGAGGAAGTACTGCATAACTCAAGTGTCAGACAACTACCAAACTTAGGATTTAAATTCAGCCTCTTCCATGGATACGGCGTAAATGTTTTAAGAAATATCTCCACTCCAAATTGCACTTTGGGTAGAAAATATTCACTATTTTTTATGTTCTCAAAAATAGCGAACCATTTGATATTTGCATCGCTAAGTGTATATTTTTACGTTTCTCTGGATAGCCAGTAGAATCTCCTTTCCTTCTGATTGAATGTTGTGTAATTCTCTAAAAGTGGAGAGCCTGTAGCCTAGGGGATAAACAAAAACTAAGGAAAAACGCAAATCTCGTTAAAACACATTTTATGGTAAAAATTGTTGTAACACTATATCCAAGATATGCGTTGTTGGTTTTAAGTTTTCGAAACCTTATCAATTATCATACTTACACATTTTTGAAATGCTAAGTCGTCATTCATTTGTTTCATGCGATGAGAAGTGTGGAGATTCATAGCCAGCATACCGCGTCAACATCCTGCAACCCCTTGTACCTACAACGATCCATTTTTGTAAATCTTTCCTCGAACAACGTGAAGTAAATGCAAAATTTTAGGAAGAATGATTTATACAACAGACGTAAAAAATAAGTATGATTAGTAGAGAAACACATGTGATATTTTTGACCTTGTTTTAAGTGTTGTATCTTTTTTAAACACCCACAACGTTTAGCGTTTACCACACCAAATTTGAAAAGTATCATCTAGGACAGGCATGTCAAACATCACTCCCAGGGTGTGAAGAGAGGAGTCCACCCCTCCTTAACTGCAGTAGCACGCGCTAGTAGAACCGGTTTTCGCTTTGTTTTTCTCGTTCTCCGATTTGAAGGGAGGGAAAATAGGGGAATATTTTCACACTTGGCGAGTGCTGTTTGACATGCCTGATCTAGGACATTATCACGTACTCTACCACGTAGGTAGAGAAGGTATATTGTATTCCACCCAAAAGTTCGATATAGAGATTTCACTGGAAATACATGTTTTGAGGTCCCCTGAATAAAAATTGAAAAGGTCATTGTGTGTGAACATAACTCCAAGGATGCGACGCAAAGATTATCAAGAAGATCCCCCACTCCAAACTAACCTTTAATTGGAAATTTTTCGAAAATTTTTATTTTCTCAAAAATGACTATGAATAATTTTGGTTAAAATACCGCTTGTTTAACATATTTTAATGACATATATGCCTTGAATTTTCTGGAAATAGCTTCGGAGTGATTTTCCTTCTGAATGACTGTTGTTGTAGTGTTTAACGCCCGCTTTTACTACTACGGCACCGCAGGCGGTGACACTGATGACACATGGAATGAAGATGGAGCACCAGTGGAATGAGATGGCGGGGGAAACCGGGGCACCCGGAGAAAACCCGCCCTGACGCCGCTTCGTCCACCACGAATACCACATGCGGGTCCCTGGGATCGAACCCGGGCCGCCTAGGTGGTAGGCGAGTGCGCTAACCGCTCGGCCACGGCGCCGCCGAATAACTTTTGTATAACTGGTAAACCGTAACAGATAGACAAATCTTACTACGTCAAAAATATAGATCTCGTTAAAGCGCACATTTTGTTTTTATAAAGGTAACCATTTCCGATATGTTTCTTGGTATTAGTTTCAATTTACCAATAGTTATAGTTTTCTCAAATGGTAAGTCGTTATTGCCTCCCCTTTAACTGGCCATGCAAAGAAAACGGAATTCCATAGCCGTCACATAGCAACCAGCTCTTACGTTTGATTCTCGCTTAAGCCTACTGTATTCTTCTATTTCCATTGTACCTACAAGATTAACGTGAAGCAGGGTTCAAATTAACGGGGGATAGGGATGGTGATGGGGGGAAGGGGGATATCCTTCTCTCATTAAATAATTTCCCTGGCTCGTAAAAGAAAATTTCCTTCCCTGCCAGGAAAGTATTTTTTCTGTTTACTGTTAGTATTTGCTATTACTGCTCGTTGAAATAAATTACAAGAAGACACGGCACACGTTCGATGCAGGCCGTACATGGTACGGATGCGAGCTGTGAGTAAGCAGAAGCACTACTTGGCAAAGCCATGAGGCGTATCGGAGAGAATGTGAAGCTGTTTACGCGAGCTTATCGCACAAACACGACCAGACAGTGTATGCACGCGGTTCAGATGCAATCGTATCTTTAGGACGGCAACGTGTCATATATCGGCAGACGCGAGAGATCATCTATTTGTGGCTTATCACTGGCTACGTCATGTTACTATTATTTGGCTGTTCTAATAAGAAGCGATCGCAGCGCTTGACAACCAAGGTCAATACCCTCCCAGGTAGTATCATATCGCAAGTAAGCTAAGCAGTAAACATTAGTGGGGTTGGCATCAGGGTCACAATAATTCTAGTAATTCTGTGCCAGAAGTGACGACTGCAGTATGCAGTATTCAGTTGTTTCTTGCAACGTACTGTTCTATTGTTCGTCAGCATGGATACATTTATGACAAGAAAGCGAAAGGTTACAGAAAGTAATGGCAGTGATGTCTTACTCCAGTTCAAATCTCTGGCTTCAACTTCAAGTAATATTAATATTACAGCTTCTCAGGTAAAAACCGCATCACTACCACTATCGCCACCGCCACCACCATCATGTTTTGTGTATATAGCACACCAATGCTGGTATTACTACCATTATTGGCATAAATATAACACAAACTTAAGCCCCCCCCCCCCCCTCCGTCAGAAGGTCTGATTCGAACACTGGATAGATGTGTGCACGCGCGTGCGTGCGAGCGTGAGTATAATTTTGTCTTTAATTCACTTGTAACATTTTTCTTCGCTTTCTTTTGCAATTTAACAAGGAGAAAGGTCTCAGGTTTTCCAATTGGAATTCCTTAAAAGAAATGTGCTGGATTCATTCCCGTTTATTAAAACAACTCTCTATTGGTAAAAGGTTGCTTTTTCATAACCTTGATTTTGTTTTGCCCTCTTCGCATTCCTTACCCTAATTACTATAGTTGCAATCAATTGTATGATGCACTGCGTGTAGACAGAAGGCGATCATAACCGGTTATAAATGAAGCCCGCATTTTTTCCCTTATAAGGAACAAGTGCGTCATGCCTTGGTATGTTAACAGTAGCATTTTGGTACAAAAAGCGGAAGCTGTTCTGTGCAGTTATAGCGGAAACACTCAAGGCAGACCGAAGAGTGAAAGATAACCATATTAAGAACCTAAATTAGAAAAAGGTCCTTATGTGTGAGTGTGCGTGCGTGTGTCAGTAGGTTACGTACATAACTCATTCTTCCTAGAATAAACTGTCTTTTACATGGAAAAGAGTTCATTAACTTTGAATTTGCTAAAATCGGTCATTGTGAGATTCGTGCGAGACCCCTAAAACCACCTGAGTTGGGTGCAAGCCATCTCGAAGTTACAAGCTTTGATTTGACATGCAATGCTTGTGTGTTCGGGTCAAATCTTAAAGTAGATATCCTCAACCGATTGAGCTGAAATTTTGCACACACGTTTAACTTGGTGACAATGCATGGTTAGCTATGTGACATTGTAAATCCAACATGGCGGACCGTCCAAAATGGCGGTCTAGTTATTTTTATGACCCCCATGATATAGGTATCAAATGAAAGGGTTTGCTGAGAAGAATACGAATAAATAAAAAAAATAGATTAATAGTAAACATGTTTTTAAAAACAAGCTTTTATTTAAATGCTCTAAAAAGAAGAAAATAAATTTTAAATTAAATCAAATCCATCAATTTATTACATTACACAATTTATATACATAAAAGCGAGATTTACCTGTGTAAATAAATAAGAATACAACTTGATCTTGATATAAGTAATTCTAAGAAAAAAAATGTGTTTTATAAAATAGGTACATTTAGCGGCAAGCTTTTAGTAACCAAATCGTGACTCGAAATACAATTGCGTTTCAGGACAAGAAATTAAACATTGCATCGTAAGGAGCGTTTTTGGAAAATCAATAAAATTTAAATATGGTGTGTCACATTCATGTTACTTTTTCTACCCACTGTTCCTTCTATCTACTTTATATTACTCGAGATAAACGTTTACAGAAATGCATGCGACTGAAGTGATAATCAAACGTTTAAAAAGCAGGCCGCCATATTATGACTTTGAAACATACACTTTGCATGATTGCCCCAAACAAGTATAAGTACTTGAAAATTCAAACCAACAAGAAGGAATATCTAGGAAGTGGTTAATGCTCCCCATAAAGAAAACTCACTGTGTGTTTTAACGAGATATACATTTTTCTGGAATAAGTTTTATCTTTTTCAAATTATTAACAATTACACCTTAGATATTTTTTGGATTATCTGAAAAGCTTATTTTTGGTTAAACAAGTGAGTTAAGATGAGAATGTTATGGCAGGAAAGTAAGGACACGAGTCCTTCAGTCACGGAAGAAACAATGCACTTATCGTGTAGGTATCTGAGGCCAAGCTTGCATAAGTTGTTGCACATGGGAACGGCCATGGGAGACTGAGCCACCTTTCCCCACTACTTAAATTACTGTGCTGGAGTTACGTTTTTTAATAGTTCTGCCCCAAGCAAGAAAATCTGCAAGCATACTTTGTTCTCTTCTGGATATTAAACCTAAAACAGGGCAAACTGTTTTATGTAACCTCAGAGTAGAGAGGATGTTTTCCGTGACCTTCAAACGCTGTTCATTTGTTACGAAACGTGCCAAGCGTTATGTAATAGCCGGTGTTTTTATTGTTCCGTTTATACCCCACCTTTGACTCCAATGGTCATATGCTTTGGAATTTATTGCATATCGGCAAGGCTGTTAACTCTTTGTATAGTATGTCTTAGGTCTTTGGGATTTTTCTACATTCAATTCACATACACATTCATTCTCTCACGCATACTACCAGGCTTGGGAGGTTACGGAATCTTGACTAGAGAAACATTCCCACTCCCAGCCGGGAATCGAACCCCGGACCCTTGTATAGCAGGCAGATGCTCTATCTACTGAGCTACGGGGCCAGCCAGTCGGTGTTTTTGTTGTAACATTGTAGACGATAGAAAAAAAATAAAGTGGTTAAAATGAATAAAGTTACAATATATTGTATAAGAGTGAGTAGGAAAAGTCGTGTGAATGTGACATCAGATTTATTTAAATTGGTAGACTGTAAGAGATAAACGAAATCGTATTACACAAAAATGTAGACCTTGTTAAAACACACAATATAAAACAACATTTTGTGGTGTTTGGGCATTTCCGAGATAATCTTTGTTATTAGTTTAAATTTTCAAATATATATAAGTATTTGAAAATTTAAACTAATATATATATATATATATATATATATATATATATATATTGTATTCCAAGCAATTTTGTTTAAAACAAAATTACACGATCGGGCCCGGGCCAGGCGGTACACTAACCTGGGCTTGGTTGAGGCTGAGCTGGGGAGGGCCGAACCTAAGAATGTCGGTCCGTGCAGACTTATAATTCTTACAACCAAGTGTGTAATGGAAGTTTATCTGACCAAGTAGTCTAGTGCCCTTAAACCTAAATCAAGAGCTATTGTATTCCACTCAATATCGATATTTCACCGAAATGTTATAAGACCCACTAACCCCTCCCCACCGGAATAAAAAAAAACAAACACATAAAACAATCAAATAGGAAGCTCACCTGCGGGTGTAAGTTAATCAGCTTACTCAGTGTCATAGTGTCATTCTTATGAAGAAATTGGAAGTGTCACAAAGCAACAGAAGTTTAAAGAAACCTCCAGATAGAATGATCCTTATAATTGGCTGGGAGTAAATTTGTAGTGAAACAGTTTCTGCCAACAGTTACAGTAATTATAACAGGAATCAGCGGTATTTGTAAGCATCAATAATGTGCAAAATGTGACTCCAGTAAGCATTCGCGGCCAATCACAACGGAAATTAAGTGTTAACACTAAGTGAAAATTAAGCATAAATTTTACGCGATATATTGTCACTCATAAAACTCAATTTATTCAATTTAATAATTGTTCTTCTGCAGACATACTCAATGTATAAAAATTTGATGTGTTGAACTGTGATAATTTTCTCTGCCTTGTACAGCCATTCAAAAAAAAAAAAAAAAAAAAAAAAAATGGTTGAGCGCTTTAAGATAGCAGAATATTTGTAAGAGTGAGTCCCACGTCGTGTTGCACCGCGGTTTACACAAGTCGATATTTCCAACATGCAGCCTGAGTTTATTGATAGTCTGTTCCATTGAATCACCACTCGCTTTTCTATTTGTTCCTGATAAAGAAAGGGGCGGTGTGGCAAACTGCCTATTTGTGTGTCCGACAGGCGATAACATATGAAACAGACTTACAGTATAATCAGGCTGGAAATATCGACTTCTGTAAATCGCACTACGACACGACGTGGGATAGCTCTCCTAATGCGCTCAATCATTTTTCCATTACTGTACGAACTATTATGACAAATGCTTAGGAATATTTCAGAAATTAACTTCACAAAAAGGGGGGAGGGGAGGAATTAAATTAAATGGTGCACTTTAACAAGATTATTTTTGTGTAGTGATATTTTATGTATCTCGGTTTACCAGTTGTGCCAGTCATCCAGAATGAAGATGCCTTCAGAGGATATTCCCAGAAAATTCAAGATATACTTCCATTTGCCATAAAATATCTTAAACATATGGCATTTTAATCAAAATCGCTAAGAGATATTTTTAAAGTTTTCTAAAATTTTTCTATGTAAAGGGTAGTTTGGGGTGGGGGAGTTTGCTTGAAAATCTTCGTGCAGCACCCTTGGAAAGGGCTGAACTTAAATACCAAGTTTATTATGTAACCGATATTTCGTTTTTGAGCTGGGCTGTTCACAGACACACGGACCTTTTTTAGATTCAGGGGATGTCAAAACGTGTATTTTCATTGAAATCTCTGTATCGAATTTTTGGTTGGAATGCAATACCTTCTCTACCTACTATGTGCGTAGAGAAAGTAAAAATCTGATGTGTTGCACTCACATGGCTTTCTCTACTCTTGTACTTACCATTCTTACAAACTCTCATTCTTCTATGTTCTTGGTGTTAGTTGAGGTAAACATTTACAGAAATTATCTTATTGCTCGCTTTCTTGCACGGGCAACGGGAATATGGGAATACAGTAGTCTTTGAGCGATAGTCAAATCTTTTAAAGCTTTCAAATTTCGTTCTCTGTTCACATATAAAAAAAATGAATGGCGAAGTTCCATTTGACAGAAGTACAAGCTCTCCAAATCTTACACAAATAACAAGGAATATCTCCGAAATGGTTCACTCTACAATATATATATACACACACACACACATAAATTGGGTGTTTTGGCAAGATCTACATTTTTTGTATAGTAAGATTTGGTCTATCTGTTATGGTTTACCAGTTATGCTAAAGTCTTCCAGAGAAAATAGGACTTCAAGGGCTATAGCCAGAAAATTCAAGATATACATTCCATCTTCTTCTTCTCCACTTCATGGCGTAGGCAGTCAAGTGCCCGTTCCGCCTTAAAAAATCCAGCCATCGTTTCCTGGGTCTGCCCACGGATCTCCTACCTTTAGGATGATAATGTATTATTTGCTTAGGAAATCTGGTATCTGGCATTCTTTCGACATGTTCCTTCCACTTTTGTTTGTAATTTTTTAGCCTGTCATTTATATTATAAATTCCTAACTCTTCTCTTATACTTTCATTCGTTATTAGGTCTCTTCTGGTACATCCCTTCACACTTCTTAAGAATATAGAAGAATATACATTCCATTTGTCATAAAATATCTCAAACACAGGACATTTTAATAAAAATCATTAGGGCTATTTTCAAGAAAATCAAAATTTCCTAAAAATTTTCCATGTAAAGGGTAGTTTAGGGTGGAGCAATTTTCTTCAAAATCTTCGAGTCGCATCCTTGAAAGACATTAAACTTAAATACAAACTTTGGTTTTTAACCGACTTTTTGTTTTTGAGTTATGCTGTTCACAGACTGACACACACAGACACACACACACACACACACACACACACACACACACACACACACACACACACACACACACACACACACACACACACACACACAACGCGCGCGCGGACCTTTTTCTAAAAATGCTTTTTTTTTAATTCAAGGAGTCTTAAAACATATATTTCCGGTGAAATATCGACATCGAATTTTTGGGTGGAACACAATACTTCCTCTACTTAGTAGTAGAGAAAGTAAAAAGATACGCGGCAAAATGAGCAGGAGCTAGCTACCCCGTTAAAAGGACATTAACATCACAAAAAAGCAGCACTTGCCATTACAATTTGTTTTGCTGCCATTTTTATAAGTATCCCAGTTAGTAGTTGGTTGGGGGCGATACCAGTAAAACAAATGAGTAACCCAGTTCAGGTTCTGGCGCCTCTATACGCTATACCGAGAAAACCACGGTTGTATTCAAGTGAAGGGTGAATTTCAGTGGACTTAGCTATGCACTTTGAACTCGTGGTAAGGAACGCATGGGTGACATTTCTAAATTCTACAATTATTAGCGGATTTTGTTCAAACTCATACATAGAAGGAATAATTTACATTCAAATTTCCATTGTAATATTTTAACACCTTTAAATTTATTATCTTTTATAGCTATTGCTTTAACAGCGTAGCTAAAATGCTCCACACGGTGAACATTTCAAACTTTTTATAATTTTAAATATCATTCTGTTATAGATATGTACTCTCAAAAGAATGTCGGGATCAGGAAATTGTATAGTGCTTTGGTTTATTAAAAAATCTGATGTGTTGCTCTCACATGACTTTCTCTACTCTTGTACTAACCATTCTTACAAACTCTTATTCCTATATCTTCTTTCTTGATAGTTGAGATACACATTTGTACAAATTATCTCATTGCTTATTTCCTTGTAGGTACAAGGGGAATATGGGAATACAGTAGGTTTTGTGCGATAGTCAAATGTTTGAGATTCTGTTGTCTTTGCACACTTAACATATTAAAAAAAATGAACAACGATGATCCATTTCACGAAAGTTCTAAGTTTTCAGAAACTCACACACATAACAAGGAATATCTCCGAAATGGTTCACCCTACAAGAAAATTTGAGACATAAATTGTGTATTTTAGCAAGATCTACATTTTTTGTATAGTCGTCCAGAGTAAATACGACTACAGGGGCTATAGCCAGAAAATTCAAGATATACATTTCATTTGTCATCAAAATATCTCAAACATATGACGTTTTAATCAAAATCGTTAGAGCCATTTTCAAGAAAATGAAAATTTTCGAAAAAGTTTCCATGTAAAGGGTAGTTTAGGGTGGGGCTATTTTCTTCAAAATCTTCGTGTCACATCCTTGAAAGATATTAAACTTAAATACCAACTTTGGTTTTTAACCGACTTTTCGTTTTTGAGTTATGCTGTCCACAGACTGACAGACTGACACACAGACACACACACGGACCTTTTTCTAAAAATGCTTTTTTTTATTCAGGGGCCTCAAAACATGTATTTCCGGTGAAATCTCGACATCGAATTTTTGGGTGGAATACAATAGGTACTTCCCCTACTTACCAGTAGAGAAAGTAATAAAAATAATTAATTTCGAAAAAATAATTTTTTCACATGTTTTATAGATTTTATAGAACTTTATAATTCACCAATGGGTAAATATTAAAGTTGCAGAGCAATCACTCCCACTATCTTTTTCTGCATTCTTAGTTTGTTGATCATAAGCACTTGGAGCAGTAGGTTTCCAGAAAATACAGCGTTCTGTCTGCAACGCGTGTTTTCCTCGTAGTGAATCACGCAAAAGCACATGAGCCAAGGCTTCGGTTTCCTGGCGTATTCTTTTCTTAAACGTTTGCACAATTATTATTGAAAATGCTGCTTGTTGTACTCTGATACGTGCAGAAGTTAAAAATATGAAGTTAACCTTCACTGCCAAACAAAATACTGACCCATTAACATTAAGAAGCGAGGTGCACTTTTCTACGTTGCATCTACTGCGCGCGCACATCGTTTTACGTGACTGACATGAGCCACCAGCCGCTTTATTTCAATACTAATTCTTAGCAGATTGTTCGAAACATATTCTTCAGCAAGCATTACGCCAATTGGGTTAGTATACAGAGAAAAGGAAAAGTTAACTAAGGAAAACTGCAGTAAATAGTGTCGCTGTTCAGTTGTTTCTTGCGATGCCGCAGATAGAGTAAATAAACACTTGACTATCAGTCATGTCTCCTCTGTCCCTCTTGCCCCTTCAACAAAATGTGTATGAATGTGTTTCTGCCAATGCTTATCTCGGTTAGCATGAAGCAGTTAGAAAAGTAAGACTTCACAAGATTAATTTGTAGAAGCTATGGAAAAATAAACGATAGTGGGCAGGGAAAATCATGTGATTGTAGCACATTAGAAATGTTTACTTTTTGTACTACGTATAAGTAGGGGAAGTAGGTATTGCATTCGACCCAAAAATTGGATGTCGAGATTTCACCAGAAATATGTTTCGAGGTCCCCTGAATCCAAAAACAGCATTTTTAGAAAAAGGTCCGAGTGTGTGTGTGTGTGAGAGAGAGAGAGAGTGAGTGAGAGAGATAGAAAAAGTCTTAGTACATAATAAATGTAAGACTTTTTTTTGGAGTGAGCCATTTTGGAAATATCCCTTGTTATTTCTCTGAGTTTTCCAATACTTATACTTTTCTCGAATGGGAGGCAGTTCATGTTTTTAACTCTTGGCTGTGCAAAGAAAATGGAATTTCAAAGCCATCGCATAGCGACTAGCTTTAAAACACTTGACTATCACTTAAAGCCTACTGTATTCCCTTATTCCCCTTGTACCTACAAGAAAATGAGAATAAGATAATTTCTGTGAATGTTTATATCGACTAACATGGAGTAGATGAATAAGCGTTTGTAAGAATAGTTTGTACAAGAGTGAGTAGAGGTCATGTGAGTGCAACACGTCAGCTTTTTTTTTTTTCTATGAATTTAATTCGGGGCTTAAAAATTGAGAATGTAGTTTACAGGTAAGGAGTCTTTCTTAGGGCTGTTTGTCAGCATGGCAAACAGTCATTAGTTCGGACCACGAGCCACCACTGGACCGGCGTACGTTCCAGCGCTGGTTGCGATAACTTCCGCCCCATAAATTGGCAAGGAATAGGCCGATCGATGTTTTCCTTCGCCTGCCGCCGTTGGTAGTTCTGTATTCAAGTTGTGGTGTTGGTAACCTTGATTCCACACCACGTAGTCCTTGACCGTCGCGAGTGCCGTACATTAATGCTCAAATTGTGTGATAAACATTTAGTGCCGTGTTCTGTTTAATTTTACCATCCGTCCAGTGCCTAAATTTGGAAACCTTTAATCAAATTTGATACTTTTATACATTTACACCTTGGCAGTTTCGCTATTTTTATATAGAATGTTTTTCATGAGAATATTTTCATTTTCAAAGGTTAGCACTAGGTAAGTATCGATATGAAGGGGAACCAAAAGTCGTTTCTGTATATCGATCTATGGAATGATGCCTATTTATGAACAATGCGTCGTTTTTCATTCATAAGAGTTCTACATCTGGGTTTCGGTACATGATTACTATGATGATGATGAATATTGAAATTTGGTTGGAAAAACTACCCTGGAGTTTATCATGAAGTTTCCTGAAAAAATACTGGGAATGTTTCTAACTGAAATAAGCATTTTGCATAATTATAGTCTTCTCTAAACTTTATTAAACATTGCATAAAATTTTTCGTACATTCATTGTGAAAATAAGCTACCACTTTATGAAAAAGTGTTACATTTTTAGTCGTTTAAATCCTAGTGTTTCTGCGGTCTATAAGTTAACGAATTTCTAATCATCTATATATAAACGGAAATGTTTACTTAATGCAGAGAAATATTCCATTCAAACTAACAATTGCTATTGAGATTTCTCTGAAAACATACATTTTGACATCCCTTATAACAATTTATTTGTTTATTATTTATTTTCTCTACCACATGCTTATGTTAGATAAAGTGCTTCCTGGTGTCAACAAGTAACTCGAAGTCAGATAGATGCCAAACTTGGGATTTAAGTTAAGCATCGTCCAAGGATGCGACACAAAGATTTACAAAAAAATCCCTCACCCCAAATACCCTATCCACGATAAAGTGTTCGGTATTCTTGATGTTTTCAAAAATGCTTTAATGATGTGTATTAAAATAGCACATACTTGACAAACTGACCTGAATAAGATGTACATCGTAAATCTTCTGTGAATGTTCTATATCTCTACATTCTAAGTTAATTATATATGAAGCACGAATACACAAAATATATACATACATTTAATTTACAGAAAAAATACATAGAACTCATTAAAATGTTTGTGATCTTAGTCTTTACTAGATACTTCCTGTTGCTGGTAGGGATTTTCCAAAAGTTCAAATTTCGAAATGAATCTATTCTTTTTTCTATCTGACCGTGCAAAGAGTATTCATAATGTAAGTCTTACGCTCATATAGCGACAGTGGCGTAGCTAAGGTTTTGGGGGGGCCCCTGCAAATAAATGTTGGGGGTCCTACTTACTAATAAAGCTTAAAATGGAGATTAAAATATTATATTTACTCACATAGAATAAGTGTTAAAGTAACACTCCCTGATTACCAACACTAATGGCTATTTTTCTTAACCCTTTAATGCCTGGTGTGTATTATAAGATACATAGGCTTTTTTTTTCTATTTGTACTAGTTTTAACTTTTTTTTTTCTGCTATATTCTTGTTATACTGTCTGTCACAATATGAGACGTTTTGAATTGTAAAAAATTATTTTTTTTACAATTTATATTGTAGTGTTTTTTATAAGAAAAGAAGCAAAATCCATGCAACCGCAGTCAAATGATACCCCGTCATCATCCACGCGTGCCATCACACAGATTATTTTACGTGGGCCCTCCCCGTCCTTTACCACAGGCACATTTGACTGTGGTTGCCGAGACTTGAACTCACGACCTCAGGCTTTGAGTGCATGGCCAGTGCACTACGTGTTGCCTTAACGATCATGGCTATCCAAGCCAGCAGGCTGAAGGTCTCCCAGACCGCCTAATCTAAACCGGTTTCGAATTAGAGGAAGAACGGCATAAGTAGCAACATAATTCAGGCATGAAAGGGTTAAATAAACAATATGCACTCGCTAAACGCATAATGCACAGAGGTGGAACAAAATCGTCACCTGTCGATATTCTGGGCAACTAAGGTATTAACCCAAGCAAACTTCTGTTCGTGCTACCTCAGGCATCGTTCACAAGCAATAACATTGAGCAACTGGTTAGAATAACACATATTGATTGTTTATATCTTATGACCAAATTCTAAAATAATCCAATTTATTGGCCAATCGACTACATTTTTGCATAGGTACTAGTCGTACTTACTATGTAGTTTGTTCGGCTGTTATAACAACTGTATTGAATAAAATACCGTGCTTTAATGAATTTCTCTATATCATGTGAGTGCTTTTGAGAGCATACATACTTGGAGGTAAGCTTGTTTCACACTTTTAAGCAAGAAAGGACAAAAAATACTTACATGGTACACTTCTGTCGTCAGTATGTCATCAGTAGACATGGGAGAAAATCTCATATGGACGTTACGTTGACTATGCATCAACCGTAGAGTGCGGGGATGTTGCGATTGGCATGTAAACAAAAGAATTAGGAAGGTCACTGTCCATAACGCACCGTGCACTTCACGCCACAGTTCCACTTTGTCATTGGAAGAGACTGCACACCCTCGCATACGACCTTCCTCCCCTGTGACGTAGAAGTTCCATAGTCCAGTTATGCTTACGCAGAGATCATTACCACTGAGAATTTCCCCCATGTCTGATCATCAGTGAACTGCATCTGTTCCAGCGCTTCTTCCTAGCGATTTTCCAGTTGAATATAAAATATCATGTTTAAAAAAAACTATTAAAGGCAGTCTGGGGGCCTCTAACGATCGGGGGCGTACTATCCTCCTGTATGATTTAGGAAGCTGCAGTTAAAAAAATCTGATGTGTTGCACTCACATGACTTTCTCTACTCTTGTACTAACCATTCTTACCAACTCTTATTCCTATAACTTCTTCGTGTTAAGATAAACATTTGTATAACTTATCTTATTGCTTATTTCCTTGTAGGTGCAAGGGGAATGTTAGAATACAGTAGGCTTTGCGCGATAGTCAAATGTTTGAGATTCTGTTGTCTTTGCACACTTAACATATAAAAAAATGAACAACGATGATCCATTTCACGAAAGTTCTAAGTTTTCAGAAACACATAACAAGGAATATCTCCGAAATGGTTCAACCTACAAGATAATTTATAGAGACATAAATTGTGTATTTTAGCAAGATCTACATTTTTTGTATGGTATGATTTGGTCTATCTCTAACGGTTTACCAGTTATGCAAAAGTCGTCCAGAGTAAATACGACTACAGAGGCTATAGAAAATTCAAGATAAACATTTCATTTGTCATCAAAATATCTCAAACATATGACATTTTAATCAAAATCGTTAGAGCCATTTTCAAGAAAATCAAAATTTTCGAAAAATGTTCCATTTAAAGGGTAGTTTAGGGTGGGGCTATTTTCTTCAAAATCTTCGTGTCGCATCCTTGAAAGACATTAAACTTAAATACCAACTTTGGTTTTTAACCGACTTTTCGTTTTTGAGTTATGCTGTCCACAGACTGACACACACACACACACACACACACACACACACACACACGCGCGCGCGCGCGCACACACACACACGCACGGACCTTTTTCTAAAAATGCTTTTTTTGGATTCAGGGGGTCTCAAGACATATATTTCCGGTGAAATCTCGACATCGAATTTTTGGGTGGAATACAATACTTCCCCTACTTACCAGTAGAGAAAGTAATATATTGCAATCATTTCGGGAAAAAGTGATGTATTGTACTCACATGGCTTTCTCTGCAATTGTACAAAATATTCTTACAAATACGTATTCCTATATCTTCTTCATGTTCGTATAGATAAACATTTGCAGAAAGTATCTTATTGCTAATTTTCCTATAGTTGCAAGGGCAATGTGGGAATGCAGTACGTTTTAAGTGTTAGTCATTGTAAAGCTGGTCGCTATGTGATGTCTTTGAAATTCTATTCTCCTTGCATGGCCAAAAAAAAGTGAATAACGACTACCCAGCTGAGAAAAGTATAAGTATTGGAAAATTCAGGCAAGTAACGGAATATCTCTGAAACGGTTCGCTCACAAAAATGTATTTGACATAAATTGCCTGTTTTGACGAGATCTACAATTTTTGTGCAGTAAGATTTTGTCTATCTCTTACGGTTTACCAACTGTACAAGTATCCAGAATGAAGAGGACTTCAGAGGATATTCCTAGAAAATTCAAGATATACATGAAAATATGTGAAACATATGCTATTTTAATCAAAATCTTAGAGCCATTCTTGAGAAAATAAAGTTCGAACATTTTGTCAAGAAAGGGAAGGTTGGGGGGGGGGGGGCTTTTCTTGAAAATCTTCGTGTCGCATTCTTGGAAGTTGCTGAACTTTAATATCATGTTTAGTATTTGACAGACTTTTCATGTTTGAGTTATGCCATTCACACAAACACACACATACACACGTACTTTATTGACATTTACGTTTATTTCGTAAACAAAAAAGTGACATATAAGGGAGGGCCATTGGGTTATAGACTTCCTAATTGACCACATAAACCAACGATTAACAATAGTAAAACTGAAGTTGGGGAAAACAGCATTGACAGTGTAGCAGCCCAGAAGAAGAAATAGGTGAACTACACAAGATATAGGACATCTTACACATACACAGATCCCATAATAACTTTGTAGTGGAAGACTTGAATAGCAAGGTTGGTCAAAAATTCGACGCAACTAAATGAGTAATTGAGCAACAAGAAACAGCAGGGGCAATAAACACACTTATCCCACTGCAACAAAATGAAGATCACCAACACATTCCTCAACATACCCATGAAAAGCAAATGAACATTGTGCAGTCCGGAGATAGCACAGAACGAAATTTGACATCTTTTGGTATCAGACGTGAACGTTATAAATTATTTGAATTTTGAAACGGGCCACAGAATGATCAGGACAATTGTTGGTATGGATAACTAATTTAAAAAAATCTGATGTGTTGCACTCACATGACTTTCTCTACTCTTGTACTAACCATTCTTACAAACTCTTATTCCTATATCTTCTTTCTTGATAGTTGAGATAAACATTTGTACAAATTATCTTATTGCTTATTTCCTTGTAGGTGCAAGGGGAATGTTAGAATACAGTAGGCTTTGTGCATAGTCAAATGTTTGAGATTCTGTTGTCTTTGCACACTTAACATATAAAAAAATGAACGATGATCCATTTCACGAAAGTTCTAAGTTTTCCGAAACTCACACACATAACAAGGAATATCTCCGAAATGGTTCACCCTACAAGAAAATTTATTGAGACATAAATTGTGTATTTTAGCAAGATCTACATTTTTTGTACAGTATGATTTGGTCTATCTCTAACGGTTTACCAGTTATGCAAAAGTCGTCCAGAGTAAATACGACTACAGGGGCTATAGCCAGAAAATTCAAGATATACATTTCATTTGTCATCAAAATATCTCAAACATATGACATTTTAATCAAAATCCTTAGAGCCATTTTCAAGAAAATCAAAATTTTCGAAAAATCTTCCATGTAAAGGGTAGTTTAGGGTGGGGCTATTTTCTTCAAAATCTTCGTGTCGCATCCTTGAAAGACATTAAACTTAAATACCAACTTTGGTTTTTAACCGACTTTTCGTTTTTGAGTTATGCTGTCCACAGACTGACAGACTGACACATAGACACACACACGGACCTTTTTCTAAAAATGCTTTTTTTTTATTCAGGGGGCGTCAAAACATGTATTTCCGGCGAAATCTCGACATCGAATTTTTGGGTGGAATACAATTCTTCCCCTACTTACCAGTAGAGAAAGTAAAAATTACCTCAACCTAAAACAAACAAAGCGTTGAATTGGAAAAAAAGTCATGTATGTTAACAACGTCCCTGATATCTACGGAAATAATTGTGGCTTAATAATAATATAATCTGTGGCGCGACAGGCCTACCGCTGACCTCAAGTCGGTACGACAGCTGACTGGGTCAGCACTGTGCTTCCCCCAGTCGGATGTGACCTACAGATGCCTAATGATCGTAGCTTCTCAAATTCCTCACTATGCTGAGTGGTCATTAGTCCTGTGCATGTGCTGTAAAATTCGCACCCCCTCGTATTCACACGCATTTCGTGGCTGGGACCTGGAACATTACGCTCCAGTTCATGCAACGGTTTAGGACCCTAATACGGTAAAGAAAAAAAAAAGAAAAGAAAAAAGAGTACGTGTGTTTTTATCTGGGAAATCACCAACCCGATTTTGGTAATACTTGTATCGTCAAAATGCGTTGTTCTCTCGAAGGACATAGGTTATAAGACAGCTTCTAATTTTAATTCCTAAATGACTTAAGACTAAAATGGTTTTACATGGCCTGGATATTATAACACGAACATTGGAGTTATACTTACGAAGAACGTTTTGACTGTTAGTTGATAATGTCATAGAATAGAACATTGTTACTTCATAGAAGAGTCGTGGGAAAATAAGACTAGGTTACGATTTAGCAATTTGGAGCACAGATAACATCACACAACAAAAGACAATCGGACTTGTTTATGCGGTACGATTTGTATGTGATACTTATACAGGGTGTTTATAAAGTAGTTTGCCATCTTGCACTTAAACACTTTTTATAGACCATAAACAACATGAGCATACGTTTCGATATTTTGAACACAAATTCAACGCATTTCACCGTGATGACCTTGCAAGTCTAAGCAAAAGTCTCATCTTTCCTCTGTAGCCCGAAACACCCTTGCTTGGGGTTATCTGTTCCGCAGCGGCAAAAATTCGGGTTTTCCGTTGTTCAAGACCATCGATTTTCACCTGATATACCTACTTTGGACTTGATAAGCCAGATCGGGCAAACGGGGAACCCAAAGTCTTGGCGATGCATGTCATTCAGGTAGTCCCGGACAGTTCTGGCAAAATTGGGGGGGGGGGGGGGGTGCTCCGTCTTGTTGGTAAACTACAGAATCCAAAATTCCATCGTGAATCAACTGTGGCTCCCAAAACTAGTGCTGTAAGTCAAGGTAGATGACAGCAGTTGCTGTTCGCTCGGTAAACATACACTTCTGATTTTGTGATTCCCATACATGCATTTACCTTTGGTGAGTCTCTTTCCCATTCCTGTAACTATTTGGCTGCTCATCTGCCCAAATCCGACATTTATGTCTGTTCACATGTCCACAGGTGTGGAATGTTGTCTCTTTGCTGAACAGAACATGCTGCATTAAATTTTCATTTCTATTAGCATCCAGTAAGTCATAGCACATAGCTTGTCTGGCGGCATAGTCTTCATCTTCAAGTTTAGGAGCAATTTGAATGTGTTGTTTGTGCAGTTTGAAACAGTGTTTTCCACAGAGTGGTGTGTTACCTGCTTAGTCTTCTGGTTGGTACTGAGGGACTGTGTGTAATCGCTTCCTTAATCCTTTGCACAGGTTCATCTGCTACAGCCGGTTCGCCTGAATTTGTTCACCATGTTCTTAATAGTGTGTCCAGCGCTTTATCATACGCCATTCCACGCAGTTGACAAGAAACCACAGCTATCCTTTCTCCTAGTGTGTAGATTGCTTTACATTATCTGAAAAAAGTAATAAAAAAATTAAAATTTGTAGTGTTAAAACAGAGATGGTCAGTAACTTTATGAACATCCTGTATAATATTTCAGTTCATTATTTATCAGCGGCTGATAAATAACTACCTATATAGAGAACACTGTGTCTACCATAGCATAAAAAATCTGATGTGTTTCACTCACATGACTTTCTCTACTCTTGTACTAACCATTCTTACAAACTCATTCCTATTTCTTCTTCGTGTTAGTAGAGAAACATTTGCCGAAATTACCTTATTGCTTATTTCCTTGTAGGTACAAGGGGAATATGAGAATACAGTAGACATTGAGAGATAGTCAAATTATTTAAAGCTTTGAGATTCCGTTCTCTCTGCACGGTTAACATATAAAAAAATCTGATGTGTTGCACTCACATGACTTTCTCTACTCTTGAACTAACCATTCTTACAAACTCTTATTCCTATATCTTCTTTCTTAATAGTTGAGATAAACATTTGTACAAATTATCTTATTGCTTATTTCCTTGTAGGTGCAAGGGGAATGTTAGAATACAGTAGGCTTTGTGCATAGTCAAATGTTTGAGATTCTGTTGTCTTTGCACACTTAACATATAAAAAAATGAACGATGATCCATTTCACGAAAGTTCTAAGTTTTCCGAAACTCACACACATAACAAGGAATATCTCCGAAATGGTTCACCCTACAAGAAAATTTATTGAGACATAAATTGTGTATTTTAGCAAGATCTACATTTTTTGTACAGTATGATTTGGTCTATCTCTAACGGTTTACCAGTTATGCAAAAGTCGTCCAGAGTAAATACGACTACAGGGGCTATAGCCAGAAAATTCAAGATATACATTTCATTTGTCATCAAAATATCTCAAACATATGACATTTTAATCAAAATCCTTAGAGCCATTTTCAAGAAAATCAAAATTTTCGAAAAATCTTCCATGTAAAGGGTAGTTTAGGGTGGGGCTATTTTCTTCAAAATCTTCGTGTCGCATCCTTGAAAGACATTAAACTTAAATACCAACTTTGGTTTTTAACCGACTTTTCGTTTTTGAGTTATGCTGTCCACAGACTGACAGACTGACACATAGACACACACACGGACCTTTTTCTAAAAATGCTTTTTTTTTATTCAGGGGGCGTCAAAACATGTATTTCCGGCGAAATCTCGACATCGAATTTTTGGGTGGAATACAATTCTTCCCCTACTTACCAGTAGAGAAAGTAAAAATTACCTCAACCTAAAACAAACAAAGCGTTGAATTGGAAAAAAAGTCATGTATGTTAACAACGTCCCTGATATCTACGGAAATAATTGTGGCTTAATAATAATATAATCTGTGGCGCGACAGGCCTACCGCTGACCTCAAGTCGGTACGACAGCTGACTGGGTCAGCACTGTGCTTCCCCCAGTCGGATGTGACCTACAGATGCCTAATGATCGTAGCTTCTCAAATTCCTCACTATGCTGAGTGGTCATTAGTCCTGTGCATGTGCTGTAAAATTCGCACCCCCTCGTATTCACACGCATTTCGTGGCTGGGACCTGGAACATTACGCTCCAGTTCATGCAACGGTTTAGGACCCTAATACGGTAAAGAAAAAAAAAAAAAAAAGAAAAAAGAGTACGTGTGTTTTTATCTGGGAAATCACCAACCCGATTTTGGTAATACTTGTATCGTCAAAATGCGTTGTTCTCTCGAAGGACATAGGTTATAAGACAGCTTCTAATTTTAATTCCTAAATGACTTAAGACTAAAATGGTTTTACATGGCCTGGATATTATAACACGAACATTGGAGTTATACTTACGAAGAACGTTTTGACTGTTAGTTGATAATGTCATAGAATAGAACATTGTTACTTCATAGAAGAGTCGTGGGAAAATAAGACTAGGTTACGATTTAGCAATTTGGAGCACAGATAACATCACACAACAAAAGACAATCGGACTTGTTTATGCGGTACGATTTGTATGTGATACTTATACAGGGTGTTTATAAAGTAGTTTGCCATCTTGCACTTAAACACTTTTTATAGACCATAAACAACATGAGCATACGTTTCGATATTTTGAACACAAATTCAACGCATTTCACCGTGATGACCTTGCAAGTCTAAGCAAAAGTCTCATCTTTCCTCTGTAGCCCGAAACACCCTTGCTTGGGGTTATCTGTTCCGCAGCGGCAAAAATTCGGGTTTTCCGTTGTTCAAGACCATCGATTTTCACCTGATATACCTACTTTGGACTTGATAAGCCAGATCGGGCAAACGGGGAACCCAAAGTCTTGGCGATGCATGTCATTCAGGTAGTCCCGGACAGTTCTGGCAAAATTGGGGGGGGGGGGGGGGGTGCTCCGTCTTGTTGGTAAACTACAGAATCCAAAATTCCATCGTGAATCAACTGTGGCTCCCAAAACTAGTGCTGTAAGTCAAGGTAGATGACAGCAGTTGCTGTTCGCTCGGTAAACATACACTTCTGATTTTGTGATTCCCATACATGCATTTACCTTTGGTGAGTCTCTTTCCCATTCCTGTAACTATTTGGCTGCTCATCTGCCCAAATCCGACATTTATGTCTGTTCACATGTCCACAGGTGTGGAATGTTGTCTCTTTGCTGAACAGAACATGCTGCATTAAATTTTCATTTCTATTAGCATCCAGTAAGTCATAGCACATAGCTTGTCTGGCGGCATAGTCTTCATCTTCAAGTTTAGGAGCAATTTGAATGTGTTGTTTGTGCAGTTTGAAACAGTGTTTTCCACAGAGTGGTGTGTTACCTGCTTAGTCTTCTGGTTGGTACTGAGGGACTGTGTGTAATCGCTTCCTTAATCCTTTGCACAGGTTCATCTGCTACAGCCGGTTCGCCTGAATTTGTTCACCATGTTCTTAATAGTGTGTCCAGCGCTTTATCATACGCCATTCCACGCAGTTGACAAGAAACCACAGCTATCCTTTCTCCTAGTGTGTAGATTGCTTTACATTATCTGAAAAAAGTAATAAAAAAATTAAAATTTGTAGTGTTAAAACAGAGATGGTCAGTAACTTTATGAACATCCTGTATAATATTTCAGTTCATTATTTATCAGCGGCTGATAAATAACTACCTATATAGAGAACACTGTGTCTACCATAGCATAAAAAATCTGATGTGTTTCACTCACATGACTTTCTCTACTCTTGTACTAACCATTCTTACAAACTCATTCCTATTTCTTCTTCGTGTTAGTAGAGAAACATTTGCCGAAATTACCTTATTGCTTATTTCCTTGTAGGTACAAGGGGAATATGAGAATACAGTAGACATTGAGAGATAGTCAAATTATTTAAAGCTTTGAGATTCCGTTCTCTCTGCACGGTTAACATATAAAAAAATCTGATGTGTTGCACTCACATGACTTTCTCTACTCTTGAACTAACCATTCTTACAAACTCTTATTCCTATATCTTCTTTCTTGTTAGTTGAGACGAACATTTGTACAAATTATCTTATTGCTTATTTCCTTGTAGGTGCAAGGGGAATGTTAGAATATAGTAGGCTTTGTGCGGTAGTCAAATGTTTGAGATTCTGTTGTCTTTGCACACTTGACACATAAAAAAAATGAACGGCGATGATCCATTTCAGGAAAGTTCCGAGTTTTCCGAAACTCACACACATAACAAGGAATATCTCCGAAATGGTTAACCCTACAAGAAAATTTATTGAGACATAAACTGTGTATTTTAGCAAGATCTACATTTTTTGTATAGTATGATTTGGTCTATCTCTAACGGTTTACCAGTTATGCAAAAGTCGTCCAGAGTAAATACGATTACAGGGGCTATAGCCAGAAAATTCAAGATATACATTTCATTTGTCATCAAAATATCTCAAACATATGACATTTTAATCAAAATCGTTTGAGCCATTTTCAAGAAAATCAAAATTTTCGAAAAATTTTCCATGTAAAGGGTAGTTTAGGGTGGGGCTATTTTCTTCAAAATCTTCGTGTCACATCCTTGAAAGACATTAAACTTAAATACCAACTTTGGTTTTTAACCGACTTTTCGTTTTTGAGTTATGCTGTCCACAGACTGACAGACTGACAGACAGACTGACACACAGACACACACACACACGGACCTTTTTCTAAAAATGCTTTTTTTTTGGATTCAGGGGCCTCAAAACATGTATTTCCGGTGAAATCTCGACATCGAATTTTTGGGTGGAATACAATACTTCCCCTACTTACTAGTAGAGAAAGTAAAAATGAATAACGATGTTCCATTTGACAGAAGTTTAAGTTCAGCAAAAGTCACACAAATAACAAGAAATGTCTCCGAAATGGTTCACTCTACAAAAATAATTATTTGGACACAAATTGTGTGTATTAACGAGATTTACATTTTTGTATAGTAAGATCTGGTCTATCTCTTACGGTTATGCAAAAGTCATCCAGAGTAAACAGGACTACGTAGGCTATAGTAAGAAAATTCAAAATATACATTTCATTTGTCATAAAACTACCTCAAACATATGGCATTTTAATAAAAATGCATTAATTCATTTTCAAGAAATTCAAAATTTCCCAAAAATTTTCCATGTAAAGGGTAGTTTAGGGTGGAGGAATTTCCTTCAAAATCTTCGTGTCGCAACCTTGAACCTTTTTAACCGACATTTCGTTTTTGAGTTACGCTGCCCACTGACTGACAGACACACGCACGCGCACACACACCTTTTTCTAAACATGCTTTTTTGGATTCAGGTGGCTTCAAAACATATTTCTGGTGGAATCTCGACATCGAATTTTTGGGTGGAATACAATACTTCCTCTACTTTACGTAGTACAGAAAGTAAGAAATGGTCAACCGATAGTTATAATTGACAAGAGAGAACTTTTCTTTCCTCAATTGTTGCAGACCATAATATGTCATCTGCAAAACGTTGATCTTAGTAGTGAAGAAACTTTATACTCATCACTTTCACCTCTATTTCTTTGTTAAGGTTTTCTGCACTACCTGAAAATTGTGCATTGTTGATGTTATTAAATTGTTGCTGTTCCAAATATATAAAACAATATTCCACCATTTTGATAATTGTTTAACCGCCAGTGGTTACTTGCAGATTACGCATTTACAGAACTTGAAAGACTATCGAACGGAATTTAAGAAAATTGATGAATATGAGAATTTTTCATCCTTTATTAGGATTAACACTGATGATTTACCAAAGTACGATTTTAAGACCTAAATGGGAGGATTCGCCATAAAAATCCTCTAAATGAATGTTCAGCAATTCTGCAAAGAATATGTGGTTAATTAATTGTTTGTGATTTAGAAAGCCACACTTACTATATCTTAGGAAATACTCCTGTTCTGCTTGTTCTGATGAATGCTGCCATCTGTTGATTTTTAATACCCGGTAGAACAAACATAGGATTGCTTTTCTCCACTAATAATTCAGATTAGTTTTTATTTTCTCTAATATACCCTGGAAGTATTATGTTCGTGTTTTAAGCCTTGATTGCGATGAACCTAACGTAGTGTAAGTACATGACGTGTGTAAAGTGAGGGTAAGAAATGGCGTTAAGCACAGGTTGCTTTTAACGTAACGGAAATGAATGTGATTGGTATGGTTGCGGTGCTTTAGCTTGTCTCTAGGATCATAAAAATGGAAGGTCACTCCCACCAAGCCAGTTAGAGGCACGGGGTACAAAATATGTTGCGCGGTAGAAACGTCGGAAGTCTATTCATACTTGTCTCTTCAGTCTAGCACTGATTGGACAGAACGAGCTGAATTTTCTCCTACTTTCCCCAAAACAGACTGTCACTCAAACTCACTCTCACTCACACACTCACTCACACTCAGACTCTCACTCAAACTCACTCACTCTCACACTCACTCACACTCAGACTCTCACTCAAACTCACTCACTCTCACACTCACTCTTATTCACACTCACTCTCACTCACACTCAGACTCACTCACTCAGACTCACACTCACTCAGATTCTCACTCAAACTCACTCACACTCACTCAAACTCACTCACTCACACTCACTCAAACTCACTCACTCTTATTCACTCTCACTCAAACTCACTCACTCTCACTCACACTCAGACACTCACTCTCACACTCACTCACACTCAGACTCTCACTCAAACTCACTCACTCACACTCACTCAATCAAACTCACTCACTCTCACACTCACTCACCCTCAGACACTCACTGAAACTCACTCTCACACTCACTCACACTCAGACACTCACCCAAACTCACTCACACAAACTCACTCACACTCAGACTCTCACTCAAACTCACTCACTCTCACACTCACTCACACTCTCACTCAAACTCTCTCACTCAAACTCACTCACACTCAGACTCTCACTCACTCACCCTCAGACTCTCACTCAGACTCACTCTCACTCAAACTCACTCACTCTCACACTCACTCAGACTCTCACTCACTCACACTCACTCATACTCACTCACTCTCACTCAGACTCACTCACTCTCACTCAGACTCACTCACTCTCACTCACTCTCACACAGACTCACACTCACTCGTTCTCACTCAGATTCACACACTCTCTCTCTCACTCACTCTCACACCCTCACCTCCCTCACTCTCACACGCACAAGGAATTGTTTAAGGACACTGTCATTGTGTTATACAAATGCATAATAATAAATTTGACTGCAAAATCTAACTTCTCGATAGTCATTCTAGTATATATGAAGAACATATCTTCATCGCCTAGACGGAGCTCCTGAAGAAGGTTATGGCCAACTTCATACTGTATTCGCCGTTTAAAAATGTTTCTGTTTCGTATTCTCTTTCCTTTCAAGTTCAGAAAAACATGCCCATTGGCTAGAAAAAGTAAGCTACTTCCGATATCCGCCATGTCTGCCGAGTATAACTATAACCAATTAGATCATTCCCATTCCGTTAAGTCATCCTAATATACCTATTTAAAAATTAGACCGAGAAACTTTTAAACCAGAGAAATGGCTGGTGTACTTGCGAGAGTACGGCAGAATAAGGCACGGCAATGCATCCTTTGTGTTAATCGCAATGGGCGTGCGTTCCAACATTTACTTTTAATAGTAAAGTTGTGATTAACTGTGAACAATGAGATGTTTGTGCTTTGTTTATGTGTTCTATGTTTGTTTCTTGGATTAAGATTGTGTGCCTTGCTAAGATAAACACAATACTAAGTTGCATTGTTGATTTTGCCGTAAATACTTAAACTGGATGGGAGGCAGTAGGTAACGACATTAACTCGTCTAGCGCTTAAACCAGGGGAAGACAACTTCGGGCCGTGTGACGTATTTAAACGAAGAGCCAGCTTGTCCGTTCGTGTGACGTCAGGCGAGAGCAGTGTATTGCTAGGCTGCCTAGATCAGCGGCGCATGTGTTCAGTTCCCCATGTTTCACACCAGTTTGAGACCAGGCTTCAAGATGTAGAAACATTGTCAACTGCGTTTCAGATTTTTGCGATCCCGTATCCATTGGATGTTAACAATGTTTCTAGCAGGTTGTAAACTGAATTGATAAATTTACAGTGCGACGATTTGCTGAAGGACAAATATAAACACAAGGAAGACTGGCTAATTGTTATAAGAATGTTCCTCAAACCAGATTTCTGAGGTTATATGCCCTTGTTGCACGGATATTATGTGTTTGGTTCTACGCATGTGTGCGAACAATTCTTTTCGGTTATGAACCTTTCTAAGTCAAAATCCTGAAGCATATTGTCAGATCACAATCTAACATGCAGTCTTCGGTTACAAATGTGCCGTACATTACGCCCTAACATTGACAAACTAGTTAAAGAAAAGCGAAACGGCAAATGTCGGAAAATGTCCACCTAATTGTTCTGTATAGCTCTCCTCTAACTCAGGCAAAATAGTTATAATTTCTGTTCTATTTGCGTTATAACATGACTGTTCACATAAACTAGAATTATATATATGGCATAAAGCCGAAATGTAATTATTTATAATCTGTGACTATTCCGTAATTGAAACAGTCAGCATTAAGTTTACGGTGTCCCGTATCCCATTTCCTCTTGCCCGCTGTGACGTCACATGTTCAACTGGCTTGCTCTGGGAGCATGTGTGCTAAGTGGGCTGACGTCACAGCAGCGTTACCTGTCTTCCCCTGGCTTAAACGAAGCACCGCAGCAGAAAACTTTCCTTAACAAAAAGTGTTTAAAATAATGTTATCTATCAGCTCCCGAAGTTTGTCGGTCTAATTTTGGGACATCCTGTATATCAGAGAGTTATACAATTACATTTAAAGAAGAACCGACGAGGCTTTTTACACGTTTTAAGCAGGACTTCTTGAGTTTTAATTTCCAAATTGTTATGTATATGCATTAACGTGAGTCCATAACGCTTACTACCGAAGCGATCTAGGAGTTTCCTGAAACTGCAGAGCGATTTGTTATCGTAATGCCGTACATGTTTATACGATTTGCTATGAGATTATGAGAAGCATACTCTATTGTTAACTGCTCTAAATTGCGATAGCAGGACATTATTATAATATATTTAGATATTTCATTAAATGTACATTCATTATTTTAATGAAAATAACTAACGTAGAAAACGCCCAGATTCTTTGAATATATTTGTGAAATAATGTGAATACTTTTTTCTTTACTTAGTCCTTAACAGTTTTCAAATTTTCAAATTTTCGGGTGGGGGTGGGGGGGGGGGTTAGAAGGGCTGGATCCGCTCCTGTGATTGACATTTCTTACTTCACGTTACCTCCCGTAATCCCACAGTACGTCGCGTTAGGGGAACCCTAAATAGCTCAGTTAAATACAATGTATAGACTTTCATGCTACCTAACTCCCAGTTTTGTGGTGTAGAGTGATATAAAACATTTGTGTGTATTTTTTTTCCGATTAGGAAAAAATGAAGTAGAGGAACATAGATACGTGTGTTGGAGAAAGACTTGTAGTTATTGCGTTGTTTGTGATGAAAGGGTAACACGCCCTCCGACCCGACCGCAATCCTGTTAAACAGTTGAACTTGTACGGCTGTCTTGACTCCGACCGAAGTGCTTTGTGTGTGGCTGTGTGCGAATGATGATTACGTGAGACAAGACAACAATGCAACAGTTGCAACGGATGCTGTGGCCAGGCGGTACTTCATCAAGCGGTGGAAGTAGTGCTCACAGCTCCAGAAGGAGCAGCGTCGTTCCCGATCCAGACTCTGCCTTCGATGCCTGCAGCTACTTCGTCAACGACATTAACCAAGGCAAGTAGCATTTACGCGTTACGGCAACAAGTTTCTTGCTTCTACTTTATGTATTTGGGAATCGTGCTACAGGGTGATGCATTTGAGAAACACAGTGGCATTGAGAATTAACCCTTTAATGGGCCGTTTCATTTCATGAGTGTTACAAGTTTGCTGTTGTGTGCATAATAATATACTTTAAACAAACCTTTTTTTTTTTTTTTTTTTTTCACATTCAAAACATCAAAAACATCAGGATGGGAGGCGTACTTCTCACAGCCTACATGAAAGTACATAATATGCAAGGGAAAAGTCCTAGGTTACATAAAACATTTACAGAATACACACGAGTCATCTAGTATCAAAACCAGCCAACTCACAAAATGTTTTTTTTTTTTTTTTTTTTTTTTTTCAGTATTCATTAAAAACTTCTGCAGACAAACCAATGAAAGTTAGTAATATTTTTGTTTCACTTTTATTTGGCTCCATGTGATGGGTTCATGTTGTATTACTATGAAAAATCATATTAATGATTTACTATATTTTTCAAAATTTTAAGTTTTGACTTGGCCGGTTTTGTTGCAGACAGACTTTTTTTTAACTCTAAATCTTTCAAATAACAAAAACTATTTCAATCAGTACCTAACATCAATAAAAAAAAACATAAATTATTCATTAATTATAAAAAATGTGGTATAATATTAAAGAAGAACAAAAACTAGTAAGAACATAAAGAAAATTTTAAAAAAACAGCATTTTTTCCCTTTCACTTTAAGCTTTAATACAGGGGAGATTTTGCATGGAAAATAATATGAATTCTCTAGTAAAACAACAGCACTTTGATAGATATAATTTTACATGCCTCAATCCTACTTTACATTAGATTACAATATCTGGCATGCTCTTGGTATATGCGAATAACATGGCATTAAGGAAAATGCTTTTGCACCAATTAAAAAGGTCATTTGTCCAACATAACATCTGCAGCTAAAGTAATAAATTATTTTTAACTTCTGTGTATCCATTTAGTGCTGATGGTTTGTTGAGCTGGTGATAATAAGGTTTCAAAGTAAAAATTCAGAAGCGGGATGTTATTGTAACAATAACTTTCCTGATTGACTTGGCCGGTTTTGAATGCACTTCCTGCATGACTTGGCCCGTTGTGTTGCAGAACTCTTAATTCAACAATGTGTAACATGTCTTGGCCAGATTTGATGCATATTAATTTATCAACAGAAAGAGTACTTGTTTTACTTTCAGTTTATAATAAAAACTCACTTTTCAAAATTTTGTGACTTGGCCGGTTTTGATGCTAGACGACTCTCATGTTCTGTGCTGTATGTAAGTACTATATTATAATAAAACTACAAAAGTAGTTTATATTATACATTTTGATATAATCTAAACTGAAGTCAGGTATTTTCCATGGCACATTTAAAGACTTTCTAAAACAAGAATCAGCACATAATGGAACATTACAACCTTTGTACATGTAGATGTTGTTTTATCATGTGCCTTGTCGGAGCAAAGGTGACAGCATCGGTGTGACCAAGTTGGTATAAATTACTTTGCTGGTAAAACAGGGAGCTGCAGCCAAGCTTCTGCCATTTTATTTTCTCTTTGAGCCCTTGTGGAAGCAATACTAAGATGTGTTCAATTTTTTCTGGTTTTGTTGAAGTTTCCACTATGTGCCAGCACACATGAAGTGGTCAGCAGGCTTCCCATGGCCTTTCAAACATAAGTGGGAAGTATACTTCCCATGGCCTTAGAAAGGGTTAAATTACAAATAGTTCACTTCAGTTGTTTAGCCCATACTTACAGAATCAAAAGCAGTGTGTCGTGGTTACTGGTGAAACATCTGATGTAATGTGTGTCCCACAGGGTTCTGTGTTAGCTCCAATCCTTTGTATTGTCATGATAAATGATTTACTGTACAACGTTCAAGCTTACTCAGTAGTGTATGCTAATGATGCTGCTTTTCTTAATATCCATGCTGATATTGATGAATTAAAATTAGATGCTGAGCACATTGTTTTACTGCCAATGGATTTTTAATGGGTTATAATAAAACTGAAGTATTGATTTTTCTGGAAACAACATTATCTTGGGCTAGCCATGTCAGATATGTTTGTAAAATATAGTCTCATGTTTTATATGTTAAGAAATTTAATAACCACTTTTTCAATGTTCCATTTATATGCTGCCTTTAGCATTGAAGGTCATATCGGCGGCTTTTAACGTCTTAGAACAATTCCTCAAGAGCAATGGTGTTCACATGCTTAATGGTGGTTTTGGACCTTGGGGTTCTATTACTTTATTTTTTGTTGTAATAATTTGCTTTAGTACTCGTCCCACTATTTAACAATCTTTTGTATGCAGAATGCTACTGTGTACCTCACATATAAACCTTTCCAGTGTCTTCCTTCTTTGGCAATGATCAACAGCAGCTTGATGCTGCTACCATTGTTTTATCACATCTCTCCTCAAATGTTTCCTATTTCTTGCATCTAGCAACCAAATTGTATAGTCTTTGCACTATTTTATCCCAGTGTTATTTTACTTTTTCTGCAACCAGAGCTAAATGTCAAAGAAATAGGAAGAGAAATATCAAATTTTCTCCCAGATAATGTAATACTTCTGTCCCTAAAGGAAAGAAATGTTAATTAACCATGAAAGCGAATCAAATTTCTCACTTTTAACATTAACTGTGAATGTGACATGCATGCAGTTATTCAGATTTAAATGAGGAATTGCATTACTTGGTATTTTTGGAAGTATTGATATCAATGTTGTCATATACCAGGCATGGGCAAAATCAGTTCAAAAGGGCCACTCCATTGAAACTCCTTACCTCACTTCACCGTCCATCCCTCCCCTTCACTGGTGTTCAGCTCTGCTTTCAACAAGCTTCATTCAATGGCAAGTATGGCTTCTTTGGGACATCTGTTTCATGAAGAGTGGCAGAGAGAATTTTTTGTAAGTTACAAAAACAGGAAACTTTGCTATTTAATTCATGGATTTTAATTTGCAAATATAAAGTGTTACAATATCAAATGCCACTTTGATCGGAAGCATTAAAGCAAACTTCAGCGATCGTATTTATATACAGTTTCAAAAGGTACTTTCTGCATACTCGTATTTGTAGACATATAAATGGGATTATGATTCCTCTTTTTAGGTGTTTAGTTTCTTATTAGTTGATTTAATGTAAACTATTGTATTTCATCTTTAAAAGCTTGAACTCAATCTGAAGTTTAAAACCAAACAATTTATAATGTTGATCAAACAGTTTTAAAATATGTTTAAGGCTAAATAGCAGTGGGGCTTCACTGCTTTATTTATTGTGAAAGAGAAACAATTTAGCATGTTAATCATAAGACAGCGTAAGGATATTGCACACATAAGATAAAGGAAGATTATAAACTTGAGGATGATGTAATTTGCCTAACCACAGTAGGTGGCTGTAATAATTATTGTATGCAAAATGTGTTTAATGTAAACAAGATAGTAAAAGTGTGGAAATTATTACTACTGCTCAGGTGGAACGAAGCCACCACTGCATATGTTGTATCAAAGCAAACTTTGTACTCGGTAAGAGAATGTGGGGTGAGTAAGGCAAGTTCATTCGCTACCTCCCCTCTGGTGCCCATGCCTGCATATACTATTAAGAAGATCTGCACATAGAATATTGTGTCTATACCATAGAAAACTTGTATTCCTTCACTCTTTCTGTGAAATAAACCAACAGAACGTTTTTTTGAATACATTTGTATATTCTTCAGTAAACACTAATTTTTTAAAATAAGTGTGTGCTTCTTTACATAATCTAGTGGATTTTTCAGTAACAAACCACTAACTGCCTAACTAGCGGCATACATTATATCTTTTGGTTCTTCAAAATTATTCATTTTACATTTAATTTCACAATGTAAACAATGCAATGAATATAAACAACAATGTTGCTATGCATATCCTTTCAATTATTCCAAAGCTCCTTATACCTTGTCAATAGTTCCAAAACACCTCAGTGAAATAGTTTCAACAAAATTCAATAATAATAAATACATTGTGACAATTTAGCTCGATCATGGGAAAGATAGTGTAAATAATATGTGACTGAAATAGATTTTGTGCTCAGTGCATTTGTTACCATCAGGATAAATCCCTCAAGCTCCAGTTATGTACCTCATGGAAAATCATGTGTTTCTCTCCCTTAATGTATATATGTAACACAGTAGAACTGCGCTAATCCAAACCCAACAGATCCAAAATTCTGGATAATCCAAACACAAAATCCATAATTTAAAAAGACAATAAAAAGTTTATGTGTAGTGTGCAGAAAGCATTTTTATAATAGAACTGACAAAACTCATTATTGCAACTACAAACATCAGAACAAAATGTTTATTGCACAGAAGCGTTTTGCGGAGCAGAAGAATACATTGTTGTTAAGTTGTGCATGGTACCTACATAATTGCAACATTGTCACTTCCTCACATTGGTACGCTACGTCACCTTGTACCTGCTAATCCTATAGCTGAATTTATATACATTTTTTTCCCTTCATATTTTGGATAATCCGAACATTTCTGAATCTGATCAGACTGCACCTCCAATTAAATTGGATTAGCAGGGTTCTACTGTATACTGTTTTGTCTGCATTTATTTCTGCTCACTATGTTAACAGTATGTTGCAATCAATTTTCATTTGTCTAATTATTTACACATCCTTTGGTTTACCACTGAGACAGGATATTGTAAGACCCCAAAAGAAAATCGTTTATGTGAATATTTGTTAAGAGTGTAATTTGTTTTTGGTGTTGGTATGAGTTGGTTAAATGATGAAAACGTGTTACTATTGTTCATTGTTACAAACAATTAAGTTTGTTTAAAGACGTCATAAATATTTTCATATTTAATTTTAATATATATGTATAAATAAAAGAATTATATGTGTTCAATATTGAAAGCGAAGGGAGAATGGCTAAGGATCGCTTCCCTAACAATGCGGGAACTATTTGATGAACGCATACGCGGATGTACACATGGCAGTCGGAATCCTAGACTTGCAACCAAAAGAATTTGAGAATAGCGTCCGTGTCTTTGGTATAGATGGACGCATTTTTATGTGTGCGCGTCATAAAATAGTGAAAGTAAGATTACTAAATGTTTAAAGACTGTTAATTTGAGTAAAATAAGTGAAACATTAGATAACTTTAACAAGTTAGTTAATACAAAGTGTGCAATTAAATGAAAGGATGTAAAATAGACAAAGTGTAAAGTGATAGAAGACACATTTAGTGAAATATCGCTAAATTTTCAGACATTAAATCTCGGCGATGCTAGGGAAGTCGATCCACTGAAATAAAAGACTTGCTACTGTGATACGATTTAAATACTGTGAATAAGAAGGTGCGAATAAAATATTTCACTAAAGTTAACCCCGAGTGTATGTTCATTCCATCCAGTACCACGACCCGAGATAACGAAAGAGTCAAAAGCTCATCACCATCACCGACGATTAATTATAAAAACAGCACCACCACAAAACACATATGCCATGTTTAAATGTTATACATTGAAATGATTACAAAATAAATGTATGTATAGAGATAAAGATAGCCCAACAGATCCCATTGGGCAAGACCCTCTGACAGTTTGTGGGGCTAGCTGTATGGAATTCACAGGGTGAGCTAGTTCCTGTGAATCTTGAATTAATTGGCATGATAATAACACATTAACATCCTTCCACCTCTCTCTGCCTCTTGTCCAGTGATCACCAATAATTTCTCTCACTTCACTAAATTCTTGTACCCATCTCTTACATGTTCGTTCTCTGTTACTTTTTCCTAATCTCAGATTCCACATTGTTGTGGCATAAGCCCACCCATTTTGAAGCATTCTGGCCATGTGACCTCCCACTTGTCCAATTTATGTATATGTTACATTAATATCTTGCCTTTTTCTTGATATGGCTATATAAACATTAATAATCACATATTTTACCTTTAGCTCCGAAATAAATTACATTGTATTTCTTTTACCTAGATAACATTAGAAAAGCATAACATTGGATTTAATGCTTTCTTGTCATTGTTCTGGGTGTTCTTAGTTCAATTCCCATTTTAACCAGAAGAGTAAATTTGCAGGTTTCAGTTACAGGAAGGGTGGCACTCAAGGCTTGATTGCCTTATATTATTTGTTGCAGATGCAAAGGAGCAGGCTCGACAGAAGTGCCATGCCTCACTGCGGGACACCTGTGCAGCTGCAGATTCTTCATTGCTCAAAACCTTGCTACAGCAGATCCTACCAGAGGCAGAGTTGGTTGTTAATATGGCCCCAAGTGGGTCTAACACACTACTATTTACGTAAGTGTAACAGCAGAGTAGATCTGCATCTATTGCCTTTCAGTAGCTTAATTTTCAAATGACTGCTCTTCAGTTTACATAGTTGTAAAAATATCACTATTTCCTATACTTTCATTAGCAATCTGAAGTATTGACCCTGTTCATTGTGCTTTTTCTACTACGTATATTAGGTAGGGGAAGTATTGTGTTCCATCTAAAAATTTGATGTTGAGATTTAACTTGAAATACACATTTTGAAGTCCCTGAATCTAAAGAAAGGATGTGTGCATGCTTCTGCGTCTATGAGCAGCTTAACTCAAAAACGTAAGATCAGTTAAATACCAAACTTGGTAATTTAAGTTCAGCATCTTCAAGGATGCAACATGAACATTTTCAAAAAAGGTCCTCCTATGCCAGACTACTCTTTACACGGAACATTTTTTGAAAGTTTTGATTTTATCAAAAGTGACTCTTAAAATACTGTATGTTTCAGGTATTTTCATGACAAATGAAGTCTATATTTTGAATTTTCTGGGAATGTCCTCAGAAGGCCTTTTCATTCTGAATGACTTTTGCATAACTCATAAACTGTAAGAGATAAACAAACTCTTACTGTGCAAAAAATGCAGATCTGGTTAAAACACAGTTTATGTCAAATAACATTTTTTGTAGAGTGAGCCATTTCCAAGATATTTCTTGTTATTTGTTTGAATTTTCTAATATTTTTCTCAAATGGGAAGTAGTTATTCATTGTTTTTTCTCTTGGCCATGCAAAGATAATGGGATTTTAAAGCCATCACATAGCGAACAGCTTTAAAAGATTTGACTATTGCTTAAAGCCTTCTGCATTCCAATATTCTCTTTGCACGCACAAGAAAATTAGCTATCAGGTGATTTATGCAAATATATATTTTGATTGAAATGAATAGATTGAGTAATTAGCGTTTGTAAGGGTAGTTTGTACAAGAGTAGAAAAAGTCATGTTAGTGCAACACATAAGATTTTTTACATAAATATTCTTTGTTGTTGTAAGAGAAATCTATCTGCTCTCAGTAATTTTCTGTGTTTGAAATTAAATTTTCAGAGGTACAGTAAAACCTCTTTTATCTGGAAAAACTGTGACCAAAGGCAATCCAGAAAATCGAAAATCTAGATAATCCGGGTTATATGGGTAATAAGCAAATCAAAACCCTTAAATAAGCAGACTTGCTGTTTATGACAATAACAAAATACAATTATGTACACTACATAGTGTGTATTGTTTACGAGACATTAAAAAAACACAAAAACCTTAATCTTATAAAATCAGATCATTTCTTAACAAAGAATTGATCCACAGTCTGTTTTAAACATGTGTGGCATTTGAACGAAGTACGGTCAGACATACCGTGTCAGCACTGTGTGACACACTACTAAATCTTTCTTAAACTCAACATGTAGCATTTTACAGTACAGTACGTAATACCATAATTTATTGTACAATTTATGCAGGAACCATACATTGAATCAAACTAAAAAGCGAATATTTGGTGTAATATAGTTATATTCTTGCTATCCTAGTTAAATTTGTTATCTAATGTGAACATTTAATTTTTAAAAAATATATTTACAAATCTGACCTGGATAATCTGGAGATCCAGATAAACAAGGGCCAGATAAATGAGGTTTTACTGTAAATATGAAATGTCCATAAGGAGCACAAGCCTTTATCTTCATGGGTTGGCCTCAAATGACCCAGTTGTGCACAGGCCTCCAAATCCCACTGGCTCCTTCCCTCTCTCCTTCTCTCCCTCCCCCTTCCTTTGCTCACTCACTCATTCACTCACTCTCTCCCTCACTCACTCTCTTTCTCCCTCACTCCCTCTCTCACTCACTCCCTCCCTTCCCCCTCCCTCCTTCCTTTGCTCCCTCACTCTCTCCCTCACTCACTCTCTTTCTCCCTCACTCACTCCCTCTCACTCACTCTCTCCCTTCCCCCTCACTCACTCCCTTTCTCCCTCATTCACTCCCTCTCTCCTTTTTGCCCTCCCCCTTCCTTTGCTCACTCACTCTCTCCCTCACTCCCTCCCTCCCTCACTCCCTCTCACTCACTCCCTCTCTCTCACTCACTCCCTCTCACTCCCTCCCTCTCACTCCCTCCATCCCTCCCTCCCTCCTTCCTTTGCTCACTCACTCACTCCCTTTCTCCCTCACTCCCTCCCTCACTCATTCACTCCCTCCCTCACTCACTCCCTTTCTCCCTCACCCTCACTCCCTCACTCATTCACTCCCTCACTCACTCCCTTTCTCCCTCCCTCACTCATTCACTCTCTCCCTCACTCACTCCCTTTCTCCCTCACTCACTCATTCACTCCCTCCCTCACTCACTCCCTTTCTCCCTCACTCACTCTCACTCATCTCACTCTAAAAGAGCTTTGGTGCAAATTTCCAACACACCGGCAGTGCTGATGTGAAGCTGGTAATTGACAGCATCATTAACAAACAGAATATTGTTTTAACTCTAACCTAACCTCCCATGAGGGAGGTATTTATTTATTTTATTTTTGTGTTGATTCACTTGGGTATTATAACAAAATGTGTAATAAAACCATTTCTCCAAATGTTTAATCTAGATTAACTTGAAGTAGAAAAGTATAGTGGGTGGAGAAAGTAATGTGTATGTAGCATATCAGTTTTTTAATAATGAAGTAAGCTATATTTTCAGTACTTTAACATTCATTGAATCAGCGCCATTTATGTTAACAGAGTTTCATTTAAGGTTTTTAATCTGAGTTGCTTTATCATTCCCTTATTGATTGCATGCTTGAATAATGTAGAGGGCTAAATAATTCTTACATACACAACTATTTAAAAATAAAACATTTTCTTTTCCTGAAAAAGACACAAGTCCAAACATGGACTTCATATGCTTTCAAGATGACCATTATATTATTATAGTAAGTTTAGCTATACATTTAAGTACTAATGATAGTTGCTATTTGCTGGTGATAGTATATACTTGCTTATTCTTGTTTGTTTTAGCGCCTGTGAAATGGGCCGAAAGGAAATTGTGAAGCTGCTGTTGGATCACCATGCTGATGGCAGAATACATCCTGTAACAAAATATTCTCCATTGTATATAGCTTGTTATAATGGGAGGAAAGACATTGTTGAAATGCTTTTAAAGGTAAAGAATGTTGATGGTTGTCTGTTGTTGGTCTGTCTCCAAGCATACATCTAAAAATAAGTACAGTTGAATCTGCTTTATACATAACCCAGTTCTCAGTAATTTATATTTATACATACATTTTTGTAGGTCCCTGCAAAATGTAATTTAAAATAGGTCCTGGCAAAATGTAATTTAGAAGCATGCTATTAGAACCTTATTTATACATAATTCGCTGTTATACATATTAAATTTCAGCGAAATGCAACTGAGTTTTATGTAATTATGAGCATACAGCATATCCTATCTTAAAAGAAACTCAAGGCGTATTTTCCTTATCTCTGTTGACAAAGATGCAAGCTGTGTAGGCAGCAGAAATAGAAGACAAATACATTTGCTGGTAGAGCTGGCGGCTATCGGCGCAACAATGTTGTAGCAACAATTAAGAAGCAAACAAAAAGTTTCAATATCTGGTATTTACTGATTAACAGTGATTTTGTCTTTCAGTTCTCAGTTGCTTTTAATTAGCCATGGAGAACAGAAAATAAAGTTTATACAAGAGGTGGAATTTAATCTACTCAAAACCATAACCGAAATTGCTTCAGACTTAGGAATTGCCTATACCACACTACATACTATCAGTAGCAAAATAAGGTGTATGCACTTAATGCAAGAAAAGTGAAACAGACCAAATTAACTTATTTCTTTAAAGCAGAACCAAGTTCAAAATGTTTTCTTTATACATATCTTTGTTGTTTGTAAAATGTTACACATGTAGACCCACTGTATGGCTTTTTTTATGTGATGTATTATCAAAATCTCATTTGTAAGTAATTCTTAGTTACAAGTAATCTTCCCTCTTCCCCTTGATATACACATAAATCAGGTTCAACTGTAATTTACAATGCAATTGAGGCCAGTTACTGAACTTACTGTATAGTCCTGGCATGTCAGAATAAACAGCTGCTGAATATGGGCTGTAAACTTGCCATCTCTTGGTTACAAAAAGCAATGTTTTCATTTTCCATTTACATTTGTAAGTCGGCAAGAAATTATATGTAAATTGTATATTGTAATGCCAAAACAGAACAAAATTTTAGTGTTTGGTATTAGTGAACTACTTACTGAAAATAAAATTAAAAAATGAGGTTTTTGAGAAATCATTCTTGTCTTTTTACATTTACGTTCTCACTGCCTGTGTGGTTGTGGTGAAAATTCAAAATAAAATGTTTTTGTGAAATATCCCTAAGCAGTAATTAGTATCTGGCTTGCATGGTGATATGCCTCGATGAAGGTAGTGTAAAACTCTAGGAATGACTAAAAGGGTGATGTCATAGTGTCATGGTACTAATTAAGTGAAATAAGATATTTTAAAATAAATACTTTTTATATCATGGAAATGAATATGGAACCAGAACTGAAAAATTCTACCTCTCAAACATTGCCCACACACGGCTTGTGTGTTTAAAAACATCAGCAATAAGTTTGTTTGCATAAATAAATAATGAATATGGAACAACATCTATCAATCTGTGAACAACTTAAAGTGTATCCAAACTTGACCTCAAACTACTGGGATAAGAAGGAAAATCGCTTTGTTGCTAAACCCCGAGTATTACTACACACACACACACACGCACACAAACACTTACTTTTGATTTTCCTTAACACAAAATGTATAGCACTGTGTGTTTTATTTGCTTTCAGAGATTTCCAGAACTGGTTCAGCAGCCCACAGTAGAAAGGTGGCTTCCAATTCATGCCTGTTGTATAAATGGCCATGTTGTTGTCATGGAACTTCTGCTAAAGTATCCATACCCTCCAGAACTCATGCACAAGTTCAGGTTGGCAAAAGAACAGATGATAAATCTAAAAATCCCTCACTTAAGTTTTGAAATATAGACTGTAGAATTGAAACATTGAAGGCATACTTTCAGAAACTTAGTTGTACAGTACGTTTACTACAAAACTTCAGCAGCAGGTGCACAGCCTGTGTGACCTTCATATTTCCCTGCTTGCATACGGTAATTGTCACATGTGTATCAGTCTTACATCTGTTAGGTAGGTGTTAAGTGCTGTTCTAGTCCAGTTCACATGTGAATAACATTAGGAGTGTTTAGTTTATTAGGAGTGTTTAGTTTTGCTTGAAGTGTTTTCAAAATGAATTGATTGCAGTATGCAGAACAACAAAGAGTGTTTATGTATGATACGTATGTGCTTACATCATCTTGTAGGGAAGTTATAAGATAGTTTGAAACTAAATTTCCTGGTGTGCATATTCCAAGTAGAGGCACTGTTCATTTGCTTGTAAATAAACTTAAGGAGATGGCATCAATTTGTGATAGGAAAAGAAAGGTAAAATGATGTGTGCTTACAGATCAGAAATTAGATGAAATCGCAGAAAGCTTAGAATAGTCACCTCAAAAATCTCTTAAGTGCCTTGCACAAGACAAAATTGAAACAAAATATCAAGAGATAAATTATTGCTATAATGGAAGCTGAACTAAAGCGTGTGAATGAAAATTTCCTTAGAAGATGCTGTAGATGTATTAGTGCAGATGGACGGCATTTCCAACATCTCCAACAATATGTTTTGTGTTTATTCTGATAATAATTGTTAATGTGATTTGAGACTTGATTTGACGTGCATGTATGTGTGACCGGGAGATGGGCTGTGCACTGCCAGCCAAGTCATACAGTATGTGCTTGGGAGGTGGTCCATGCGCCTGCTGGCCAAGTTTTGTGGTAAATGTATTGTAGATTGGAAATAATCTGACAGCAATGACATATTTTTACTATAAATGTGTAATAAACTCTATCTAGTAAGGTGAAATTACTGAGTTTAATATTACTCAGTTTCTAAACTCCTCTGTGTACTCAAAAGTTTTTAAACTCATGTTATATTTAATTTTAGGGACCCAACAGGAGAATGGGAATATGAAATGCCCTTTGACCTGAACATGAAGGATGTTACAGGCCAGAATGTACTATATGTTGCCAGCTTTTTGGGAAACTGTAAAATGGTAGACCTCCTTCTGAAGTTCAGAGTTAAAGCAACAAGAGTGAAGGTGAGTCTTTGATATACAATGTGGCTATCAAATCTGGACCTATGGAGAACTAGCTATTTTGTTATATTTGAAACCATGGAACTGTGAGTGTCCAGAGCAGCTGATGCAGTAATGATCTAGTTTTTGTAGCATGCACCTCAACTTTCAATGTCCTCCAATCCTATGATTCCAAGTAATTAAATGGTGTGGTATGTGCTTGTGATAAAGGGTACACAGTATATGGAACTGTGAATATATACATTTTAAATTATTGTGTAAATTGTGAAGTAGATATTTTAAATATTGAACAAAAATAAAGCCTTATAATAGCTGCAGGGTTACGCCAGGCGCGGCTCGTCAGGGTAGGCAGGGTAGGCACTGCCTACCCTATCGTAATACATCAACAAATAATGTTTAACTATGATTCTGCATTTTATCATTTGAACCGTCATTTTCCCCTAAATTGCAGTTCAAGAAAAGTTTTCTCGGTTATAATGACCAGCGCATGGTCAAATCCTTTAATCTCAATTCCGATTCATCAAAACTGCGCTGCGTGTTTGAAACGCGCGGCAGAAATGATACGCATGGAACCTGGGTAGTGGAGAGCAGGCTAGCTTAACCTCTGCCTGCCCGGCCCCGTTTCCTCAGTACGAGGCCCTTGAACAGGGATAAGGAAACATTCCGTCTGTATATGCACTCCGAGCATGCGTAGACGCGTCTGCCAGCAGTCCGAACACTTGCCTGCCCAAATCCGAATTTATGCGACATTTTCCGAACAGCCATACTCCACGAACGAAGATCTCAGAGACCCGAACGTGTCATCACTGTAATACTAGTATGACCGACTTAATTAGTGAACTATTACAAATTCCGCTTTCGCGGCGCACTGACAATGAAAAGAGGAGTGTTTTAGCCATTTAACACAAAGCTGCAGTCAGACAATTTTTCAATTTCTTAATCCATTTTAGTCATGGGCATCGCAAAACTTTGGCAAGGGGGGCTCGGCTCCCCTTGGAAGTTGGTGAACTTAATGTGCAGTCAGTTACTAACTATTAAACTATTATTTTAATTTTGATGTAAAGAACAATTTTTGTTTAGCACAAATTAATACGGTTATCTGCAACAAATACTATAAATTTTGACAGTAAAATAATGATTTAATATTATATGATTGCAAATTTCCAACATGTGCCCCCTGGAAAAATGTCTGCCGACACTCGTGATTTTAGTTTTGGCGGTAATTCGTCCGTAAGTCACACTCATTCACTCTGCTCTTATTAAACAACCAAACAATATATTGTTTGCGTTATCCGCAATGACTTCGCCCCTATATTTCGGATAAACGGGGTTTATTATTATTATTATTATTATTATTATTATTATTATTATTATTATTATTATTATTATTATTATTATTATTATTATTATTATTATTATTATTATTATTATTATTATTATTATTATTATTATTATTATTTATTATTATATATTATATATTATTATTATTGTTATTATTATTATTATCATCATCATCATTATTATCATCATCATCATAATCATAATCATCATCGCCGTCGTCGTTGTTGTTGTTGTTGCTGCTGTTACACTTTGCCTACCCTAAAATTTTGACTGCGAGCCGCCACTGGGTTACGCATGGAGGATGAAGTCTTTCATGTTGGAAATCAACTTGACTGAGAAATACTTGTTCTTCTATAATGGCAAAAAATGTACAATTGAACATTTACTTTCAATACTAGTTTTATGAATAAGAATCATACAGGTGAATGTAGAGCACTAGTAATGTGAACAGACAAAGGCTTAGGAAACCTTGCTACATAAACTGTAAAACGAATAAAGGCTGAGTGATTCAGAATCACATGCACATGGAAAATTATAAGACAAAGAAACTTCCGGCCACATATTAAATACACAGTTTTAGTAATTTTCATCACAGAGAACACTGTTCTGCTTCAAGCTCATGTCTCTTTACACATGGCAACATGCAAGCTTGTACAATTAGATACTAAGAAAGCCTGATATTGCCATGGTCCCACAACCCTTACTCAAAATGGCCTGCAAAGCTTTTACATTCATACATGCTTCACACCAAAATTATGCGCACCCCATTATAACCGTACAACAAGCATTCAGAGAAGTGGTTAATTAAATTTTGAAAGGGCCAAAAGTAGGATAATCATAAATTTAGAAATACATTACAGCCAAACATGCTTTTTCTGTTAATTCCTGCTTTAGTGTTAGAAAGATCTTACCAAGATACTGCCACGCTGCATGTTCCCTTTGTACTGCCATCTTTCATGGTCAGTGCCTCTAACCAAGGCCTGGTGCCATTGAGAAGGACGTACAGTCGCCTGATACAGGCAGAGAGCAGGAGAGATGGAGGGGAGAAGCTTCCAAGGCACATGTGTGTGAGCTGCCTCCTAGCATGTAGTCATCAAGTATGAATAAACGCTGTCTTTTAGCAGTCTCTGTTGTTATTAACATCCTTCAACGTAGTGTCATATCGCATGGTGAATGAATGAAATTGGTGAAATGATGCACAAATGAGCCTGAGGTCCATAGAGCTTAAAGTTACCCAACATTTGTATTCTCAGCATAAGGGAAAACCTTGGAAAATACCTTATCCGGATAACTCACCCTAAGCAAGATTTGAACTAGCGGTCTGTATTGTCACTGTTGGAACTAATTGGAGCAATGGAAGAGATTACCATGGCACAAGTTACCGCAAATAGAAGAACATTGGAGTAATCATTTTAACATCCCACAAAAATAAAATATTCTATAACTGATAAAAATATAAACAAAATAGCTAGTTCTGTGATTCCAGACTTTAAAACCTTTGTGTATACACTTGCATTTTATAGAATGTAGACCAAATACATTTTAAATATTGATCACACTTCACTGATAATTGATGAAAACCAACACTGGTTCAAAATACTTGTTTTAAGCAATCATTTCTGCAGCTTGCTTGAAGAATTGTGTGCCAGTTTGAATGTCTATATATCTACACACATTCTAAACTCTATTGAAATGGTGTAAATAATGAAAAATTACAAAACCAATACAAAAAGGCTGTACATAGCTCCAAAATACATACCCTCCACTTTTCATACCTTTACTTGAAATGTAAATCCCCATGTGAATCATTGTCACTATAAAACTTGATTCACATGGAGATCTACATTTAGAGCAAATATACCATATGTGGAGAACCTGAGTTTTGCTGTTAGATTTATGTGAATTATGGATGCTGTAATTATACATGGGAAGGGAAGAGAGAAATGATTTGATCCATAAGTTCAGCAGACATTTTGAATACCAATTTCTTAAATGATTATATATTCTCTTAATATTCCACAAGCTAAAATGTTTCCATTACCAAAGATTCTTGTATTAAAGCTGGACCAGGAGCACGGAGATGAAAAAAGTGCAGCTGAGGAAGTGCTGAGTCCTACGAGAAGAAGAATCTCGGATGGTATCATCTCAATCATGGCTCGACTTAACCTGAGCTCGCGTAGTGACGGATCTGGTGCAGGTGCTGCAGGCAAAAATGAATGTCAGTTGAGTCCACTGCAGCTGAACACTTACTGTAACAATGGAAGTGAGACAGCACTACATGCAGCAGTGCGAGGAAAACATAGTGATGTTGTCAGCATACTACTTCAGGCTGGAGCTGATCCCAACCTTCCTTGTAGGCCACCCGATCAGGTTAGTTAACCATTTCACTATTCTGCCTTCCATAAGTTATGAATGGAATGGTTCGACTCGACAAACTTCACACATGGTTTAAATTTGAGTAACAGCCTCCCATTTGAGAAAAGTCTAAGTATTGAAAAATTCAGACAAATAACAAGGAATATCTCCAAAATAGTTTACTGCATAGAAAAACTGTATTTGACATAAACTGGTGTTTTAACAAAGTCTACATTTTTTGTGCAGTAAGATTTTGTCTATTTTTAACGGTTTACCAGATATGCAAAAGTCACCCAGACTGCAGAGGGCTTCTTTGGACATTCCCAGAAAATTCAAGATATACATTTCATTTGTCATAAACATATCTTAAGCATATGGTGTTCTAATCAAAATTGTTAGCCATTTTTATAAAATCAAAATTTTTGATAACTGTTCCATGTAAAGGGTAGTCTAAGATTGGAGAATTTTCTTGAAGATCTTTGTGTTGCATTCTTGGAAGATACTGAACTAAAATACCAAGTTTGGTATTTAACTGACTTTTTGTTTTTGAGTTATGCTGTTCAGACAGGGAAACCACACACATTTAAGAGGTAGAATCAGGACTGAAAAATTCAATGCCATAGCTGGGATTTAAACCATGGATCTTCCACATCGAGCGGCTGCTTTAACCACTAAGCTACCCATTGACCACACATGGCTTGTGTGTTTAAAAACACCAGCAGTAAGCTTGTTGGCATAAATAAATAATAACACACACATTTTCCTAAAAATGCTTTTGTTTAGATTCAGGAGATCCCAAAACATGTATTTTCAGTGAAATCTCGATATTAAATTTTTGAGTGGATTGCAATAGGTACTTCCCCTACTTACTATATGTAGTAGATTAAGTTAAAATGCATACAAAGTTGTTTTTTTCAAGAATTATTCTACGAAGTGGCAAATCTTTTAAGCCTAATAAAGTTGTATTATATTTTAAATTCAGCTATCACCACTAAATTAAGAATGATGATATTTAGAAGGGGATGTGTTTTACAGCAGACAGCTGGAGATGCAGATGACTCCGCAGTATCAGCTGGATCAACTGCCTTGGTGGAAGCTTGTAGGAATCGAGATATTGGGATGGCTGACCTGTTGCTGAGACATATGGCTCGGGATGACGACTGCAAGGCCCTTCGAGTAGCAACTCAAAATCGTGATGATATCCTTACAGCAAAACTTCTGTCAATCAAGGTAATAAGCAATGTAAAGTTGTTTGTAGGACAAGAAAGTATAAATTAGTAGATTTTTCCTGCAACCAAAGAATTTGTGACTCTCTGGTAAGCATTAATCACTTCATTTCTTCAGTACATATAAGCTATACAAACAATACAATGGAAAGTCATACATTTGTCCAAGTTACCATTTTGTCTACTTACAAACTCCTAAAACCTTATACTTATATACTTGTTTCTGCCATAAATTTTGTCTAGTTTCTAGAGGGCTGTATGGTGTTGTACTACACATGCTGCTGAATCTATATAATTAAAGTTTTAGTTACTCAACCTAATCTTTGCTTAAAACATCTATTTATAATCATCTCAAATGATTGCATTACTTAAATAGTGAACTGTATTACTCTTAGGGCTCGCTTTTCTCTTCAGATATAAATATTTTGAAACTGTGAAATAAATAGTTAAGAGAAGAAATTTATGAATAACTAGAATGTAACAAATGTTTGTTTCTTAAATAAAAAATTATTTGTGTTAAGTCTGAATAACCCTCATTTTGTCTATTTGAAATTCAGTTTCAGATAAATAAACACACCTGAATGAATAATTTATTATATATATTTTATAATAATTCATTCATCTTTTCTTAAAAAATATGAGTTCTCCAGAGCATTTTTGTAATCCTCTGATGATGTCAGCTGTCAACACACTGTTTATTTGAATCAGTAACCTTACTGCTGCTACGTTATAGATTTTTTTGGTGTAGTACAGTAGAACCCCGCTAATCCAAATTAATTGGGGGTGAGTGACAACATTGCAATTACCATGCATTACATAACGACATTAATCCTTCTGACCTGTGGACATAGCCGATCAGATGAGATAGTGGCTGTATGTAGGTAATTCAGTTTGTTTTGCTATTGTTAGCGCTCATTCTACATTAATTTATGCTCTTTGCTCATAAATTAATATAGAACAGGTACTTGTTTGTGCTATATCATGCACTGTAATGTCAACCAAACTGAGGTGATACTTTCCACGTAAGCCCTCTGGAATGGTTAAATGTAAATTATAGAGGCGGCGGAAAAGGCCCCCTAAAGTTAGAAATAATGTTTATAGTCGGCAAAAATGTACATATTCAATTGTTCTTCTTAAATAGGTTGGGTTGGCGTCAGATGGAAAATGCGAAGTTCGTATATGATTTGGAAGTTTATATATAGTGTTGAACTGAATGAATATTGTGTAGTGGAAGATAACTGAAATAATAATGTAAAGGACAAATATATATTTGTGTTAAGCGGCGCACGAATAAAAGAGAATTACGAACTTACAATTATACGTAGTCCGTGTTCGGGAAGTGTAAACCCCATAGCACATGATAGAAAGGACGCCAATCCAGGAAAATTGTACAATATATTTATCATATAACAGAACAATAAATCAACTTTCAATTTGGAACTGAAAATTAATCTTTCTAAATAAAGTGCTGACCCGTACCACGCCTTGGATATGAAGAAAATAGAAAAGAGAGTTGTTCATGCTCACCGCTGTTCTAATCCTGCTGAACGAAATTACCATGCCCACCGCTATTTAAATACATTCCAAAAAATGGTACACCAACATGTGGCTAGTGAGTAAAATAGATACGTTCCAAAACGAAAACATAGTTCCTGTACGTTAAAAGAAAAAGGGGAAGTGCTTAAGCAACTTGACTAGGGGGAAAATGTTACAAAATTGGTTGAATTTGGTGCAGGGAAAGCCAGTATCAGTGACTGGGAAAAAAATCGGAGGAAAATTGAGTTTCGGCAGCACAACTAGTGAAAAAACATTGGAACAACACTGTGTAGGTTCAATAATAAGTTCTATAATAAAAATGCTTTCTCAACACTACAAATAAGCTTTTTGTTGCTGTTTTAAATTATGGATTTTGTATTTAATTTAAAAGGTGAGTCATTAACTATGTTGTAAGTGTTGTTCAGTGTTATAATTGACCCACCTTTTAAATTAAATTAATTACAACAACACTGTTTTCAAACTTCTATGAAAGGAAGATATGGATTTTGTGTTCGGATTATCCGGAATTTTGGATTTGCAGGGTTCCGATTAGCAGGGTTCTATTGTTTTACCATCTGGAAGTGAAACAAATTTGTTGACAATCAGTTAGCAGCATTTCAAAATTCATTATGTGATCTTTATTCTATAAATTAAATATTTTCTCCCAAATCATTAAACTTGGTAGCTGCAAAATTTCATGGCGGCTGATAGTTGACTATTACTGTTGTTTTTCCCATTGTGCAAATACATTTTGTGGGTGGAAATGATATCTATATCACCAGTTGTACAGCCTGATTTCACAGCATGTTTAACTACACAATACTGCAAGGTGTGGCAAGCCTATGATTGGCTTTTGTGTTGAGCTAGCCGCCTTTAAATTTTGCAACAGGTATAGTTTCAATTTTTGGTTGATATTATGCTCACAGTTTTCAGCACAGTAAGAAGAAAATTAGATAGGTAAGCCAAGTCAGCCATGGGTTGCCCAAGTTCGGCTGTATCTTACCTGGCCGGCAGTGTAGCAGCCTTGCATAGATTGATTTAATGTGTAATTGGTTGTCTTAATCGTGTTCTTTGCAGGCAGGAGGACATGATAAAAATCAATGTTCGTATACGTCCAGTCTCATGAGATAAATTGAATGGACATCAATGAACTTATACCATTGTAGAAGTAATATTATACAATATATTTTTATTAATTATTGTTTTTGTGTGCAAACCAGCCACATATTTTTGATTGAGGAAGCTCATTAAAATTTATACCAAATCTAGATGTTTAACTATAGAAAGGTATTTTTTGATTGTATAATAAAGTGAATACTTGCAGGCCTATCCCGATCCGGAGTACAAGCTCAACAAGGCAGCAATGACTGATGAAGGACTTCCCCTGTTGCCTCAGTTGGGACTTAGCAGCTTGACGTATAGTTCTCTCTTTCCTAATACATCTGTGATGATAAACTGGCATAACCAGCAATGTGATTTATCGCAGGTTCGAAAACAGTGGCTGGTAAGTTTCATAATGTGAAATGTACTATGTGAATTTTAAAGAAATTATTGCTTATATTTATACACACAGAGCCTTTGTTTGTAAGTATGGCTAGCTGGCATAACATGAATTTTCTCGGCTCTGGGAAGCATCCTGTTTGCCAGTAGAATAGGATATTCATAGTCTCTTAAATTCAAACACATCTATTTCTCATACAAATTATAACTACAATAACTATGTACCTTCATCATAGAAGGTGTTAGAAATTATGTCCTTGTGCTGCCATACATCTTTCACACCTTTTAAGAAATGCTGCTTTAACACTCGTTAATTGTACATAGTCATGTAAATAAAACTGCTTTGTCAATAAAAAATGTTAAACAGGTCACTCGAGTGACCATTGACATAATCCAACACAAATTGCAGAAATTAACTCTACTTACATTATTACCTGGTTACAATTCCTGAACAGTAATCTCATAGGGTTTTAATTTTATAAAGTTACATAATGCTACCTACACGGAAAGCCCCCTAAAATAATTTAATTTTATAAGGTTATTGGCATTCCAAGCCAAGATTTGCAAAATTCCTGATTCCTGTGCAAGCTTCTCTAAGAGATTTCTTTGGACTTTGTTCTAATTTTTCTAGGCTTTCATTGCGCTTTTCCTCATGGTGCTATACTTTCAGTTTCTTATGAAGAATAGATTAGTTTCTCCTATTCTATTTATAGGATTAAGAGCCGATTCTCTGTGAGGCTCATGGGTAGCAGGGAATTTTGTCTATAAATCTTTGTCTTGCTTCTCTACAAAGCTTATTGTTACAGGAATTATATATGAAGATTCTCTGTGCTAAAGTATGCATTATAACAGGACTAACACACTAGAACATTGAAACACAAGCTCTCACAACTTATCAAAGCTGGTTTTCTTGCAAAAAAAGGGCACAAGCAGTGCACAGAAATGTATAGTTTATCTACCATTTTATGCAGCTAAAAGATTAGTCAACTCTGAATTCAAAAATATTATTGTGAAATATTACTATGAAAAATCAAAAAATAAAAGATGTGAACTACCAAACATTCAAAGAGTAATTCCTAAATATCCTCGAAAAATGGCAGTTGCAACCTTCAGGTTGATTACAGGACATGATTGGCAAAAAATTTGAACAGAATTGGGATATATTCTTCACCACTCTGTCCTCTATGTGATCTGCAAGAGGAAATGGATCGAGACCACCTTCAAATATGTCCGGCCACTTCTAGTGCCCCATCCATCAGTTAAAAATATTAGAGAGTAAGAGAACTAATGACTTCATTGTCAGAAATCCAGCATTAGCCAACAACAACTTGTCAACCTCTTTACAAAACTCATCAGCAGGCATGTGTTGAGGGAAGTGTAGTGGGAATAATGCAGTGCAAGGCAAGCAGTTTTCTGTAATGTGGTCACAAATCCAAACATAAGCTTTATGGAAGTTAACAGCAAAGCAAAGTTAATAGAAATTAACCAAAAGTTGACACATGGCCTCACTTAAATAGTTTTACAAAGACATTTTTCAGTATATTTATGCCCATCATCGGTTTTTTCTCAACTTCCTCACCACATGTTCTGTGGATGGAAGTTGTCTCAGAGCTATCAGGGTATGGTATTGCTAACAGTTAAGGAATTCTGTTGATGACCTTGAAGACAAAGTAGCAAAATCCCAAAAAGTTAGAAAATATAACATGAAATTAGCCGTCCTAGAATTATAGGCAATGTGTATCTAATTCCTCTCATCCACAACAACAACAGTATACTTTTAAACCTTAGTAATGTGACAAAACCACAAAAGTCCAGTCCAATTACCTTTTTCTCACTTTATTTTCTTCCAAAATGCTTGCACAAATACACAGTTCTCTTTTACTGATGTTAACTCAGTCTACAGTCTTTCATGATGATATAACTCACAACTGTTTTCACTCGTAACCTTGACTCACTCATTTCTGTCTTTCTTCACTTTCTCTGTGTTTCAAACAGCTGACTTTGACGATACAATCAACTGCCACTCATTAAGTGCTTTGCTGTTTTCCTTTCAATGTGACCACATACACACACTGAAACTAAAAATTTACTGACTCCTGTCTGTAACTCACTCAGCTCATTGCTTTGCCTCCTTATAGAGCAAGGAAAACGTAACACAGAGCTTTCTCGAACTTCTACAAATACGCCCGCTGCCAGACATTTCTTGAATAATCTGGAAAACCCCTTTTGGTTCTGCCACACTGATTGTTGTCAGTTTGCTCGCATGAGGCAGCTTAACTTCGAGCATCTTTGGTGCACGTATTGCCAATGGGGTGGGTAACCTGACTTCGACCATCCTTTGTTGTGCTCTGTGGCCGATGTCACAGTAATTTGAAGACAAATTCATCATTACATTAACTGGACGTTGCTGCCCTGAACAGATACCATGATCAAATTATACATTATATAACTGGAAGTTATTTCTGAGCTGCCCTATCATGGTCTGCTGGAGATAAATGTTACAGACATTTGGTCCGCAACTGTGCTTGATATCTTCAGGTGTAGTCTCAAAGTCTCCTCAGAGAGGCTTTAACTGTGTCTGAAGCACTGACTGTCATGCAGAGAGCTCTCTCCCCAGGCTGCCCCAAGGGAAGACGCTGGTGGCACGTTCGGATCGTCTGACCAACTTCGATGGTGCTGGTCAAGGTAACCAGCCCTGAAGAGGAAGCAGTGTGACAGTGGCTGCAGGCCTCAAAGATGTTCAAGGTCAAGCACCCCATACCACTAGTTGCTAGCAATATGCGGCCGGTAAACAAGGCAACAATAGGCAGGCTGGAACAGTGACAGATTTTAGACTGTTCGAGAACCTTTCAACTGCCGGCTTGTTTACAAGAAGTTTCTTGAGAAAAGGTGTATTTTTCAGAGAATTTGCCAGCACTTCATCTCAGCTATATAAGCAAGTGAGCAAGCCAGTGATAGAGAGTCTTTCAGGGTTGAGTATTGAGTTAGCAGTTAGCTTTTAAGTGTGTGTTGTGTACTGTTGATGTTGAGAGAGTTTGAGCATAGGCAGTGTTGGAATAGCTTTTAGTGAGTGAGTCGTCGGGTGTTGTTTGCGTGATTAGTCAAGCAGTATTATCATTTTGTGTCAAGATTACAATAAGACAACACCTGTGTGTTACAAGGTCACTATGAATTGTAGATTATGTTAACAATAATAAACAACTGTTTTTGTGATTCAGTTTTAGAAGAGAAATAAAGTGACATTAAAAGTAACTGGACTTGTCCTTTGTCATAATATGAATAGTAAAACTAAGCAAGGTTATAACTTCAGTTTAATTCTCTGGGGATTCCTCCTGTTTTCTTTACACCATAATCAAACAATAAATGAGCAAAGTGATTGAACTGATGCTCAAATGGGCTGGGGGTCCTTAGGGCTTGGAGTTACCTTATATTTATTTGCCTTCTCAGGATAAAGGAAAACCATAGAATTGCCTTATCCAGGTAACTCACCCTAAATGGGATTGGAACTTGGGACCTCTTGTGAATGTGTGGCAGACATGCTACCTCCGCACCATGGAGGCTGCACAGTTGTTCACCTCTCTTCTGCTTGCACACAATAATGATGAGCAGTTTGTTCTTCACAACTGGTATGAACATGAGGCTGACTCAGAAGAATACAAAAATATGTCTCTTTACATCAAATCTGATTCTAGGGCTGGATTAACTAGAATTATAAGAAAACAAGAAGTTGTGGAAACATCTGACAAAGTGATTTAATCACTGACTTTTATTACCATTAAAACATTATCTTAGAAGGTGTAGACACAGAAATATCACAGCCACTGAGTAGATCCACCTTTACTGGATCGCATAATTTTGTCTTATGTTTTACTTGTGATGGTTCTCCTGCCGTACAAAGTGGAACTGTTACTTCTTTTGGTTAGCAGCACAGTCAGGGGTTGCATTATATATTTGATGAGGCTGTGCTGCTGCAGAATTTCAAAATTCATTCTCTGTTCTTGATTATATAAATGAGTCGTCTAGTATCAAAACCGGCCAAGTCACAAAATTTTGATAAGTGAGTTTTTATTATAAACTGAAAGTAGAATCAAGTACTCTTTCTGTTGATAAATTAATATGCATCAAATCCGGCCATGGTAACATATTGCACATCATTGGAGTTCTGCAACACAACGGGCCAAGTCATGTAGGAAGTGCATTCAAAACCGGCCAAGTCAATCAGGAAAGTTATTGTTACAAAACATCCCACTTCAGCATTTTCCCTTTGAAACCTTATTATCGCCGGCTCAACAAACCATCGGCTCTAAATGGATACACAGAAGTTAAAAATAATTTATTACTTTAGTAGATGTTATGTTGGTACAAATGACCATTTTCCTTAATGCCATGTTATTCACATATACCAAGAGCATGCCAGATATTGTAATCTAATGTAAAGTAGGATTGAGATGTGTAAAATTATATTTATCGAAGTGCTGTTGTTTTACTAGAGAATTCATATTATTCTTCATGCCAAATCTCCCCTGTATTAAAGCTTAAAGAGAAGTGAAAAAAATATTACATTAAGTTATGTTAAGTGTTTCAATCCGACTCAGTTTGCGTTATAATTTAGATTCACATCACTGTTACTAGCTCATTCAAAGATAAGTAATTGAAGCCTTTCTTAATTAAGGAAAAATTGAAGCTATTAACAGTGAAGCAACAGAATCTAAAATAAGAACAAATTAGAAACTAAAAGCTTCACTTATCTTAGTAATATTGCAAGATCTTCCACAGCTGACATGTTTCAAGTTGTCTCCAACTTATTTTCAAAGCTATACAAACAAGTTGCCATAGTTACCCATGCTCAATTTAAAAAATCTGTCACCAGCCTTTGAAAACAAAAACCCATAAATACAAACTATTGGTGGTATTTCAAAATTCATAACACGGTTCTTGTTTTTTAAAATAAATATCTTTTTCCAAACCATTAAATCTATAGGTCCATTTAATTGTTTTAATAATTTAAACACTGGATTAATTTCATGATTAAATGACCAAAAATGATCTACCACAGCTGATTTGTCAATTGGTTTATATTTAATATTTCTAAAATGCTCTTTTATTCTGGTTTCTAAATGACGTTTAGTTTTACCAATATAAACCCTATCACAATCCAAACAGCTACATTTTTAAATGCCAGATATTTTATAATTAGGAATTTTATTCTTTTTAGAAAAATTTAGTAAATGTTGTATATTAAATTTATTTTAAGGGACCAAATTTATTCCATATTCTTTAAAAAAAAATTTAAATTGCTTATTGGCCCATTGATGGTAAGTGAACTTTTTAAAATTACAATTGTTTTATTTTTTTGAGGGCAGAACCTCTTTAACAGCCTTTTGATACTTAAATTTTTCTATCTTTTTATGTATCAAATCCGTATTAAAACCATTAATTACCGCAGTGTTAATAGTGTGTTTATATTCTGTGTTAAATTCTTCCTTAAGGGATATATTTATTAACCTATAACTTAAACTATTGAAAACAGCAAATTTGTAAGCAAAAGGATTAAAACTTTTATTTTTTATGTAATTATCAGTGTGAGTAGATCTATAAATACCAAAATTCAATTTATTGTTATATTTTTTTAATTTTTAAGTCTAGGAATGGAAGTTGTCCATTATTTTCTGTTTCCAAAGTGAATTGTATGACTCTATCCTGCAAATTTAAAAGTTTTAAAGCATCATTTATCTGTTTCTCAGGGACAACAGCAAAAATGTCATCAATATATCTATACCATATTTTAAAAATTAGAGGGAATGATTTTGTAATTTGAATTTCAAGAAAAGCTCATGGAAAGATTAGCAAGAAATGGCGAAAGTGGACTACCCATTGCCAAGCCAGAAATTTGTTGAAAAAATTACCATTGTATTTATTGGTTTTTGTTTTCAGAGGTTGGTGACAGATTTTTTAAATTGAGCATCGGTAACTGTGGTAACCTGTTTGTATAGCTTTGAAAATAAGTTGGATGCAACTTGAAACATGTCAGATCTGGAAGATCTTGCAATATTACTAAGATAATTGGAGCTTTTAGTTTCTAATTTGTTCTTATTTTAGTTAAAGTCTTCCTTATTTGAAAGATTTAGAATTAACAAAATGTCTGTCTGCAACAAAACTGGCCAAGTCAAAACTTAAAATTTTGAAAAAATACAGTAAATCATTAATATGATTTTCCATATTAATACAACATAAACCAATCATATGGAGCCTAATAAAAGTGAAACAAAAGTATTACTTACTTTCATTGGTTTGTCTGCAGAAGTTTTTAATGAATACCAAAAAAAAAAAAAAAAACATATTTTGTGACTTGGCCAGTTTTGATACTACACGACTCAAATATTCCTTGATACCGCTAGTTCCCTGGATTGTTTATGAGTTTGAAAAGTTTTGTTTTCTTGGCGATGCTTTTCCATTCAGATATTTATTGCTGTTAAGAGATTTTTCCTAATATTTGTATTTAATGTTTTTGAAATATTAGTTCAGATTTCCAAATTAGGCAAAACGCAGAGAAGTTTTCTTTGTTTGCATAAAAATGACAATTGCTTACTCCATGTGTGTGTTTCCAGGTTGATGCTGCACTGAATGTGAACCCAAAACTCAAACTTAATCCTCGTAATCAAGACATTGTACTTTATGCAATCACCAGAATTGATTTATCTAAGAATGCTTTGACATGGCTGCCTCCTATAATTTTTCAACTTCCTAGTCTCAGGTAAGAAAACACAATAGCAGATTTTTTTTCTCTTTGAACTTTAATAAGGGTAGCCTGAAAAGTTGCTTCGGCAGCTGTATACAGCAAACAATACAACAGAGTGGCTTGCAAATTTTCAACAATACTTATAACAGATGTACCAATTTAGCAGGAAAGAATTGTTGCAGCAACACTGCTATGATCAAGGCAGAGAACTTTACAGATAATCCTCACAACTTCTTTCTTGTGATTTATTTCACATATCTTTTTACCTAAATACTCACTGGTTAGCCTACAAACATGTCTTGCATGATTCTTGAAAAGTTTATTTAAATTTTAAGTGGTATAGTTTTATGAAATATGGAGTTGGGAATGCAAATGCTTTCAGGTACCTGAATGTAGCACAAAATAAGATAGAAAAGTTCCCACCAGGAGCAGATAAGTCTGTCGTGGCATCTCCCGTGAAGAAAGGAAAATCTGGCAGGACATCTTTATTACCAGATAGATTAGGATATACAGCACCTGTGTTAGAAGAAGTTTATTTACAGGTAATTAAACTGTTTATTTTTTAGTTAAGCCTTGGCCCATTAGGGCTGTTGTGCTAGGGAAAAATATCATCATGGTTGTTATTGTGATTATCATTATTACTATACCTGTTGTTCACATTTGTCTTTACTCTGTTCATATAAATCAGGATAATAGACTAGAACAACTGTGTGAGGATATCTTCAGGCTTCCATCACTAGTGACTTTAGATGTTTCGAACAACAAACTACAGACTCTTCCGTACAATATGTGGAAGGCTCCAAAACTCAAGGAATTAAATGCGGCCTTCAACCTTCTCAGAGAGCTTCCTGTATGCATTCCAGAGGTAAGCAAGTAGGTAATAATACTCTGATATGTTTACTTTAATGGAGTTTTATAATCTAGAAATGCAACACAACCTTGTTTATCTTGACTAGCAATCATCTGAATTAAGAAAGACCAGACTGATTCAAGGATAGAATAGAATATAATAATTAGGTACTACTCAGGCACGATGAGAATGCATTCATTGGGAAGAGGATCTAAGTACCTATGGAACAAGATGGCAGAGCATTAGAAATGCAGTCAGGTAAAGAAAACAACTGGTATTTTCTAAATTGTGTCAAGAGGCCATTTGGTGTTATGCTGAGCTTGGGGGGACTATGCAATTGAAAATTTCTCCAAACTAATGAAGATTTCGAGCTAGATGAGATCTCTTTTACAGGTCACCCTGCAAAGGACATGATCGCTTAGCTATTGATTGTGGAAGTTAGTTGTAAATTATTTGAATAATCACTCCCAGAGCAGTGTCAGTAAATGTGGTATTTATTCACAAATATTCACAAAATTCAAAATATTTAAATAGTACTTTATTTTATGCCAACCAATTTACAGCTTATTTTTTAACACACAAGCCGTGTGTGGGCAATGTTTCAATCAGTTTGGGAATTTAATGTCATACTGGCAAGTTGCCAAGGCAGCTCAGTGGTTAAGAGCAGCTGCAAATGAAGTAGAAGATCCATGGTTCAAATCCCGGCTATATCATTGAATTTTTCAGTCCTGATTCTACCTCTCAAAGTACTATTCCATGTTTAATACTATTGAGTACTTGTATGCATTGTTAGTATTCTTTTAGATTCCAAAGTGTTATATTCATCGTATAGGATATGAGAAATTAGGAGGGGAATTTCATAAGTAATGCACACAATTTTTTTTGTACTTACACCTTTATTTCTTTGAGCTTATCTGTTCACAATCCTTCAACATAGTCGCCCTGCTTCTCAGTGACTTGAGTCCCAAAGTTTGGGAAGCATTATTATTCCATTGAAGACCCTACTTCTTTACATCTGTTGAATAGCTCGGGTACAAGCAGTAGAAAACTCTTCCAGAGAAGAAAGATGTTGCCCACACATTGGGCCTTTAACCTCTTGAGTGATGGCCATTTAAACGTCCGCTAGCCGAGAACTGCTAGCATTTAAATTGTTAAATGCGCTTCGTATATACACAGCTGTATTTTGTGTAAATATTAAGTTATTTTAATGAAACAAAAACTTATATAAAACTCGTTATTTGCAGTATAAATGTACGTCATCAGCAAAGTTGAGTTGTATTTACAAAACATTGAAATGGCACAATTTTGTTTCACTGTGGTGAAAAGTCAATTTTGCTCTGTCGAACGCATCTAATATAACTTCTCGGAAAGATACAGTAAAGAAACACCCATTGTATGTGTGGCTTATGCGTCAGCATACTGTGTAATAAAGCGCTACTGCATGCGTGGTCTCTTGAGTCATCAGAATAGATCAACATTACAACTTTTGCTTACGCGAGTTTCGTAACTGAGTAGAGTCCGTGTCTTTCTTTGTTGAAATACATACGTATTCTTTCCTGCTTGTAGCTGAAGGGAGAAGTGGTATAAAAAGGTGTTTTTGCACCAACTGGATATAACCATATACAATTGTTTGGGGATTTGGACAGCTCTCTAAACCCACACAGGACAATGACCGACCTTGACTACCGACTATAAATAACTCACAGCCTAATTGAACAATACCACGTTGGGGGTTGAAAATCCAAAACCCCTGCACCCCTCAGACTTCAAGGAAAACATTATCCTAAAAGGATACCACCAACAGCAAAGAAGTCCCACCCATTTTGAAAGTGTTTCGTGTGCCGCAAGAAGGGAATTCGCGAATGTGGAGATGTACGTACCCTTGTGTGTTTATCCCTGTTTTGAGGTAAATCACTGCAGAATGAACATATTAAGGTAAGCCAATAAAGTATATAGACCTTACTAAAATGTTTCATAAAGGGAAAATTATAATAAGTTGAGTTGGATAAGGGATAAATAAGGGTTAAATGCTTAAACGCACAGGACGCCCATATCGCTCATCTGCCATTTTAAATGGACGTGATTTCATGTCGATATCCCTCAAGAGGTTAACATCGGGAATAAGTCAAAGTCTGGTGGACTCATGTCTGGACTGTAGGGTGCATGAGGTACACTTTTGACCCATAATCACAAGAGATTTTTGGTTACAATTCTGCTAGCATTGTCTTAGAGAATGAGAGGTCCAGCTATGGATGTTGGTTCATGTGCATTTTCCTGCAAGTGTTTGCATGAAATTGTTAGTTCATGTGTATTTTCCTGCAAGTGTTTGCATGAAATCACAATAATATACTCCAGTGGCACTTTTTCCACATGGGACTCTATCTGTCATGATGCCTCCTTGGTGATCATGAGCAAAGATCATTATTTGGTTGAGCTTGTTGACATTTTTTGCTCAAGGGAAATCCGTAGTTCTTCACTCAGACTATGATTTTCATTCCGGCTGTAAGACCCTAGCCCATGTTTCATCAATAATGACAATTCATCGCAGGAATGCTTGATCTTCAGTGTTAAATCTTTCTTTTAGCAAGTTTGTAATGTTGAGACATTTCTGCTTTTGTTTAGCAGTCAAGCAGTGAGGAACATAAATCATCACAAATAAATTTTTCTCTTCTTTAAATCATTAGTCAAAATAGATGATGCTGATATTGCTGGAACTCCTGTGGCTCTAGAAAGGTTTTCACATATTGCTAACTTCTTCAAGAGCATCTGCCATAAGCTACAAACTTTATCATCTGTTGTTGTTCTCAGTCTTTCTGATCTTGGGTCATTGTCTAAGCTCACACAACCATAATCAAAGCAATTAGTCCAAGGAGGTACTATGGCCCACTGTAAACTGTTCACAAACTTCACCCAAAGCACCATAGATTTCTATGGGATGTTTGCCACAAAGTTTTGATCTTAATATATGACCTCTGATCTTCAACAGTCACAGTACCTGACACATGTAGGCTCCATTTCTAGCCTTGCTGATACAAATATATAGTATGCTGTTGATACAGAATGCACTTGCTCCTTTCTCAAGCCTTCAACTGATGTAACTTCAGTAGTATTGCCATGTGTGGGCTCTGGCATTGAAGTTTTCAGTTCCAATTCTACCTCTCAAACATTGCCCACACACAGTTGTGTGTTGAAAAACACCAACAGTAAGTTTGTTGGCATAAATAAATAATAATTACCATCTAAAGGTTATTTAATCATAAAGTACTTACAATTGTAAGTCGCCCCTCTGATGTGAGATTCCTTTACCACAAAAAATACGAATCGGTTGAAGAATTTAGTGTCATACTGGCAAGTTATCACAGTAGCTCAGTGGTTAGAGCAGTCATACTTCTGTGAAGCAGAAGGTGTGTGGTTCAAATCCCAGCTCAGACATTGAATTTTTCAGTTCCGATTTTACCTTGAGAACTTTACAAAATTGAGATTCTTAAACTAATTCCTCAAGTTTCACTAAAACACATTTTGTGATTATGTATAAGCCTGCCCTAATTCCTCAAGTCTCGCTAAAATAAAATTGAAATTTTTTTATTTTTTATTTCTAAGCCTGCAAAGTCAATTTATCTTAATAGAATAGCTGATCAAAATGAATGTTCGCAAAATGTAATTAAATTTGATTTAACCAAATCTGTTCTCAATAGCCACTACTTTTTTTTTTTTTTTTTTTTTTTGTTTTTTTTTTTATTTTTTTTTTTTTTTACAAAAAAACGGTTTTAAATGAAATAGATGCCGTTGTCAAACGATAGGTTTGCCAGGAACACCATATATTGAAAGTAATCCAAAGAGGCCATTCCCATACAAAATTACCAATTTTGAATTTTCAATTTTTCAGCTGTTCCTTTGGGTTTTTCCTAATGTTCTTTTTTGTCTAAACCATCACAGTATTGAGGCGAACGAAAGTGAAAAGAAATAATTCAAATTGGTTGAACCATTTTCAAATTTTTGCAAGACTAACGCGTGACAATTGATTTATATATATAGATTATCTATAATTGCATTACATCACTTGAAATGGATGCAGATTTTGAGATTATTATTCTATTTCTGGTATCACAACAGCTGTCGCTGTTTTCCAGTTCCCAAATGCCACTCCTCTCTGTCCTCCCACATATCTTCTTCCAAAGGGGCCCAAATGACTAGCTGTCAACGGGCCCTTAAATGCCACTCTCTCACTCACTCACTCACTCACTCACTCACTCACTCACTCACTCACTCACTCGAAAAGCAACATGTAGTCAGTGTGTTAGCCAATAAATGCCATTATTGCATAAATAGCTGTTTCTAGAAAGTGTGCAGAACTGTGGTGTTCTACAACATAGTAAAAAGAATTAATTTTATTGTAGGACAACCAAGATGCAGTGAGTATAGCATTATCAAATGAATCTGGTAGAAGTACGTCTCAGGAGTGTGATGCTTGTGCAGAACTCAGCAGCAGTATGGACCTCTCTGTAGCGTCAGATACAGAAGGCCAGTCTACAAGCGAGGAAAACCTTCTTGATGCACGCACTTTACAGAACTCATTTTCTAAAGCAAAATCTGTTCAGTAAGTATTAAGCTAAATATTAAAAATAGAAGCACTATTAACCCTTAAACTGCTGAGACCCCTCAGTTGGCATTAAATTCTCAAACCAGTTTGTCACAATAGCTCAGTGGTAGAGCAGCTGCCTGGTAAGCGGAAGGTCTGTGGTTCAAATCCCAGTTGTGGCATTGAATTTTTAAGTTCCAGTTCTACCTCTCAAACTTTGCCCACACACGACTTGTGTGTTTAAAAACACCAACAGTAAGTTTGTTGGCATAAATAAATAATAATTACCATTCTGAAGGTTATTTAATCCTGGGATATAAAGTACTTACAATAGTAAGTCACCATTGGGGTAATTTGTCTCTGATGTGAGACTGCCTTTGTGGTTTACCAGGAGAAATACAAACTGGTTTGAGAATTTAATGCCATTCTGGCAGTTTGTCACAATAGCTCAGTGGTAGAGCAGCCGCCCGGTAAGCGGAAGGTCTGTGGTTCAAATCCCAGTTGTGGCATTGAATTTTTAAGTTCCAGTTCTACCTCTCACACTACACAATACTTATAATTTTCCAGAACATGTTTCAGAGGGTAGCTTTCCTCCATTATCAACCAGACATCAACAATGACTGAGTCAATGTCCGGTTGATAGAGGAAAGTCAGCCTACAAAATTCTAAAGTAAGTGTTCTGTACTTTTATTAATCAACTCACCTTTTTGGATTAAATTTATTATAACAACACTGTCTTCAAAACTTCCAAGAAAGAAGATTGAACCAGATATTGAAAATTTAACAAAACTTAATCAGCGTCAAGTTTCCTATTAAGGTGAATAACATTTGTAATTTGTTCCGTTATAACCAGTAATTAAATTAATAGGCATGACAATAAAAGGACTATTATTACTATTAGTGTATTGAATATTAGCCTACTAAATTAAACAAAGCAAGTCCTAATTGAAATGTAAGATTTCAAACCATTGGATTATGGATTACTATGGCCCTCTGTTAACTGTTTTAGAATAGAATGGCCCTTGGCTTAAATTAGGTTGTGCACCCCTGCTATAAATCAAAATCTCCCACTCCCATACATTTTATGGACAAATTTTAAAAATTGGTAGGTATTGATCACTCAAGAGAAACCAGGTACAGTATGTCTTCAGGTTTCAAAAACCTGTTTCAAATAGGAACAGGGTTATTAGTTATTACAGCTTTAATACTAGTTGGAAGTAACTGTAGCTCATGTAATATGCTTTGGTACAGGCATTTGGATGCAACTCATCACAACATCTGGAGCAGAAGTGTGGAGGTTACTGAACAAATCCTTCATCATGACGATGACAATCAGGAGAACTGTTCGCAGTTGTCAGCCTTGAATTTGGCACATAATCAATTTACTAGCGTACCTGTTGCTCTCCCATGTCTGGCTGTGAATTTAACAAGACTAAATCTCAGTTATAACAAGTAAGTGCATACATTTATAGCTTGTTATATTTGCACAGTCCTTATCTCTAGTCTTATTGATTAACTGTGGAAATTGTCTCTCTTTCTGCTTTCCTCTCCTTCCCTCTCTTATCATCTCCTACTTCTGTGCTTTCCAGAAAAATTGTATTTATGGTTTTATTATGTGTACAAATTCCAGCATCTATCCAAATAAGATTAAATATGTAGTGGATATGAAGCTGTTGAGATTTGCATAATATTTTATCTTACTTAAATATTCAATATTTATCTACGCCCTTAATACTATTTCATAAATATACAAACCCCTTCCCAAAAAAAGCAGACTTATATTAATTAAAGTGCTTAACCTAAGTGTATAGTCTAATAAGTCCATAAACAAGGTTCCATATAGACAACCCTAGAGTTTTGTTGTACTTATTATTAGTGTTTGTTACAAATGTTTGAACACCACAGCTAAGAATATGACCTCTTAAATTTTTTTCATTTTGTCAGCAACTTCCCTCATGTACATGTGATTTAGCACTACTCCATCTCATACCATAAGGGCAGCATGCACCATGTCGGAGTAAAGTACTTCAGCAGTAATGTTTTTATAGAAGTTTTTAGAGAAGTAGGTTACTACGGGAGTAATTTACTCTGGAAGTAACAGATAGCTTAACTAAAATTTACTTTTTAGTTATTACTAGAGTTAATTACTCTTGGAGTGTTGCTTTGTTCGCATGTTGTACTTAAAATGATCGAGGCATGAGTCCATGTGGCATTTGTTTGTATTAGTCACAGCTGATACCAACACCAGGTTATCATGGAGGTATACAAGGTGTGGATCTAAGGCTGGATGGAGTATAGTCTTCATATATGCAAAATCCTTGCATGTTGATGGAGAAATACACTTTCCAATTTTGGAAAAGTTCACTATTTTCATCAGATGGGCGCAAGATAGGAACATGCATCTCAGTTGCACCTACAATGTGTGATAAATGTGAATGTGTTCATTTTTTGAACACCCATATATACTTATTTTTTACCTTGCTCTTAACCTCAAAAATGCTCAAACACAGTGAAAGATACGACTAGCAGGTGTATGATGAACATTTATAACATTTTAATTTAAAAGGTGAGTCAGTTAATAACACTAAACAACACTTACATTATAATTTTCCGGAACGCGTTTCGGAGGTTAACTTTCCTCCATTATCAACTGGACAATAACTCACCTTTTAAATTAAATTGATTATAACAACAGTTTTCAAACTTCTATGAAAGGAAGATATTTATAATATTGCCTATAGCTCTCTTGAAATTTTCCAGTACAAAACATTCTCAGGATGTTATAAGATGAAACATCTTCCGGGTTGTTTTGTCGTGGGCTGCTGGAGATTGATGTTCCAGACGTTTCATCTACTGCAGCTGTAGCTGTGGTTCAAATCCTGGCTATGACATTGAATTTTTCAGTTCTATCTCTCAAACATTGCCCATATACAGCTTGTGTGTTTAAAAACACCAATAGTAAGTTTGTTGGCATAAATAAATAATAATTACTTTAGAAGCAGTTTACTCTCTTATGGAAGTTGTTGAGTGTTGACTTGAATAGTAGTTTACTACAGAAGTAGAACTTACTCTAGGTTGGTGCATGCTGCCCAAGAATATTTGGCCGTTTGGCAGTTGAATCATTACAGATAAATCTGCCATCTACAAACTGCGCTAGTCAGGGATTTATTCTTATGTTTTATTAATCAGTATATTCCTTTACATGATATGCTCTACTGTTCTTGGAGCTGCATGATATTGCAAGATCTCATTCACCTAGCATCATCCTTGTGTGTTTCACAGATAGCTTGTTATTGAGTTGTGTATGACAGAAGGTTATATGCCTTGTTGTAGCTTGAGGAGTATGAGTCATATTACATCATATCCAAGTTCACTGAAGCAGTTGGACTTATCTCATAATCAAATCTATTGCTGGCCAAGTCTGCCGCAGGTGGAAGGTATTGACAGCATGGAGCAAGCAATGACAGCCTGTTATGCTCCTGACAGTGCAATAAAATCAGCTACTAAGATGCCAGTAATGTCAGGTATGGTCTTTTAGAAAACATGACATTATCCTAGTTATTTCAGTTATGTTACAGAAGACATAAACTGCTATCAGTAGCATTTCCAGAAAATTACAGCGATCCTGACTTCTTTTTCATTCTAGGTAGAAGATCACTGCGTAGCGCTATTCTAAATGTTCTATGTTCTCACCGTCGCCACCTGCGCTTGGACAATTTACGGACATTGATACTAGCAGATAATAATCTTGCACGTATTCAGCTGTCTACAGATGATGATGGAGCTAGTTCTGTTTCTGAAGAAGAGGAATCAGAATGGGTAAGTCATTCAATAATTAAGTAGAAAAAGGAATGAAAATTAGGCTGCTGTTTATTATGACTTCATACTAAGATTTCCTGGCATGTAAAAATTTTAAGTTGATAATTCCTTAAAGCAAAATTGCCATAAAATTGTGTGTTAGACAAAAAGATAACATCTACTTTAATAGTATAAAGAAAGAAAGTTTGTGTGTTTATGTATGTGTTTGTGTATGTAGGATAATTACTATGTTTCCATGGTGAATTCAATACGTACTGAGTACATTCCCATTTCCACATTTCCATGTTGAATTCAGTCCAGAAATGAGAGCTCTTTGGATATGGAAGGCTCAAACAGAAATAATTCAAGCTTTTATATTGGTCACTTGGTTTATGTTGGCAAACCTGTAAAAATATGTTTTCTGCATATTTTAACAAGATTTTGAGGTTATTGAATGTTTTTGAGAAGAATATATTGTGAGATTGTAGAAACAATAAAAGTATCTTTGTTGTTTTGTTTTATTACAACACTTTCACTAAGAAAACAAAATACAAGCGTGCAGTGTGTTACAAGTGCAGTAGAAGTTAGCATCTTTGGTAGTTTCAAGTCGATCTGTGTTTCCATGCAACACAATTTTGATCCAATATCATGAAATAAGCAGTTTGGATCCATTGGTTGAGTAGTTTGAATCTGCATTTCCATGCGGTATGCAGTCCGGAAAGAACTCAATACATATTGAATTTGCCATGGGGACACATATTATATCTTAGAAACCATTCAACAGATTTTGATAACTCTTTCACCATTGAATAGCCGAATTCATTCTAACAGACATGGGCCTGCAAAACACCTAATTTCATTTCATAAATTACTAAAAGATTCAAAAGAATTTACAAAGCTCTTATACTTGAATACGAACACATTGGAGTCATAAAAGAATGTGTTTGGAAGAAGGCCTTGACTTAAGTTTAGAATGCCATAGAGTTATATTTTATTGAAATAAATCAACAGCTTCCCACATTTGTGGGTTGCCAAATTGACAAAGTAAACAAAAAGACAAATAACAATATTATTAAGTCATTAGACAAACAGAGTTTAGGTTTAACAGGGTCATAATATGGTGATATTATATATAGTTATTGTTACACCACAGAACATACATAATTGCTGCACTCCACAGAGTAAAAATCAAAATCAAATAAAAAAGCTGGTTATAGCAAGGTACATACTAACTGGCCATGGTGTAACACTCCACTGAACAGAAGGAAGAGTTTAAAAAGCAGTAATAGATCCTGTAATCATTATTTATTTATGCCAACAAACTTACTGCTGGAGTTTTTTTGAACACACAAACCATGTGTGGGCAATGTTGGAGAGGTAGAATTGGAACTGAAAAATTCAGTGCCACAGCTGGGATTTGAACCACAGACCTTCCACTCTACATGTGGCTGCTCTAACCATTAAGCTACTTTGACAACTTGCCAATATGACATTGAATTCTCAAACTGATTCGTATTTTACCCGGTAGACCACACAGGGAATTTCACATCAGAGATAAATACCCCAAGGGCGACTTACAGTCTTAAGTACTTTATGTCCCGGGATTAAATAATCTTTAGATGGTAATTATTATTTATTTATGTGAACAAACTTACTGCTGGTAATTATTATTTATTTATGCCAACAAACTCACTGTTGGTGTTTTTAAACACACAAGCCGTGTGTGGGCAAAGTTTGAGAGGTAAGCGGAAGGTCTGTGGTTCAAATCCCAGTTGTGGCATTGAATTTTTAAGTTCCAGTTCTACCTCTTACTGCTGGTGTTTTTTTAAACACACAAGCCGTATGTGTGGACAATGTTTGAGAGGTAGAATCGGAACTGAAAAGTTGCCCTTTGAGTATTTATCTCTGATGTGAGATTCCCTTTGTGATTTATCGGGAAAAATACAAATTGGTTGGGGAATTGAATATCATACTAGCAGGTTATCATAGTAGCTTAATGGTTAGAGCAGTCACACGTAGAGCAGAAGGTTTATGGTTCAAATCCCGGCTGTGGCATTGAATTTTTCAGTTCTGATTCTACCTCTCAAAAGGTCCTGTGTTATATTTGTTACTCTGATTGCCATTTATCAAATACTGCAGGTACGTATGTAATGAAACAGTGTCAAAACCTCTGAATAGAAGAACCTTTATTCTAATTCTACAGATATATGCCCTGAAGCTCTGGGTGCCAAAACTTTGTAACAATCCTTAAGTAAGAAAGTTTTGCTTTATTTCCTTTTCATGTTATAATCAAGTTCATTAGGCCATAATAATAATTGAAAGAGAGAAAACTCCTAACACTACGAATCAGTGAAACAATATCTTGTATTACCTGAGAATATTGCTTTTGTTTTTATATGTGTCTTTTCCAAAGAGGTTAAATTGTAAATTATAATTGGAAACTCACTTTACCTAAATTAAACTGTGAAGAAAAGCTAATCAATGTAATGAAATATGATCAAAAAGCTCTTAGTAGTTTATCTCAATCTTTATGAGAATATTTCTAATATTATTTAGAACTGCACTGAATTCAAAATATTTTGTATCAACTGTCTTGTCCAACATTGCACAAATGGGTTTTTACACCTCAAATGATAATTTAATTAATTTTGTTTACCCTCTCCATTCTTTATGAAATCTTTGTACTGTGATCTAGATGACAAGTGAAGCATCCTACTTGTTATAATTCCATAAAGCCTGATGATATTTCTGAAAACAAATGATAAATCTCCGGATAATGTTCACAGAAATGTGTATGAAATACTGGTGGCGGTTATATTTCAGATTTCATTTCCCAATAAGTCTTTTCTCTGAAGAAAAGAATTATTCAATGGTTTACATAGCTATTATACCATGGATTTTAATTTCAGGAAGTTAGCAAGTGTGCATTATTATAAAAATGCAAGCTGTATGTATCTGTCGTTTGTATTTATATTTTGTGAATAAACTGCTTTAGGATATCCTGAGTTCACCTGGAGGCCAAAGCAAGAGTCGTTTAATGTTTCCAAATCTAAGTATGCTTGACATCAGCAACAATAATCTGCGTGAGATTCCACACAATATTCATGAGCTGAACAACCTCTCTGTCCTTAATATAAGTGGAAATATTGGTAAGTTGATCTATAAGTTTCTATTATTCTCTATATAGCAGAGACATTGCAGCTAAACTCTTTTTATACGACAATTATAAGAAAACTTCTTGAGTCGTACAGGGTTCTTCATTTAAAACCTAATGGAGCACATAGCGTTTTGCCTCACCTGCGACCTTGCTGGATTCCCCCACTGTGGCTGCCATTGTGTGTGTGGCTAGTCAATACTGGGCCTCTGAAAATCAACATCGCGTTCAAGAAATCCCTAATTATCATTAGAGAGTTGGAGTTTGGTGTGCTGTTAGCGCTAGACACATAATTGGTCCAATATTCTACGAGCAGACTAAATGCAGAGAGGTATCGAAATGACATTTTGACCCTATTTTATCATGAACTGACAGAAGAAGAGAAATCAAATAGGTGTTCTCAACAAGACTCTGCCACTGCCCATACAACAAAGGAGTCCATGAATAAAATTAGGGAAGTGTTTGAAGATGGTGATTAGTGCTGGTGTATGGCCCTCTCACTCCCCTGATCTAACAGTGTACAGAGGTATTTTTTAGAGGTGGCGTGTGTCGTAATGTTGCGCAGTAGTTCATGGTCGAGTCCACTAGTCTATTGCAAGATAAAAGGGGTGTCTGGTTAGTATCTCTTCGACTTCTAGCTCACTAGCCAGCAGGCTGCTGGAGGAAACTTACCCCCATCATCGCTTTGCGTGATGCTTGGATATGCGCAAGTGACAAGGTCACGCGCCACCTCTAAAAAATACCTCTGTATGATTTTTACTTGTGGGATAACCTGAAAGACAAAGTTTATGAGACAAATCCTCATACATTGAAAGAACTAAAACAAAATATTAAAAATAAAATCGGAAACATTACAGTGGTCCAACTTAATTGTGTGAATCAGAATGTGTTCTCCCGATATAATGCTTGTGTAGTCAAGGGTGGACAACATTTGCAGCATCTTCTGTAAGGTAAGAGTGTTATACATGCTTTAAGCATGGAGTTTATGTAGGAACAAAGCTGGCTGTGGCACACAATCACGCACAGGCAAAATGCCATTAGATTTTAAATGAAGAGCCCTGTGTGTGTAAATAAAAAGAAATGTAGGTGTACAACAAAACTCAGTTTTTACATTCCCATCAACCCTTAGATGATTTGAAAGGTAGAATAAAAACTGAAAAATTGAGTGCCATAGCTGGGATTTGAACAGATTTGCTGCTCTTATACTGACTTCTCTAGTGAATTTTTCAACTGTGATTCTACCTTTCAAACTTTTCCTTCACACAGTTTATGTGTGTTACAACGATCAGTTATCATTAATTGGAAATCTTGCATGATTTATTTAATTTTATGTTAATTGTGCAAGGAGTAGCAAAGGTGATATTCTTATCATTACATTGGGGGTTTTATTATTTTTTGAAAATTTGGTGAATTAAAATGGAAAATTTGATGTTTCATTTATGGCTGTGTATACTTGAACATCAAAGATTTTATTTCTTTACAAATTTGTCTTCAAAGTTCAAAAAGATGTGTTGGTTACAACACTTACAAATACAAATTATATTTTAGTTAAAATGAGGAATTATTTCTGACAAGACAACAAAATCATGAGTTATAAAAGCTCTCGGCAATTCAGTAAAATAGGTTTGTTTCAACTATATTCCCTGATAGTTTGAGCATGTGTTGCACGTTAGTTAATTAATGGCTTTGTTCCAGCTCATGTGTGGGTTCTCATTCACCTAATGTGCATGCAATGGTGGCAGTCAGTCAGACACGATGCATGCCATTACTACTACTACTATTTTTGTTAGTCTCTGAGTAAAATAGAACTAGCTGCAGTATACAGAGGTGGTCAGATCTTGGTGGAAGGCACTGCCTATCAGATGTCTCTAATGCACAGGGTCAGAAAATCAGACTGTTGTTGAAACACAACTATAGGAGATGATGGCAGTGCAATATGGGAAAGACATAATCTAACCATGCTATAAGCTGCCAAATGCCAAACAAGAAAGGGATTGACAGTCCACGGTGAGAGAGAGGCGACATTGCCGCTTATTGCGAACTCATGGAGAGTGTGTTAGGATTATGTGTACAAGGACAGTTGGATTGCATTTGGAATGTAGAACGGGTATAGTTTATATTCATATTCGAAGACAATAGTAAAATAGCGAATCTATATGCAAAGGGTAGAACATGCAATTATATATCACTGTAAAAAATAACTTAACAAAAGAGACATGCCTGTGAAATATTGTAATGGGAAAATGCTGTTGATATCCGAATCACTTGCATAATGGCTGTTGTTGCTGGAATTACCCATGGAAATGACAAACTGTTCTATTCTTGCTTCTAAAACTCCATTTTTCCATGTTGCACTTATTATGCCCTTTGTATGAGTAACCACTTTTACACAGTTTTTTTACTGCTATAGCTTTATTACCGACGACACAGTGAAATCCATTGTTTTGCCCAACGTAACCCTTTACTTTGGCCCAGATTAATTAAATCAGATTACACTAGGAAAGGGGGAAGCCAAACAATTTTGTGACTATGTTCTGCAGTAATACCATCGACTGCAGAATCCTTTAATTGGGACATGTAACTTACCAAATACAATTTTATTTTAATTTAAAAGGTGAGTCAATTAATAACACTAAACAACACTTACAACATAATTTTCCGGAACGCGTTTCGAAGGTTATCTTTCCTCCATTATCAACCGGACAATAACTGGGTTTCCATGGTGCGGATGGCGATTCTTCTGATGTTTCTTCTGGTAATGGTTCCAGGAACTTGCTGAAAATATCTTTCTGAGGAATGTCGAAATTAAATACTTGGTTTCTATTTTTTAAAATGAAGATTTGTTCCCATGTGGACAGTTCTTGTTTTCCGGTTATGTGTTTGAGAAGTTTTGGTTCTAGCTTTATGTCATGATTTTTTGTCCAAAAGTGAAACGCAACTGCTGATTTTTCTAATTGTTTACTCTTGATGTTCCTAACGTGTTCCTTGGATCTAATTTCTAAATTTCTTTTGGTTTTTCCTATGTATATTTCATTACAATCACTGCATTCAATTTGGTATATGCCAGATTTTTTGTTAGGTGGAATAGCAATTTTATTTACTTCCCGAGTACGTAAAGTTTTTTTCATTTGGTTATGCTGTCTTTGTTAATATTCTTGGACATAGTTAAATATTCATTAAAAGTGTAAGACAATTGCAAATGCTCACAACATATGCACAGATACACAGATTCAGATACACATAAATACAAGACAAATAACCACATAAATAGAATGATGTAAATGAACTTGTCAGCACACAGGCAATCTCTGATACAAATATTGCAATCTGTGACTACAGGAAGGCATTGTATTGCAGGGAAAACAGAAGATAAGACACGCTGTTTATGTTACTGCTGAATTGCAGATCAGGTATATGCTAATTACGTGTTAAATACCAACAACACTGGTTTCGCGTCTAGCAGTGCTATGGAAATATCTTAGCTCTAATTGGTTCTTATTCTCACTGCTATGACGACCGCAATGACATATCCATCCCCTCCTGTTCATGTAGACCTTTCTGCCACATGGTTAGCAACTGTCAATCACCTTGTTGATTGGTGCTGAGTATAGTAACTCCACATTACAATGTAGTAACACGTGGCTATTCCAAAATCTCCCATCACATGTCAAGTTGAAATGTGATGAAGTGTTAAATTCATGACTTGCTTGTATATAACTTTAAAATCATTAATATTTCACAGAGACCAGTATTTCACAGTTTAAATTTCTACCAATGGGTTCCAATCTTCATGATATGCAGATATATTAGAAATGTATGAAAGTGGACATTTGTATTGTTTATCAACAAAAACAAACACCTGTTCACATGCTGTGGACATTTTTTAAAATATATATTGGTATTACAGATATCTGCGAACTCCCACCACAAATGGGTCTCTTGTCACGTCTGTGGAATTTGAACACAAGAGGGTGTAGTTTACAAGAACCATTAAAATCCATGATAGAATCCAAGAAGTACAAGACCATGGACGTGATTGGCTATCTTAAATCTGTGCTAGAAGATGCTAGACCATATGCTCGAATGAAACTGATGATAGTGGGAGTTCAAGGAATTGGCAAGACCTCCCTCTTGGAACAACTTCGCCAAGAAGGTGTTGGATCATACAAGAAAAAACCAGTGGAGGTAAAGAACTGCTTCAAGTTATTTGTATATCTGTTGTCATAGTTGCCTTAAAATCTCCATTTCAGATTGCCATTCTTTAGGCTCTTTAGATACCTAGATCAATATGTCTGTAGAATAGATGTACACAAAAGTTTCATCATATACTTTTTCATTTTTATGATGCAGCACTGGGCAAAACGCATGGGCAACAAAAATATCAATGTGAAAACATCAAAAGGAACAAATATGTCTACTGTGGGGGTGGATATAGGTGACTGGGTGTATGAGAAGAAGATTCGTGGACAGTCATCTTATGGTCCCGTTGTGTTCAGGTATGTTGTTTTACCATACATACCCACAGGTAAGTTTTATGAATTAGTATGGGGGATTGCTTCACTTGCTGTCAGATGACTATTAATGTCGTCCCATGACATGTAACATGCTGTCTCTATTGCTGGTGAATCTCTATAGCAGTGATTCTTCTATTTGTGTCATGTTATAATATAAATTATACACTTCAGCAAAGAAGAGTACAATAGAGAACTAAAAGCATGTTGCAGAAACACAACTTCAGCAGTAAGCTAGTCTATAGGAAGACAAGGAAGGAACTCATAAAAAAAGCCTAATAAGCAATTATTAAATTGTGCCAGAGAACCGGTCAAGAGTATACCAAATTATATGCAAGGATTGCAAAATGTTTTGCTTAAGAAGAACAAAACCAACCTGAAAATTGGAACCAAACAACACTTTAGAAATATAAAAATGAAATAAGACTAATCAGCAGTAGCAAGGCGTTTTTGGAAAGAACGCTATAAAATTAAGAAAAATTCGAAACTATTAAAAAAAATAATAAAATAGGCAATGTTAAACTTGCCACATGGAAAAATATACAAATCTCGAGAAGCAGAGGTTGAATTTTGAACTTTGAAATTCCTCTTTATGACATTCCACTACAGAAGTTCCATCCAGATTAGGGTTACCAGACGTGTGGAAATTCCTGGATATGCCCCACATTTTAACCATTTGTCCGGCGTCTGGGGGCAATTTTTGAAAACTCTCTAATGACCTACATTTCTAGAAACAATCAGTGAGCGTTGGAAACTGGGAAAATAAAAATGAATTATTGGTTATTAGCTGCCACTGTAACATGCTATGGCAGTGTGGCCTCACCGGTTATAGTCAAAGAGCATACTCTTGCATTAACAATATTGAACAAGAGATTGGCAACACAGCATTTGTACTCCGAGGTAAAAGGTTGGTGTTCTGTAGAAGTAAAGAGATGCTTTACTAGGGCTTTAGTCTCACTCTTCCAATTGCATTTTTGTTATTGAAGAATAAGGAAGCGGAAAGTAATCAGTCTGTGTTCTATGAAACAAAACTTCACAAAATTTTGCCGGTATTTCAGATATTAAAAGGTTTCTTTGCTCAGCTCACACAGTCAGCATATTGTGTTAGTGCTGCAGAGGCAACACTTGTATTTGATGTTGTTCATCACCATGCATCATACAAGTCCATGAGAACAATATCAAGGTACTTTAGTATGGTTAGGAGTAGAAAGGAAATGTGTAGCATTCAGAGCTGACAATGCACATTTGGGTGGCATAATTGACCAGAGAATAAAAATGTATTCATCAAACTAAAGTCATTAATTGTGCAAGATTAGTTCTTCAGAGAAGCATGACTGACTGTTGATGATGACATTTAACATTGTATGTTTCAGGATTTTAAGAGTATATGAATGTATATGCCCATAGTATATAAAAACAGCATTTAAATTATAACTACATTATTTTTGCATTGAACAATAATGTCCTACATTTTTTACCATTGTGTCCTACATTTTCATAAAATAATCTGATAACTCTAATCCAAGTTTAACCATCTTCCACCCGTATATTTACGTGAGTGTGACCACAAAAGTTTTGATATGAGAGTCAACTAAGTTGATCCATGGGATGGCTAAATTCTTTGTGAGTAAACTGGTCTAGTAATAGCCACCCTCTTACCCCTCACATTTCACAGTACAAAGGTAAACAAACCCTAGTTGGGTTAACAGCTAGTTTCAAGAACTTTTTTTTGTAGTGTTTAACACCCGCTTTTACTACACATGGCACTGCAGGTGGTGACACTGATGATACATGGAATCAAGATGATGCACTGGTGGAATGAGATGGCAGGGGAAACTGGAGAACCCGGAGGAAACCCGCCCCAGTGCCACTTCGTCCATCACAAATTTCACATGCGGTTGCCTGGGATCAAACCCAGGCCGCATTTCCAGAATGGAGGTGGAAAGATAGCACTTTCACACAATGACTTTATGCGATTTTAAAAGTGGTTTAAATGATTCTCAAAGTCGTGAGTGCCTGCAACAGGCTTTAGTGGATGTTGCTCCTTCCCTTGCCTAAGTTCTTTGTTGGTTTCAAGAATTTAAAAGATGCTAAACTTCAATAAAAGATAATGTTGGGAATGGTCACCCATCTGTGACAGTGACTGAGGAAAGCAGCTGCTGTGGAAAAGATGGTCTGTAAAAACAATCCATGACTGAGAGGTAGAACTGGAACTGAAAAATTCAATGCCACAGCTGGGATTTGAACCACAGACCCTCCAGTTCTACCTCTCAAACATTGCACACACATGGCTTGTGTGTTTAGAACACCAACAGGAAGTTTGTTGGCATAAATAAGTAACAATCCATGACATTTAAAGAAGTTGAGGCAGCTTCACTTTCTACACCATAACTTACTGGGACATGTTTCAGAGACTGTTGTCTCCATCATCAGCCTAGTTTCACTGCCACACTTCCTTCCTGTGACTTGCAGATGGTGTTTTGCCTGAATGTACTGCAGATGAGATCCTTTTCATATGGAGCATCAAAATTTAATAAAATGTCTGTTTATTTTTATGTATGAATAGTTTTTACCAAATGGAGCGTTGGGCATTTTTGAAAGGCATTTAAAAGTTTAGATTTCTCTTTCAGCTGATTGTTTTCTTTTTATTAATGTCCTCCAATGTAGTGTCATATCAGATGGTGAATGAATGAAATGGGTGAAATGATGCTCAATGAGCCCGAGGCCCATAGAGCTCTTTCAGCTAATGATCTGTGGACTAAAAATACTCTGCAACTGCTGATTTACGTGTTTGTTTATATATTTCACATTTCTCATGTGTTCCTTAAAATAGCTTCTCTGTGTTTTCCCAAAAAGATTTTAATAAATGTATATGAAAATTGTCTTTGTCCTAATATTTGTGTGTGTATGTTAAATCATTCAATTCTAATTTTGGTTATAACTATATTTAAAGGCATTATTAAAAACATAAAAATGTGTTTTTATAAGCTTTCTGAATGTACTGAATGTACTCTTTGAGTGTACTTTCTGAATGCACTTTCAGTTTTGTTGTTGTTAACAGGACATGGGACTTTGGAGGTCAGCGGGAATATTATGCTACCCATCAATATTTCTTGTCAAAACGCAGTCTTTATTTGGTAGTTTGGCGGATTCCTGATGGCCAGAAGGGAATAAATGAGATTTTACATTGGCTTGTAAATATACAGGTAAACACTGCTGCAAATGACATTTTGCTCTACAATTTTAACTGCTATTGTTATTAAAAAAAAAGTATGCATTTATAGCTGTCGCAAATTGATGGTGGGTGGCTCCATACTAAATTCAATCATAGACTTGCTGTGTTGTATAGTTAAATATGCTGTGAAATCACCCTATAAAGCTAATGATATAAATATCAGTTGCAACCACAAAATTTATTTGCACAACTGGAAAAAGATTAGCAATAGTCCGCTGTCAGCCACCATCAAATTTTGGGGCTACCATAACAATACCTAGTTTTGTTTTCCTTTTTTATTAAAGAATACATTAACAGATTAAATCATCTTAATCATTATTATTGTTTTAATACCAGAGCACGGTGAGCATATATCATATGTGTAACTCAATATGTTATTAAATTTGATGGATATCAATATTTTAAATTTAGAATGCAAGTGTTTTGAGGAATAATGTGGAAGTTTAGTTAGGCACATTTTAATTATTTTTTGCAATAGTAGTAGTGTTCTGAGGAAGCACCCTGTAGTATAGATTTCTCTATGGTTAGGTATACCAGTCATATGCTCAGTTTCATGGACAGTGATCAAATGAAACTTGAGGGGTGTAAAACTAATGCTTCATGAATTTTTGCTCTGTCATTAGTGGTAATCATGTCAAAATTACAAGATGTCAACTATTTTAATTCCTAACATGTTGTTGTTAGCTAATGCTGGATTTCTGACAGTGAAGTCATTAATCCTCTTCTCTCCAATATTTTTCACTGATATTGAAGAGAGCAGTAATAGTAACCGTTTTTTTAGAGCACACCATATTTTTATGTTTTGATAAATTATGTTTTTATTATTTTTATTATGTTTTTATATTTTTAATTTCTAACATAAGTTTGTGAAAGTTGGCAACAAAAATGTTACACTTCTTGTTGTTAGTGCCAGTTGCACCTTCAAAAACAAAAGGATATGCTAATACATGTACTCTCATCATAATACTGGAGTGCAAGAGAGCAAATGGCTTCATTGCTAACTTGCAAAATTAGACACCAACAAACCTATTTATGGAGTCCGCTTTTTAGCACTGTATCACACTTTAATTATAAGAGATTAATTTGTGTGAGGTTTGGCACAACCATTTAGAGAGAGGAAAATATATATTATTCACCAGAAAAAACCATAACTTGGGAATGGGGGCAGCGGATAACACCTTCCAAAGGGTCAGTGGTGGACCCCTCCTATTCCTCAGCGTCATCTACTCCTGTTATGCCTTCATTTTCCAAATCCAACTCCTCTAAGCTAATAATGAATTGATTAGTAATTTGATCAGTCAACCTGTCCAATTCCCAATGTAAGTGGCTTTTTACCAGTTGTCTGCAAGTTACCATTGATAACACACTTTTGAAGAGTGATTTTATGCTGCTTTCCTTCAAGTATATATTATGCTTAGCAACATAGTTCTTTACTTGCACCCAAATGAGTTCCATTGCATTAAACTGACAATAATATGGTGATTGACATATGACAATATGCCCATGCAGTTCCAAAGCTGTATCTATTTCATACTTTTTATAACTGGCTCTTTTTATTTAAAAAATAAATGGGAATTAACACTGTGAAGTAATATATACTCAAGACATTGATTTGAGTCTACTGAGACACTCTGTATTTCACATACCTTAATTTTTTTTCAACTCATTTCGTCTTATCTTGAAGGCATTATCAAGAATTTGTTGACTGGTTGAAACACTGTTGCTCATATGGATGTATCTCTGGGAAGGAGCCTTCCAACGGAAGGTTGAAATTCATTAAATGGTTTTAAACTTCTTCATTATATCTTTTTCCAGAAATTTAATTCATGGTACATGTGGACCAATTTTAGTAATTCGGTACCTTGCTCATTAAAATAGAAAAATAGGTCGATTAATAATACTAAACAACACTTGCTTTTTAAATTTCCCGGAACATGTTTCAGAGGTTAGTTTCCTCCATTATCAACCGTTTTGTAGAGAAGTTGAACTTGTGTTCTGCATCAGTCAAAAAAAATTTATGAAACATTGGCAATCATCTATGCCATTGGAATGTTAAATGGAAGAAAATATACACGTTAAAGTATTATTGTGAAAGTGTAACAATTCATATGAGCTGTAATTACTGTGAAAAGAATGAAATGTGGAGTTATGTTAAGTATGGTTAAAATCCTTTGTAGTTTGGATGCTGAAACCCAAACACAATCAGCCTGACCCAAAATGCCTGAGATAATTTAAAATAACAGTAGTCTCTTGCTTACCGCAACAAAATTGTAAAAGAACCATGCATATCATACCAAACATAAAGCCAGAGAAGAGAATAACATCCCTCATGATCCAACAACACTGTCATCAACTTTCAGAATATTAATATACTTTGCTCATTGTTCTGGTGATCATTCCAAAAGTGCATTGTTACTGCAGAGTTATTTTGTGTACAAAAATGCTCTTAATCTAGTTCCAATATTGCATTTTGTCTTTCTGATGTACACTTTTCTACAGTTGAAACAGTTAATTTTGTAGATCCTGGAATGCGTTGGATTGGACTGATTGGATTAGATTTACTAAGATGTCAATGCCAGAATTTCAAAATTTATCAGTCTTTGTGCTTCCATACTAAAATGTTTCCTCATATTTTGAGTTCATTGTGGCCTGTCATGCATTTTAGCACTTTGGATTTGGGGTCTAGGCTATGGTTTTCATTCCAAAAGTGAAATGCTACTGTGGATTGTCTTCTTGTTTTAATTTAACAATTCTGAAATGTTCTTTAGTTCTGGTTTGTAGTGTGTTAATATCTGTGCTAAGCTACCTTGTGCTTTTGACCATGGTTCAGGAAAAGTGTAATTAAATATGGCATCATTTGACTCATTGTTTGCAATCAGAATGCCCTATAGTCGTTTTCACGTCATGAAGGCACAATGGCTCTTATGGGGAATCTGCACAGCATTATCACTGTGTCTGGGATTCTTTTCCTTTAAATAATCAGACACTCTAAGAATTGTTTTTCACACTTTAATAATTTTGCCCTTTTTCTGCGATCCATTGCGCTCTGATCACTTAACTGCAATGCACATGATTACCAGAGAATTTGTAAAACTCGCACATGCTTCAGATTCCCAAAACTTATTGAAAACCCCCATGAAGTAAACCCCTTATCACTCCTTCAGTTGTTATACCAAATCTGGTTTTTATCATCTCCAAGACACAAGGACCAGGTTTGTTGGTGCTGTGTGACTTGCACACTGCAAATACTTGCCTTTAAATGGCGATTCACTGATGCCTTGGTTCTGTAGAAGTTCTGTATGTAGATAAAAAATAATTTAATTATTTCCTTGACAACTTTGTCATTGGAAGTTTTTACAAGGACTTGTAGAACGAGAATTAGCCAGCAACAACATTCTCCATTGTATTAATGAAGAATTAAAACACTTTGTTTTAACATTTTTTTAAAGAAATATGTTTAGACATATTGCAAAAAAGGGTACCAGTAGTGCACAGAAATCTATAGTTAAGCTACCATTTTATGCAGTTAAAAGATTGGTCAATTCTGAATTCAAAAAAATTATTGCAAAATATTACTATGAAAAATCAAAAAATAAAAGATGGGAACTACCAAGCATTCAAACAGTAATTCCTGAGTATCCTCGAAAAACGGCAGTTGCAACCTTCAGGTTGATTACGGGATATGATTGTCTGGCAAAACATTTATGCAGAATTGGGATATATTCTTCACCACTCTGTTCTCTGTGTGATCTGCAAGAGGAAATGGACCAAGACCACCTTCAAATATGCCCGGCCACTTCTAGCGCCCTATCCATCAGTGAAAAATATTGGAGAGCAAGAGGATTAATGACTTCATTGTCAGAAATCCAGCATTAGCTAACAACAACAACATTGCTGTTGTTAGCTAATGCTGGATTTCTGACAATGAAGTCATTAATCCTCTTGTTCTCCAATATTTTTCACTGATGGATGGGGCATTAGAAGTGGCCGGGCATAACAACAACAACAACAATATTGATATAATCTAAATATCAACATTACCTATGAAAGCGAATGAATAATTCAGATTTTATTTCATTGCAATTATTTTTGTTTAAAACATAATAAATATTTTAAAAAATGTACAGTTATATAAAAGATTTTTCATGCATACCATCATGTTCTTTGACACATTTCATACTGCAATGCACGTTCCTGTTTTATCTAGTCACATTTGAAAACATACATATTTGGCAACGGCGTACTTGATTCTTCCATAAGAAAAGCATGGTCCATAAGAGGCCATTGTGTCTTCATGACATGAAAATTTCTATAGTTATGTTTTCATGTCTCGAATAACATTTGCAGCATTTGTAATTCGTAAACTTGCTGTGCATACTTTTCTCAATATTCAGGGAAAAGTATGTTTTTCTGTATTGTGTCCACCAGATGTTAAAATGGATACATGTGTGCAATTGATGGCACCTACACAAGGATTTTGAACTTCTGTTGCAGTCACCTAGGGTTGCCACCTTTTTACCAATGAAATACGGGACATAAGCCTAGAAATAAGCGACATTTCACAAGAGTAAGGTTCATACTCAGAAATGTCAAACAATTGTCAGAAATATGTGAGAAAGTGTAAAGCTTAGATAATTAACTATAGAGTTAAAGGCTTTACATCAGGAATAAAAACAGTGTAAGAAAAGATGAGGGACATTCAGAAACAATATACAATTGCATTGTTTTAAAAATGTTACTCAATCCATGGTGAAACTGAAACAGTTTCATTTTCATCAGAATTACACATTTTAAATGTTGTTAGCTAATGCTGGATTTCTGACAATGAAGTCATTAATCCTCTTGCTCTCCAATGTATTGAAGAGACTTAGCAGTAAATGTAACAGCTTTTTAGAGAGCACCATATTTTTATGTTTTGGCGGTCACATCGCCCTCTCACAACCCCCAGAATGTCTGGAGGACCACACCTGTCGTTGGTTTACGGGTCTCACCGACCTGACTGGGAGAATTATCAAAATAAATTCACTGATCATATCCTCTGATTACCAATCAGAGGACGTTACATGCCATGACAGGTCAGAATGTTAGGGGTTAAGGTTTTATAGAGAAATGGAGAGGTTGGAAAAATAAAGACTCCCTAGCGCTCAGGAACCCTAATAGCATCGGAGTCGGAAGAGAACAAGAGATGACCAAGGTAAGGTCAGATAGAAAAGTTACAGTGAGGAGCAAAACACCAGTAAGTGGAAGTAATGTTCTACTCAGCTTGGGTACCTTGTGGTTGCCATTCACATATCCCCCTAGACGGAGACCCCTGAGTAGGGGACTTAGTTTTTAGATACGAACATTTTGACAAGTACTGCACTTGGCATCTTCAGGGTAGGTAGCTTGTAGCCTACAAGCCCGAAAGAAATAAACACACCTAATAGTCAGGACACCGGCCATGAAAGCCTAAGTTTATACAATATGTAAACACATTTGTCACTAATCTCATTGAATAAATAATTAAATTGTGGTATTTTTGGCATGAGTATTATTAAGAATGTAATACACAGAAATACAAATTGCTAAAAGCCTTTATTTTTTGGATAAAAAAGTTGGTGATTAAACAAGAAGGTATATAAGAGTTAAATGCTAATCTTCATGGTATGTGGGATTAATTGGAACCAGCATCTAACCAAAACAGATATTCAGGGCCATATTTCCAAATGGACATTTTTTTTTATTACTCATCAGCATGCCCCATTACATTTTAAATGTATGTCACTTAATATTCAACTGTTGTTTTTGACCACAAACACTATAAATGAGACCATTTTCCAGAACTTTAGATATTCAAGTATAGAGTAACAGTATCAAACAGAATACTGTGATTTGCAGATTAACAGTACCACCAACTTAAACATTATCTTTTATACAAATCTTGAGTTCATCTAATTTTACAGGACAAGGGCAAATAAGTGGGACACAAAATTCTGCTCTAAAATACAGAAATCCCATAAAAAATGGGACGAGTGGCTACCCTACAGTCACCAATAAGAAAATGGAATGGGGCCATGGCAGAATATCCGAGGATTAGGAGCAACTATTCCTTTGGTAGGATATATCAGTCCTGATTCAGTTTCTGCACTATGTGGTTTTTTTAAACATAATATATTGGGTCACAAACTTGGTGCCGTTCATTTCTTAGAAATGGTTATTTGTAATCTAATATACACTTTCTGTACACATACTCCCTAATGACCAGGTTGTCGACGGGCCCTTAAACCCGACACCCTGTACGCATACTTTCTATAAATTTCTTCTTCTTCTTCTTCTTCTTCTTCTTCTTCTTCTTCTTCTTCTTCTTCTTCTTCTTCTTCATCTTCATCTGATTACCCTCCCCTTATGTGGGACTTACACCCCCTGGGACTATAAGCCTGTGCCTAGGGTCAGATACCTGTCGGGGAGCAGAGGAGCCTATGGACCAGACAAGGTGAAGACCTGGAAGCGGGTGGTCAGCCAAGCCCCAGGTATGACAGTGAGGAAGAGGATGATATGAAATGCAGGCAAAATTGATGATTGGAAAGGTGATTATGGAGTAATTGGAATGAGTGGCGGGGGAAACCAGAGAACCCAAAGAAAACCCGCCCAGACGCCACTTTGTCCACCCCGAATACCACATGCGGGTCCCTGGGATCGAACCCGGGCTGCTTAGGTGGTAGCCAAATGTTCTATTCGCTTGGCCATGATGCCGCCTACTTTCTATAAGCTTGATCAATAAATTTCAATATCAAAAATATCCATTATTCAGTTAGTGGAATGAAAATAACTACAATGTCATTTCACAAGAGATAAAGTTCCTACATAACCAATAAATGATTGGGACTATCAGAGATCTCAAGGAGGAAAAAAGCTCTCAAAGTTGATGGGAGAGTCAGCACTTAAAATGATGATGAACCTTGAAGAAATGGAACTTCTGCTTTGAATGAAATATCACCTGCATGGCAATACTCAAAATTCAAAATGCCTTGACAATGTTTGGTAAAACTGAGCAGTGAAGTGAAGATAGGACTATATAATACTTAAACATTAGGAATCAACCTACAGCTGATGATGGAAGCAAAAACTTCTGAAACTTGTCCTGTTAAATTACAGAGTAAGTGAAACAATGTCCCAAAATTTGACTCCTAATCTAAAGTAAAAACAAATTAGAAACTAAAAGCTTCACATAACGCTGACTAGTTTCAAGTTGTATCCAACTTATTTTGGATAGCTTTGAAAATAAGTTGGATTCAACTTGAAACTAGTTAGCAATTGAAGAACTTGCAATATTACTAAGGTAAGTGAAGTGTTCTTATTTTAGATTCTGTTGCTTCACTGTTAATAGCTTCAATTTTCCTTGATTTGACTCCTAATGTTTAAGTACTGAACTTGCAGTCATTGTTACAAAGCCTCTAAAAATTATGTGGTAAATAATAGTCAATAATCTCATGCATAATGACAGAGCATGTTTGTGAATTATTATTTTGACAAACAGTGTCAGAATGGTACATTTACAGCTTTTAAAAGAACAATCAGATACACAAAGTTTTAAACTCGAGAGGGGAATAGAACATTTCAAGATCACCTTGAAGGTTTGCTGGATCATGAATCATGTAAGAGAAAGGAAGAGAATTTCAGTTCACATTTGTGGACATAGACATGAATAGTTTAGCATTAGAGCATCAGTCCAGTAACCCAAAGAGTTGTGGTTCAAGTTCTGGTCATAACATTGAGTTTTTCAAGTATGATTCAATTTTTCATGTTGAGTGAGTTTTAATTGCTTGCCATTAAAGCAGTAAGCAATCTTAGGTGAGAGTTGATGTAGCAGCAATTCATTTACTGTTGTTACAGGCAAGAGCACCAAATTCTCCTGTGCTTATTGTGGGAACTCATTATGATATGATGCGAGAAATCTATCCAGCTTCCATTTCTGAGGATTTGCAGCAGATGATAAGAGACAAGTAAGAAGAAAAATATTTTAGAAATATTTTTTATTATTAACTTCAGTGGTCATGTTGGCGGGTTTTCCTATAGAACATATTGCTTATAGGCAATAGTTTTAACTTTTATATAGCAGGTTTTGGATGTTTGGGTTTTTTGTAGATTAGATCACACACACATTCATACTTCCAGACTGGGGAGGATAGGAAATAATCTTGGCTAGAGAAAAATTTCCGTTCCCCAGCCAGGAATTGAGCCTGGACCTCTTGCACAGCAGGTGGGTGCTCTACCAACTGAGTTATGGGGCTAGTTATTCTTTTTATTGTTACAAGCAACTTACTGCTGACGTTTTTAAACACAAGCCACGTGTGGGCAATGTTTGAGAGGTAGAATCACGACTGAAAAATTCTGTGCCATAGCATGGATTTGAACCGTGGATCTTCCGCTTCACGTGCGGCTGCTCTAACCACTGAGCTACCATGGCAACTTGCCAGTATGGCATTAAATTTTCCAACCGATTCATATTTTCCTGGTAGACCACATTTCATATGTGAGATTCACTTTGTGGTCTACTGTTAATGATTTATTGAAATACAAATGCTGAACTCGTTCTTACTACATACTGAGGACTTCTGCTTAGGAAGAGCACATTAAAAAATGGTATTCTGAGAAAAAGGAGGTTGAAGATTTACTTTGACATTCTCTGTTACAGTTCTTACAGTTCTTACAGTTTTTGCACAGTTTTGCACTTTATCGTTTACATTAAAGTAACTCTGAACTATGTCACATCAATGCTGTAATGCCATTTCTAAAGAGAAATGTGCATACTAAAATATTTTTTGTTGATACCACATTGATAGTGCATGCTAGTATGTAAACTTTCCAATATAAACAGACCAAACATAGTTTCAGTGTTCTAATGCATTGCATAAATTCTGCAGGAAAATGTGTATACTTTAAATAGAAACAAATTCATGCACACTGACTCTCAATTATTTGCTTTCTGGTTATATGTGTAAGCTTCTAAAGTGTCCTGCAACATAGATTCACTTCAGGACAAGGCATTTGGCTAAGCAAGGGCTTCAATTTCTTTCTATAAGGTGTGGCTATAAAATAATCAGACTGAATTTTTTTCCAACTCATTGTGGCCTTGGTAACACCAACTCCTGCAGGAGAGTGAAATTTGCTTACCTTTCCATTCATCCTTCAACTCTCATCATAAAATAAGTGACTGCCTATGCACTTCAGAGCCTTTGTGAGCTGTACTATCATCCTATTGTACAACATATCCAGGATGCCCTCCATGTTTTATACACTTCTGGCATTAATGTGGTGTGTGCATGGATTCCTGGTCAGGTAACCCAGTATTACTATCTCTCGTATTACTTCAGAAGACTTTAGGCTTGAAGTGCTGAGATCGGTGCTTTGATGCTGGCACAAAGAGTGGTCAACTCTCCATGGTAATAAGCTTAGAGAAGTGAAAGAACTTCCAATAAACTGGGTAACTTCCTCTCGCATATCTGGCTGCAAGGAGATGATTTTGATCAGTTACGCATTGGCCACTGCAATGGATGGTTGCATGGTTACATTTTTAAACGGGACCCTGCTCCTCTTTGTCCGCTGTGCAACAACCTTTTATCAGTCTGTCACATGCTGCTAGGGTGTGTTTCCCTAGCGCACCTTTGAGACTCTCTGCAGCTGCCTGCCAGACTTGCAGAGGTTCTGACGGATGATAAACAAGTAGTCAAAAGAGTTTTGAAGTTTTTATCAATGGTAAACATGAAACTAAGAATTTAGAACATTAGATCTCAAAATTTCTTACTTTTTGGTCCATCTTTTACAATTTTGTTTTCTATTCTGGGTTTTCCCTCTTTGTTTCGCACATCTATGTATATTTGTTTTTACTAGTGTTTTTATTTTGTATTGAAATTTATCTCTGGGTTTCGCCATGATCCCTGTTGTAAGGGCACTGATGACCTAGAAGTTGAATGCCCTTAAACCTAAACCTAACCTAATCCTCCAACTCATGCTGAGACGGAACCAACAGTCTCATAGCAGCCATTTTAAGAACCTTGGTGTGTATGGTGATTATTGTTTATCCTGTACTCAAGTTTTTACCTGGTTCAAAAAATTTAAACAAGGAAGATAACTGATTTGAGATGATCCATGACCCATCAAGAACTGCTGACAATGTTGCAGAAGTTCATGAAGTTATTAGGAAAAATTGTCACTTGAGCACTCGTGCCATTATTATAGAACTTCTTTATGAATGGGTCAGATTGAAAAGACATGAAAGATTCACTCCTGGATCCTGCATCAAAGCAATGCACCAGCACACAACACACTTTCTGTCAGGTAGTTTATAGCAAAGCACAAGATCCCTGTTTTGGAACATCCACCATACTCATTGAATCTGGTCCCATGTGACTCATGTCTCCTAAAATCAAGTCTGTATTGAAAGGAACCCAAGTCTCTAGAAGCATGTGAAATCAAAAGTGACAAAGCTGATGAGCAGTCTGACAGCAGCAGGCCTACAGAATTGCACAAGCAGCCATGTCGGCACTGGGAAGGAGACTATTTTAAAGGGGATAATATTTCCAAAGTAATTTTTTTCAATAAAGATTTTGAAGCTCCAATTTGGTTATTCTATAGCCACACTCTGTATACATCCCATTTTCCAGAGTAAAAGACAGCACTATTTCATCAACACTTAGTAAATTTGGCTGTTTTGTTTTTTCCTGTTGGTGTGCAATAAAATAATGCGCAGTTCATAATCACTTTGAAAGCTGATGCATTCCAAAACAATTAAAATAGCAGACTGGAACATAGAACAAAGCTTCAAACTGCGAGAGAGCTCATACATGAGAGAAGAATTTTATTGCCATCAATTTCCAAGATTTCTCTTTAAAATTTTCACAGATCATAGTATAATAGCATGATTGAAAAGTTCTGTTTTCAAAGGCCATTTAAGTCAGGGATCTGTTACAATATAACTTCAACTTGATGTACTCTTTTTCTATAATCCTCACATTTCTGTAACAAATTGAAGCTTGTGCTTGTAATGTTAAGTAATATTCTAAGTTGCTTATTCTGCAATAGAATATACTTTTAGATTATATGTTTTTTACTGATCCAATCCTGTTTAACATTTAAGTTTAGATGATTTGTTGTCATACTGTGTTGTCATCTTCAGGTTCATCAATATTGTAGATGCAGAGAAGTGTGGACTACCACGTGTGCTGGATACCATTGAAGTGAGCTGTAAAACAAGACACAATGTTAAACTTCTATGCAATCTCATTTATGACACAGTCTTCAGTTTAAGGCCACCAGGTAAAAGAATGTTTCCAGTAGTTTCACAGTTAATGTCTCAAGAAGTCTTTTGGTTCAGTACTAAAATCCTGAGCTCTTAACAGTGTTGCTAATCTATATAATATATACAACTGGATATATGTATATAACGGTTGATCTCTGAAACTGCTTGACCAATCACTCCGAAATTCAGGATGTATGTGTATTTTTCATGGACAAGGTTTGTGTGCTATCCATTTTACCATGCAACGTATTACATTCACATGGTTTTCTCTATTCACTTTTTTTTTTTATGCAACACATATACATGTCCTTCTTTAAGTGCCCTTCAACACACAATTCATACAATTTTCTATGATTGAAATAGAAATGCAATGTATTATATCCACACGGTTTTCTCTACTCACTTTTCTTTTATGAAACACAATCACATTTCTTTCGCTATTCGCTGTTCTAAAAATAATTCATACAACTTATACATTACACATGGGAGTACATTGTAATTGCTAGAGAAAGTTTTCTGTATTTGTGTATTTGAGTTTCCTGTCAGGTCCAGGCAGTTGAAATTTCAAAACTTTGCTGAAAAATCTTGTAAAGATTTTTTTTTTTAATTCAAAGCTTTTAACCTCTTGAGCGATGGCCATTTAAAACGTCCGCAAGCTGAGAACTGCTAGCATTTAAATTGTTAAATGCGCTAAAAGTGCTTTGTATATACACAGCTGTATTTTGTGTAAATATTAAGTTATTTTAATGAAACAAAAACTGGTATAAAACTTGTTATATGCAGTATAAATGTACGTCATCAGCAAAGTTGAGTTGTATTTACAAAACGTTGAAATGGCACAATTTTGTTTCACTGTGGTGAAAAGTCAACTTTGCTCTGTCGAACGCATCTAATATAAGTTCTCGGAAAGAAACAGTAAAGAAACACCCATTGTATGTGTGGCTTATGCATCAGCATACTGTGTAATGAAGCACTACTGTATGTGTGGTCTCTTGAGTCATCAGAATAGATCAACATTGCAACTTTTGCTTACGCGAGTTTCGTAACTTAGTAGAGTCCGTGTCTTTCTTTGTTGAAATACATACGTATACTTTCCTGCTTGTAGCTGAAGGGAGAAGTGGTATAAAAAGGTGTTTTTGCACCAACTGGATATAACCATATACAATTGTTTGGTAATTTGGAGAGCTCTCTAAACCCACACAGGACAATGACCGACCTTGACTTCTGACTATAAATAGCTTGCAGCCTAATTGAACAATACCACATTGGGGGTTGAAAATCCAAAACCCCTGCACCCCTCAGACCTCAAGGAAAACATTATCCTAAAAGGATACCACCAACAGCAAAGAAGTCCCGCCCATCTCGAAAGTGTTTCGTGTGCCGCAAGAAGGGAATTCGCGAATGTGGAGATGTACGTACCCTTGTGTGTTTATCCCTGTTTTGAGGTAAATCACTGCAGAATGAACATATTAAGGTAAGCCAATAAAGTATATAGACCTTACTAAAATGTTTCATAAAGGGAAAATTATGATAAGTTGAGTTGGATAAGGGATAAATAAGGGTTAAATGCTTAAACGCACAGGACGTGTATACATGCCCATATCGCTCATCCGTCATTTTAAATGGACGTGATTTCACGTCAATATCCCTCAAGAGGTTAAAGAAATAATGTTTTTATACCAGGTATCTCTGATTCATTTTAACTTGAAATGTAAAACTCAGGACAATGTTTGTATTATAGGAAGTAAGGAGCTGTTATTGGAGCAGCGAGTGCCTGCAAGTTACCTAGCTTTGGAAGATGTTATAAGCCATCTTGCAACTGAGCGCCGTCTGACTGGTGTGGATCCAGTGCTCAATGCTGAGCAGTATAAGGCTGTTGTAACTGCTGAGATGCAGTATCGCTATCAGCGAACCTTTCGTGATGCTGCAGAACTCCATCAGGCAACATTGTTTCTACACGAAAATGGTAATCATCATAAGCTTTAACTTTAAAATGAGGTTTAACTTTACATAAGTATGGAGATGCTTTCGAAAATTTTCTAAGTCTGAAGGTCCTCCAGTACACATACACAAGCACACTTGGGAAGACTGATGACAAATGCTTCTCACATTGCAGCCAACATACTTCATTTGGAAAGGGAAGAGTGAGACTGGAAAATTCAATGTCATGACCGGGATTTTAACCATGGATCTACCGGTTACTGTCCACTCCTACCACACACACCACTACACCACACACACACACGCACACACACACATGCACACACATGCCATCACTGCACACACCACCCAACCACACACGTCACCACACCACAGACACCACACATGCAGGGACACAAAACACTTGCCACCACATACACGCACACACACACCACCAGACCAACACACACAACACCACACCCACACACAGGCCACCACACCATACACATGCCACCACATATACAAATGCATGCCAGCATACACAAATGTACACCACACACCACACACGTGTCTACACACATAGCTCTACACACACCACACCCACAAACACATGCCACCACAACCACGCAACCACACCACAGACATGCACAACCTACAAACCACACACACACACCACACCATACCACAAACACACATCACCACACCACACACCAACATATCAAACACATATCACCACACCATCACTACACACAGACCAAAACACTAATGCTTATACACATACCACCACATCACATCCACAGGCACAGATACTCCTTATTCTCTACTTTGATAAAAATACTTGGATCATCTGCGGAAAATGTTACATCTATAGCTGTCATATTGTTCACATTATCTGCCAAATCATTAATATACAATATAAATGTATGCACCACATGATTTTCATGCATCCAGCAAGCTGAAAGAACATCTGAGTGGAACATGCTGAAGCAGCACTTGTCTGGTGGTTCCATGACCAAGGAGTTGAGCAATTGTACAGGCACCGAGCAACTGCATTGGTGTATCTGTGCCATTTTGCATTCTACTCAGTCACTGACCTGCCATAATCGTGTGTTACTTTTTGAATGCCCCTCATATTATGAAAGGTCTACTCCAATTCCTTTGGTATTTCAGTAGAATTTACCATAAGAGTTCCAGATAGAAAGGTTTGCCATTTTAGTAGACAGTCTTCATGCTTCTTGTATGTGTAATAAACTGGTCCATCATTTTACCAGGTCCATATGCAATGAACTGCTTTTTCTAACAATGAAATGATATGTTGAAGTGTAATTATTGCTTTATCTGTTGTAGGAGTACTGTTGCACTACGATGATGCTACATTAAAGGATTTATATTTCCTGGATCCTCAGTGGCTATGTGACATGCTTGCACACGTTGTGACCATTAGGGAAATTAATCCGTTTGCTCGCACAGGTTTGTTTTCACCACCTTAATTTTCTTAGCATTTTTAGGTAAGCCTGCATCAAAAGATTTATTTGAGTGTTGTTGATGAACATAGTTAAATAAAACAGTTTCAGATAAAACAATCATTTACTGCATCAAATTTATACTGTATGTGTGCAGACGTGTGTGCGTGCTGGCCCCTTCTCCCTCCTCTCCATGGAAAGCAATCAACTGATTTTGATAATTCTTTCATCATTGAAAAAGCCCTATTCTTCATGATGGATGTAGGCTATAATGCAGCTTATAATTTTAATTCCTATTCACAAGGCCTATGTAGTAGAATAAAAATATGTTAAAAGAGTCATATTAGAACATATTTGTGAAGGTGGCTTTGACTTTTTTCTTTTTCTTTTTGGAAATGCCATGAAATATGAACAAAAACTTGTTATGCCATACCAAATACATCTAAAAATAATAAATCTATGGATAGTTTGTTCTGAGCAAATCCACATATATCATGGTTTAGCATCTAAGAAAGTGGAAATACACAAAAGAAGGACAATCAGATCTGCATATAACCAATTGTTATGTTTGTCATACTTATACTAAAATATTATAATCACCCTTATGTAAGAAAGTTTTGCGATATTTCCGGTGGACATTGTAATTTAATTCATTACCAATGTATGCCAAATAATTGAAGAGTGCAGGGGCAAAGTAATCTAAGTACCAAAAAGTATAAAAAAGGGATTTTTTCTACCTACATGAAGTATGTGCAAGTGCCAATGCACAGCAAAGAAATTTAAGTCAAAATGCACTTTCCTTGTAGGTTGTAAGCATGCTAGTAGATGACGCTGCTGTTATGTCCTTGCCCCTTGTATACCTACATGAACTAAGTGCTGCGTGCTGTTAGAGCTGTTCTGTGTTGTTTAGAGACCGTCTTAGTCAATGCGGTATATACTTTTCATCATTTAGGAATTAAAATGGATGAGAAAGCCTTCAGAAATAACAGTAATATTGTCTGTCTGGGTGGCTCAGTTGGTTAGACGCTGGCCTACTGATCCCAAGGTCGCGGGTTCAAACCCAGCCCAGGCTGATGGTTTTTAAGTGTGCTGAAAAATGACAGCTCCATGTCAGTAGATTTATTGGCATGTAAAAGAACTCCTGTGGGACGAAATTCCGGCACACCGGCGACACTGATGTGATCCTGGTAATTGACAGCGTCATTAAACAACAAAATAATTTAATTTAACAGTAATAGTGTAAGGAAGCATAGAAGAATATTTGAAGGTGAAGTATAAAGATGTGCTTATCTTACATATTTAAACAAGCAATTCTTGTGTGTATATATATATATATATATATATATTCCACGCAACTTGGAAACGGCTCTAACGATTTCGATCAAATTTTGTATTCAGATAGGGTTTTGCTTTTTAAGTTTCTCTATATAGATGTAATTCCTGAAAAACGTGATTTTACGTGTAACAGTCACAGTTACTCTAAACCTTATTTTGGCCATAATTTCTCTGCTAATGGGCCAATTTCAACAAACAAGCCAGAATATTCACCCAAATAAAAAACACAATTAAAAAAAAAGGAAAAGAAAACCTGAGCGAAGCTTGGTCGCCCAGGTACTACCACTGTGTAATGTAGGAAAGTGGTACCTCCCAAACCTGGAAGCTTCATGTCTGTGAGTTATTAAGGGGTATCCGGGTGTGGTGTTTTACAAGCCAGCTGTTAGTTATCTAGCAGCTTGGAGAAAACAGAATGTGTTTAAATTAAGTATCACCATGAGCCACCTGAACTTTCAGCTTTACAAGAGATTGTACCCTTGTCTGCTGCTATAAAAGCTGATGTCAGGGCTATGCCTGGATTTTTGAGTCAGGAAAATAAGACATTTTTTCTAGACATTCTAATTGCCCAGTTGCCCAATAGCAAGTAACAACAAACATTTGAATCATTATTCTTTACACATCTTGTACTTTGATCCTTCCATGATGGACTACATGGATGAGATCATTTCTAGACAAAAGAATTGAAAATTTGTATTTGATGTTTTCTCTACTTTGTGCCTTCTGTCTGTACAATTTTTTTCCTTACTGACCTTTCTTTTTTTTTTTCATTTTCCCTAGAAACATTTCTCTGGCACTTAGATCACTTTGCCTTGCCACTCTTCAGTTGTATAAAGTGAGAAAATTAAGCCAGCGTAACATCAGAAGTTAGTCAACCGATATTTTGTAACTAACAAGTAAGAAGATTAATTTTAGCGATAGTTATCCACAGACTTTGGGTCATCTCCATAATTTGGTTGCCAGAGAGTGGGGGATGCTCTTATTTACTAGTTTAACCCCTATATTCTGGAATATTGGTATTGAGGGTTTGTGTGAAAAGTGTGTAACCTTGATCGGAAATGAGAACTGCAGCACCTGCCAATATCTTATACCTATTTTTGTACAGGGAGAAAGGTATGGTTTTAAGGAGTAAATATAGCTTTCACCACAAAAATCACCAATAATTTCATAAAGAATACAGTGGGTGCTGAATGAAATTAATTAAATTGTCACTTAAAATATTTTAAGTCACTCTTGCAATGCTGGTTAAGCCAACTAAATTCTAATAAAATGCTTGGTTTTCAGCTGTTTTATTACACAATTCTTATGTAATATTGCAAAGGGAGTTAGCTGGAATTGCTCCTATGCGCAACAGCTTAGCTTTATTGCTTTACTGTGTTAACACTGAAATTTTTTATCTTCCTTTGAACCTAAGTAACGATGTTCTGCATAATTACAGCAATTGCTAATAAAACACATGCAAAATTGCTTGCAATCTGAAATGGTGCTACAAAGAGTCTTATCTTTTCTTTCTCTTTCTGTGTGCAGTTTTATAAGTATTAGGCAAGTCAAATATAAATGAGACTTTTTTCCCAAATTTTGTATTTGATTTAACAAAATAACAAAGTACATATCACTTTTCTACATAATCTCCTTCTTTGGAAATGTACTTAGCCCAGGATATTGGCAACTGCTTGATGCCCTCATCATAAACAGTGGGACCATGTCATCAGCCACTTGCGCACAAAATCATCCTCAAATCATTTCACTCCTTGAGTGGCCCAAAGAGATGAAAATTGCAGGATGATAAGTCTGGACTCTAGGGAACTGGTCAGTGTTCATTTCACTTCTTCCAATTTACTGCTAGTGAGCTCTACAGCATGGGGCCTAGCATTGTCATGGAGAAGAATAACTTCTCTTATTGCCTGGCCATGTTTGCTGTGATAAGTAAACCTAACTGGACTCAAATGGTTACAGTAATATGTTACATTGATGGTGCAATGCTCATTTAGAAAATTGATAAACAAAATGCCATATTAGTTCATAAACGGAGTTGCAAGCTCCTTGCCAGCTGACAGTTGATGCTTGGCTTTCACTGGAGTTATTCATTCTTCTTTGCCACTCTATACTGGTTTGTTTCAACTCAGACATGTTGTGGTGAGCCCAAGTTTCATCACGGGTGACAGTGCGTTTAAAAAGTGCATCCTCTTCCTCTGCAAACCTTTATGAATACCCCTCACAGATCAGCAGATGTGTCAACCTCTGTTAATCAAGAGGCCAGGGACCCAATGGATGCACACTTTACAGAATCCTAAGCTGTTTGTTATGATGTCTTAACAGGTCCTATAACTTAATCCAAAAAAAAACTAAACCCCTAGCGCAACAGCCCATGAAGGGCCAAGGCTTGCCGCCCAGCCGCTGCGTCCCCCACCTCTGCCCTCTAGAGCATCATTGGCAGGGTGCAGTACTGGAGGTTGGAACGTGGTCATCACCCCGAGCCCCTCCCCAGTTATACAGCCTTTGCGACCTGTAACTTAATCCAATCTGATGAGAAGTTTCTAAAACAGTCAAATGCTGGTCATCTTCAAGATCATAAATGGCTTAAATGCTCTCCTCCATAAATTTTGTCCTTAGGCGATGATCATGCCTCTCGTTTTCAACCCGTTCATAGCCTTCTTTGAATACCTTATGCCAAGCAAACACACAAGCTCTTGCAAATCTCTGATCGCTGAACTGTGCATCCAGTCTGTGCAAAATTTCTGCCAGTTTCACACCTTCTTTAGCCAGGAACTTAATGATATATTGTGCAGTGGAGGCATGTATCTTGTGCTCAAACATTTTGAATAGAACTAACATTGGGGTCTGTGGAAACCAACAATTACTCATACCCACCCAAACCATGTAGAAGTTACAGTGTACTCTGTTTAAAATTATCCACTCAGAACAAAAAGTCTCATTTATATTTGATTCACCCATGTACTAGTCTTTTGCATTATAATATAAATTTGTATTTAAAGGTGTGATGAAGTTGGATGACCTAAAACATGTGTTCAAGTCATCCAATATTGGACCAGTGGACACACGAGGATACATAGTGAATCTTCTTAACAAGTTTGAAGTGGCCCTGACATGGGACAGCCGCACTCTTCTCATTCCATCGTTGCTGCCGTCGGAAGAGAGTATGCGGAGTGCCCACACCCAGTTTGTTAGGGTAAAGGTGCTGCACACAACTTTTTACTGTCTTTCTTATATTTTCATACTTAAGGCTTTCTGGCTTTACTGTAAGGTTGGTTACTCACTTCACTGAGGTATATCTGCAGGTGTTCTCAGAGCATTGTGGGCATATAATCTAGTAAGCATTCATACATTACACAGATGTTTGTCTGCAGAGGAATCACTTTGATCATATCTATCAGCAATGATGGTAACCGATATTTTGTGACAGGATTATTTTGCTATCTATTTATTTTTTTATTTATAAATCTTCCTCAACTTGTAAGGCTGCTTAAAGACAAACTAATAAATATTTAATTTAATGAAATCATTATAAATTAGGACTAAAGTGTCCCTTTTTGGGGGACGGGGGTGGGGGAGGTCAAATACATGCATATGAATCACAAATTACCTTAGCAGATGAACAATGGAAACAAATATTTATTTTCTCTAGGTATGTATTTCTTTGCTGTTTTTAAAATTGTTTCACATAAATTTTTGTGTAGTTTATCTGTGTTGATTCATTTACAAATTTTTCAGATTTCATGACCAATTCATTTGTTCGGAGTTCCCAGTTTGCTTTTTTAAATTTCCATGTAGGTTTATGGTTTAATGGAGTCATATTTTCTTTCCAAGAGCAATTAAAAATTGTAACATGTTTCCTTAATTAAGTTGAAGAAGTCAAACAGAAATTAAAACTCCCATACTTAAAAGCAAACCTATAAACAAAAGTAAACTTTTTAACTTATTTGATATTGAATACTATCTACAGTTAACTTCTTCATCTGATTATCCTCCTTTTATGTAGGATTGTCACCCCCTAGGACTTACAAGCGAGTGCCTAGGGTCAGATGCCTGTCGAGGAGCAGAGAAACCTGTGGACCAGACAGAGTGAAGACCTGGAAGTGAGTGGTCAGCCAAGCACCATGTATGAGAGTGAGGAAGAGGATGATATGAAATGCAGGCAAAATTGATGAATGGAAAGGTGATGATGGAGCAATTGGTGGAATGAGTGGTGGGGGAAACTGGAGAAAACCCACCCATCCACCACGAATACCACATGCGGGTCCCTGGGATGGAACCCGGCCCACCTAGGTTGTAGGTGAACAGTCTTAACTACCTGGCCACAGCGCCACCTGTACAGTTAACAGAAGAATTTAAAAAACCTGAACCCTCTGCACATGTTTTGAAGCAAATGCCACCAGAAATAATATATTTAAAATATCCTGCAAATGAATGGCTACTTGTTTACATTGACAGATCCAGCTTACCAAATAATGGTGGTACTGGTGCTGGTGCACAGAAGTTTAAGTATAAATTCTAGAATTTTAGATTCTGTTGTTTCACTGTTAATAGCTCCAATTTTGCTTTATTTGATGGTCAAACTTTAGCAATCCTCATCTTACAAAATCTTCTATATCAAGTAAACAAATTAAAACAGTTATAATATCTGACTCTAAAATAGCTAAGATATCTGTAACCTCTAATATTACAACCAAAAGCCTAAATGTTGTAAAATGCCACAAAATTATAAAACAATGAATCAGTTTAAATAAAAGGGTAATACATCAGTGGGTACTAGCATACTGCGGAATACAGGTTAATGAAACAGCTGATTTTCTGGCCAAGGAAAATTGGGAAATTACATCAGAATCGTCATTGTCTTATCACTCTATTACAAGAATAATTACATCAGTATACATTACAAAAAATAAAGAAGAATATGTATCAGAAATATAAGGAAAGCAATGAGCAAATGTACCTAACGTGACTAGAATTACTATACTAACAAGAAAAGCTGGATAATGTTTTGTATATACCAAAATGCAATTTTCATCACAAATACTTAAGTTAGGGAATGTTGGGTACCTTGATAAATAACATCAGTACATTATTGTTCTTTTAAGATCATGCTATTGCCTCCTGAAACTCTCAAAAGTATGGAAATAACCTTTTTTCGAACATCATTAGATAGCAGGCACTATACACAGAAGGCACATAGAAGGGGCAAAAGCAAGGTAGAGGAAGGAGGGGAAAGTGGTATTGTTAACACATGGAAAATAGGAACTATGTTATCAACATATGAAGGAAATAGTGGGAATGGGGGAATTCTCAACACCATCTGCTTGTATTTCAAGTGCCAATGTTGGCAACAGCACGATAGGAGAGTGAAAGGATGAGTAGGAGAGAAACACTCCCATGATGCCTTGGGAGAAGCACTTCACCATCATTTCGTTCCGTTTCTCAAGTTCGTGCACCTTGCCTCAATTATGTGCAGTTTACAGACATTTACACAAATAAGTAACATATTATGTGTGTCAATTATTGTTCCTAAAGGTGTATTCTTAAATTTTGTGCACTAAAACAGCGCAATATAGTGTTAAAAGTATGCAAATCTCTATTTGAAGTGTTTTGGTAAATACAAAATATTACCTGAAAAGCCTTGTTAGCAGTTTTTAGATTACTAACAGGCCATGGCTGCCTCAATAAACGTCTACATAGGATTGGCATAGCAGAATCTCCTATGCCGTTTCTGTGAACTTAAGAATATACAGAAAGCAACCACCTAGTGCACTGCCCAGCTTTCGATCAACATACCAACATCACATCAAAATACTGGAGTGCAAGGGAGCAAATGACTTCATTGCCAACTGCCAAACATTAGAACTGGCCACCAATCAAATTCATCTTCTTAAACATTTCAATAGCAATGAGCAGTTCAAAATTAGAAGCTGTTTGATATATTACTCGTATAAATATCTTGCAGCTGTAAAGAGGTGGGTTAAGATACTTTTAAGGCTATGAGAAATATAGAGCCATCAAAAAAGGTGTCTGCGATTTTGAAATGAAATGGCTAAATTTGTATTAGAGGTATACCATTATATGTCAAAACATGCAAAAAACTTGTACATTAGGAAATTAACATTAACATAGAAAATTTCAATATGAACTCCCCTATTGCATTGTAAACATCTAAGGAATGGCTGATCTCCTTCCAGGTGCGCTGAGTCATATCAGGAGTAAATTTGCTATCTCTGCATTAATTCTTTCTCTTAAATGTTACAGATTCTGGCATTTTTCTGTGTAAACAATGTTCTTAAGATAAACTCAAAAGAAAAAGACCATAAGAGCAATTGACTTGTATGACTACACAAAAATGACTGTCTCAAATGCTCCACATTCTCTTCCTACATGCATGGCCTGCCTGGAGATTTCTTGATGTTAATATTTCCAGTTTTTATAAACTGGTTAAGTCAATAACCAGTAGATCTTGTTCATAAGCTCACCAGCAATGATATTGCACTAAAACAACAAACTTTAACTCAGATAACCACAACACACACTGCATTTTTGCCATATTCTTGGCATGGAGTGACTGACCAACTTGCTAGTAAAATGGCACTGTGCATCATGAAAGTGTCTGCACATGTGCCCAGTGACTTCAGGATCAATACAGTGGCAAATATCCAAACTCTTACAGTTGTTTGTTATACAGTCTCACGTTGATCTAGTACTGATCACTTGCTTATATTGACAAAACACCTTTCTCAATGACCTTATATACAGAAAAGAAAGGTTATAAAATACAAACTTAGAAAATCTTCACATGTAAGCACTGGTAGCTTTAACAAGCTGTAACCCGTAACCTCGTGGCATATCTGCCCATCCGGGCCAAGGCCTACTGCCTGACCGCTGCATCCCCCACCTGTGCACACCAAAGGTGTCATGAGCAGGGTGCAGTACTGGAGGTAGGACGTGGCAGTACCCCTGTCCCTCCTGGCGGTAGCTCTAACTGGTTGTAACCCATAACCCCATGGCATATCTGCCCATCTGAACCAAGGCCTACCGTCCAACCACTGCATCCCCCACCTCTGCACACCACAGGCATCATGAGTGGGGTGCAGTACTGGCAGTGGGACATGGTCAGTACCTCGGTCCCTCCTGGCGTTAGCTCTAATAATAGCTAATAAATCAGACAGTGCTAATTCAACATAGCTTGGTAATTTATTTTATGTGTTATATACATATATGTAACTCTTTGAACTGTAGGTTTTTAATTACTCCCATTGACTTTCAGCTCTGTTATTCTTGACTCATAGAGGGTAAGGAATGATTCTAATTAAAGAAAGTTTGATATATTATGAACATCTTGCATTTGTATTATTAAATACAGGAGGTGATTTTACATTCTTTTAAGGTTATCAGAAATCAGTTTACCATAAGGGAATAAATTGTTTGGATAAAAAATTACAATAAAATAGAGAACATAATTGAGAATACTTCTCTGCAATGTGTGGTCCTGAACAGCTGTCTGATGGATCATTTTAACTGCAGAGGTGTAAGTATCAGTTAAGTGTGTAACTGGCCTAAATACGCTTTTATCAGCAAAACTTTAGCATTATTGCACCCTTTGTCTTTGTTTCAAATTTGAAGCTACACGTGTACCAAGAGGTTGCATGCTACTTCTCAGCTTTATCTAGAGCTTTACTATCAAGCTTAGCACAGCTATTGGTAGTCCTATTCACTGATTTGAGTTACTGTTAATGTTTAAATTGTTTTAAAAATACAGGGTAATCTATAAAAACATCCACAAGAAACTATTGCCCATTCACCATCAGCCATTTAAAGCACATTTCACTCTGTATGTCAGCCAATATCAATTTAAATTCCAGCCAGCAATTTAGTTCTGCATGAGTTGGTTAAAGTACAAGCTATTCCATTATTTTTTTAAATACTTGAATAAAACAAATACCACTGGATTTACTGAAGTTGTAACCAGTAAGGATAAACTATTAAAGGTGGTGCAGCTTTTGTAGAATAGATTGGCTATTGCATCTCTTTTTCTATCTCGGGTCGTGGTACAGGTCAAGATGAATTATTGGACTCAATTTTTATGTTTGCTGAATTTTTTATTCATGCCTTTGTAGATTATTACAATTTTTAAATCTTAGCCAATTTAAAAATCTTTAGTTTCGCTGACTCATATTTGTTAGCACGATCAAGATTGTGCATAGTTTGCTTTGGCTCAATCTAGCTCGACGCGTAAACTATCTTCTTTTCTTGTTGATTCAACAGTTTTTTATTAATTAATACACACTATTTAGTTTAACTTCTTGAAGTTAAATTGGTAAATAATATCTTCATCACTTTAAACCTTGGTCCACAAATGTTAAATTATTTTACAATCACTTATTTGCATTAAAAAGGTGTTCACTCTCTTGGAAGTCAGTGGACCAAGACAAAGTTTAACAGTACCGCCTCGCTAGGGTGATGTGTTTGTATATTGTCTTGCTTAGCTATGCATTCCATGTGATGTTATTTTATGACATCATTCGTCGCATCTCGCTATAATCTTGAATTTGCTAAGAAAACAATATTAATTTGTCTTTTTAACATTTTTGACCTAAAATACACACAAAATAACCCTTAATTTTATGAGTACAATTGAAATATAACATTTAACAATAATTATCTTATCAATAGATAATCTTCTTGGCAGTGAAAGAATGATATGGGACAAACAAAGTGAAATATATATATATATATATATGAATAAAGTCAAGTTCATGATTAATTTGATTGTCTCCAGGGACACATATATACATTGTTTCAAAGGTAAGTATCAATTGTGATTGTATTTGATGTTGACAAAATAAATTATTAATATGATACTCCACTGAAAACTTAGGTAACTAATTTGGGCATAACATGCAGAGAAGCTTGTTAGATACGTTTGGACTGTACTTTGTGCAAGATAAACACAAGGTCAGCAGCCAGAGTCTGGTGACCACAACAGAGCACCAAGTACTTCCTGATGTAGCATCATTCGTCTTTGTTTACACCTTCTTATATTCACTTCCATGAGTCATGAAGGATCTCATACTACAGACATATATAAGTAAAGATGTGATGAATGATCTTCATAACCTTAACACTCAATAGATGTGCCTGTGATTCAGGGGTAGAGAGCATTGAGATTCCATGTTGTGTAAAACCTATGTAACATTCATAAGACAAAGAAATTCACATACATACTTCCTTTATTTTCAATTATTTGTCTTGCTGTGATACTCTTCAAAACAATGGGGAATACATAACTCAAACTTCTTTTCCAATAGATTTTGTCTTGCAATATATTAGAATAACTAGACTATTCTATAATCAGCAGGAGTGAAAAATGTTCATATGCACATAAGTTGTAAAATTACATGCAATATTATACTAAGAGGGGTAAAACACCTTCACAGCATGCTTCAGTTGTTAAACTTGTTTAAATTAACACAGCTTTTTTTTTTTCTTAAATGTCCTCCAACATGTCATATCGGATGATGAATGAATGAAATGGGTGAAGTGATGCTCAAATGAGCCTGAGGTCCATGGTGCCATAAGTTACCTGACATTCGTCTTTTCAGAATAAGGGAAAACCTCGGGGAAAAACCCTTATCTGGATAACTCACCCTAAATGAGATTCGAACTTGTGACCTCATGAACATGAGGCAAACGTGCTAACCATCATGCTACAGAGGTGGGCTTAATACAGCTCTAAATTATACGCAGAACCATTCTGTCCATAGCAGCAAAGGGCACCTGCATGTGGCAGAGCTGTTACATTCATAACAGGCAAAGGGCATCTATGTTTGATAGAATTCCATCTGGAATACACAACAGTACACACACACCCTTGCCCATTACCTTAGTGTAAGGTTACATCATATCTGTTTACAACTCACCAGAGGAATAGACTGTAATGGTAATTACTCGTAATACAGTTACTAACAGATGTCATAAGTAGGAACTTCTCTGTGATCCTCTAATTTATTTTAGCAGTTGATCTAAATTAGTGATATTTGTAGCAAAACTTGAAGAATGCTCTCTCAAAGTTTTCTGCATTATAAATTAACAGTTTGTACCAAACATAGCCAGCATTTACTATTTTGCAGATTCCTGTACGATCTCGTGGATGGGCTGTTCGTAGCAAGAAACTAAGCGTGACAGCAGGGGCTTCTACCTTGGTTGGAAACTCTTCATTTTATACTCAAAGTCCAGATAAGTTCAGTCTACAGAAGCCGTCTGTCACCAGCCAGTCACCACTGAAAATTAGTGGTAAGTTTAGGTACAGAAAGGAAAATACTATCCATGCCTAATGTTGCTTTTCAGAATCAGCAAACACCAAGAAAATAAATGTGTATATGACATCTTAATGTGTATGTATAAAAGTAAGTACTGTAGAAGCTCGAAAGAGCACAGTCCAAAATACTTCAGATTTGGATTTAACGCAGGGGAAAGTATGTCCCCTGAAAATATATTGTACTTTTTATTTATTTATTTGTTATTTTTTAAAGTTGAGTTTAAAATTTTCTTCAAAAAGTGGTACTGGAGTATACTTTTCGCAACCTTTAACATGGACCTTAGTCACTGGGTCGCTGCATTCCTAGTGTTGACCTTGGCCACTGCATTGGTAAGAATTTCCTGGAGTAACAAGATATTCTGCTTGTTAGTGAAGTGATTAATATCATAAACAAGATGATTCTGTGTATGGAGAAGCAAACTAAATCAAAGAGTATTCATCCCTATCTTGCTACAATCAAACAATATGCGGAGAAAAAAACATGTATTATGTTGCCAAACAAAACATTCTTTAAGACAATGCAAAATTAGGTTAGTGTAAAATGGGTGCAGTGTAATTGTATGTACTGTGTACATTAAGATCGGTTTTTGTGGTGGAAGAAGTGGCGCTGGGGCAGGTTTCCTCCGAGTTCTCTGGTTTCCCCCACTATCTCATTCCACTGGTGCCCCATCTTCATTCCATGTATCATCAGTAGAGGGCAGATTTATATACACTAAAAACCATAAATATATACATGCAACTATGCAGCAAAAAAGTTGAAAATATGCTCTTAAAATTAAAAAATATGCACTAAAATGTATTTTCTTCTAGTAGTAAAATACACGATTTCCTCACATTTTATTTTTTTATGAACCAACATCTGTAATATTTTTACTCTTTTGCTCCTAATTGAAGTTGATTATATCTTATATTGTCATTCTCATCAATTTTTGCGTGTAACAACTAATTAATATGAAATATAAGTCAATCATTTAACGATCAATCACATATCAATTTTTGTTACAATAACATATTTTTCAAAATTTTTTGGTAGAAAGCCCTTCCTTCTGTCACTTAAAATATGTTTGAATGAAGAGAATGATCTCTCCACTTCACATGAGGTTGCAGCGGAGAATCGCAAAGAGGCTATGTCACTCACAAGAATAAAAATTAAATACTTTTTTAGATTCACCTTGTAACACTGTTCACATACCAAATAAACTTTAGTCCTGGATTCTTGGCTTGGATTTCTCGCTTTGTTTTGTCACCGTGGTCAGCAATAATGTACAATAAAGCTGATTTTCAAACTTCAAAGAATATCATCGGTTGAAAACGAAAACAAGGAAATTACCACCAACTGTCCATTGTTGGCAAGCATGTTCCTTTCTTCCGAAATCTTCCTTTTAGGAAATGGTTTAGGCCAGATTGCTTTATTGACCAGTTTTTAACATTATATGGAGAAAAAAGTATAGTATATGCACCCATATGCACATAGTGAAATATGTGCTAATCCCGTGAATATACGTTTCTATGCACTATAAAACTTTGCCAGTTGATTCCAAATGACATGAAACACATTTTCCTCTTCCATGCATATGTTTATATTTGAAGGAACAAAACATGCAAATATGCAGAAATCCACCCTCTAATCGTCAGTACCACCGCCTGCGGTGCCATATGTAGTAAAAGTAGGTATTAAACACTACACACACACATTAAGATCGGTTACAGGACTGGAATACACCCCTAGCATAACTGATCTGTAATGCCATTTAAAGGTGATCTACTTTACTGTATATTACATACATACTTTACAATATACTGTAATTTATTATTGCACAAATGTTTCCCACCACCTCCGCAGGATCGATTTTTGTCACTTCTAAGCTCACATTTCAATATACTGCAGAATTCTAATGTGGGGCTAATTTTTTTTAAAATCTTTTTGTTTTGTTTAGGTCTACCTGTACATTTAACTTGATTTATTTGTGGGTTTCCTTGTTTCTGAGCTATTTCTCTCTCTCTCTCTCTCTTATAAAACTTTCCTCATAGGTGAACCAGTTAAAATGGCAGAATGGACTTTGTATCTTTTTCTAGTATATGTGCTTTTCTCTGACACAGCAGGAACCAGAGACACCTCCATTCAGACATGTTTCAAACTTCTGGCATAAGCTACTTCATCTTCATCATAATGTTTATTCGCAATCCCATGGCATCAGTGGGAGATGGTGTGATAAACCTAACATATTCCTGGTTTTTTCTGATGTTTCAGTAACTAGCTGTGGAAGCTATTTTGCTGTCACAAACTTAAATTCATTTATTTTACTGGAATTAAATGGGTGAATACCAGAGCTATCAAATCCAGACACAGCTTTCATCCCACAAGAGTTATTTTACATGTCAGCAAATTTACTGACATGGAACTGTTGTTCTTAAGCACTTAAAAACCATCTGTCTGGGCCAGATTTCAACCCGTGACCTTGGGATCTGTAGGCCAACGTCTTAACCAACTGAGCCACCCAGACCGACCATTACCTTAATAGATCACTATGGCAGACAAACTGACAAAACACACAGTACAAGCAAATTTGACTTCAAATGCACAAATTATAGATTAATATGTAAGCTTTCAGTTAACTTATTCTATTTACTAGCAATTAAAAGTACTCAATGCTTATCTTAAACTTTCTTTCCTCACAAAATTAGATGAAAAGGCACAGAAAATACATTCATCACATTCAGTTCAAGGCACATCTCGCTGCTTTGCGAAAACAGTTGTGTAGCATTTCTAAAACTGTTTTATAGAGGGCAGTACTAATTGAGTGCTCCTACCCGTAAATACCAACAGTTGACAAGTGGTGGCAGAATTGCCCCAGGTGATGCCCTTCCCATGGTCTCCCCTATTTCTAATTGTAACAGGATCTATTGAAATGTCATATTGATTGATATCTTAAGCTACGTTGATAGGGGATGAAAGAACATCACACATTACAGATTTATTAAGCTGGGTATCTTGAGCAGTTGGAATAAGTGTATTACAGTTAATTATGCCATTTTCATTATCTATAGAGGAGCAGACATGAGAGTAGTTATGATTGAGTGATATGGATATTGATACCTCTTCTAATAAATTGTATTCTACATAAGTTACATTTAATAATACCTGGCGGATTATCCAAAAAAGTAGAAGGCAGGTTAGGAGAGGTGAAAGACATCAAATCATTATAGATGGACCAAATGATTTATATGAAGTTTAAACCATGTAAAACTAATAAAATATTACTGTACAGATTATCCAGTCACAGTTATGGTTCCCAACGTAAACATTTGTATTATAAAAGAACAATCACATTTCATAAATTTCAGTAAATCATAATTAATCCTCTTCTAACATATCTTCTTACTAACCTTCATGCAAACTTATCTATAGTTTGAGAGGTAGAATCAAAATTGAAAAATTCAATGCCGTAGCTGGGATTTGAACCCGGCTGTGGCATTGGATTTTTCAGTTCTGATTCTACCTCTCAAACATTGTCCACACATGGCTTGTGTGTTTAAAAACACCAACAGTAAATTTGTTGGCATAAATAATAGTTATCTATAGTCCTAGCTTAACAGAACAGGAATTGTATATATGTTACAAACTAATAAATAATAATTCATAGTTCTTAATAACACCATTAAATCACTTTTTTTGTCATAGTTTTCTAACCTGCAGAAGTAATAGAACACTTTTTTGTGTTTATTTGAATAAGCTAGTTACAGTAAATTTGTTGCCCAGATTGTGACCAAATTTACATAGGGAAAACTAAGAAGAATTTAGAAACAGAGTAAAAGAGCACATGAGATGCATGAAATACAAACAGATGTATAAATCTGCACGGCATTTTTGAACATCAAATCACAACATCATGCCCAACATAACACTTTTAAAAGCTACAAAACAGGTTGGATACTTGGAAGGAGATTATCATAAAAAACAAACTCTGCTTAATGAATTTTGATTTATCACCACCAAACCCATCATGGAAGTTCATCAGTCCACCACTAGATGTCAGCTCAAACAGCCAGACATCAGACAGCATCCACAAGAATCAATTGGGCAATTCTGATGATGGGAACAATTTAAACTCTTGAAACCGGTTAAGATAAATATTTGCATGTAAGTGATGTTAAATGTTTCAACACCGATTCAATTTTTATAATAATTTAGATCCACATCACTGTTACTAGCTTATTCAAATGCATGCAAATGAATGTAGCTATTTCTGCAAAGGTTTATCTCGATTCAAATGAGATAAACATACATAAACTTTCATAAGAGTAGTTTGTATATCCACTAATAAACATAAAGTGTAGAGAAATTCTTGTGAATGTAACACATCAAAAAAGAATTTTTTTCTCTGTACTGTTAAAAAAAATGGAATTTATAGACACCCCGCTTAGATTGATTCAAAAATTGTACTGAAAGAAAACTGAATTTTTGTTTCCCAAAGTTTGATGGTTTTGTTATATGCTTATTTAGGTCCTAGTATGCCAACAGAAGAAGGAGTGGAGGCTTCACCGACGCTTCAGTGTGAAATAACTCATCGTTCAGATCCAGAGTGTTCAATAAGGAGGTTACTGCTCATGTCCTATTTTCCAAGCGGCTTTTGGTCAAGGCTCATTACTAGGATACTTGCTGATGATGCCATTGTGGATATTGTTCGCTCATTCTTCATCATGCCAAAAGAGGTTTGTAGCAATAGTAGTACAGGCATTCTGATGCTGCAGAGGGTAACTAAAAATGCTTAAGAAGGTTTATTGAGGAGAGTTAAAGAAGTATATAAAATCTTTAATTTTCAGTCCTCACTGTGCTGTTAAAGAAATGTTTCTACTATTCTAAAATTGTTATTGACCCAATTGCATCATATTTGCATGTATTGGCAACTAACGAAGAAATCAGATTTAAATCCCCTAGCTGTGAGGGTGGAAATGGCTTAGTGCCTAAAAATCATTTAAAATCAGCCATTATCTATTTTTTGTTGAAAATTTGGGTGCACACTATTAAAAGCATAAACTCACCAATACTGTTGTTCTAATCCTGCTGTTGTGTGTGAAAGAAATGGGAAATCAGTTTGAATCTCTCCCTGCTCATTGTTTCACGAAAAATTGGGGTGTTGCATCAGGTTTTGCTCCAGTGCAATTGAATAGCGATTTTTGCACTTGATACATCAAAATAACTAAAACAATATAGGCCCTGATTTCATTTTTCATCTTTCAACACTTTCTGTCGGGATTATTCAATATCTCGTTACGTAAACATTCATGTCGTCACATATTAAGAATGATTTTTACATTAAGGGTCACAGGCTTCATCTTTATGAGAGGATGCCTAGTTTTATGGGGGTAAAATTCTATAATGCTTTACCAAAAGAAATTAAACTTGTAAAAAATGATTGTAAATTTAAAAAAGCTTTGCATAATTTTCTGATAGATAGAGTCTATTATACTATTGAAGAGTATTTATTGTAAATAATTGTTTGATTGTTCCACTTTATTTGTGTTTTAAGCTGTAACGCAATCCAATGTATATATTATTGACATGATTCAATTGTGAATCTCACTATATTGAATCGCAATAAATTCTATTCTATTTTGTCAAAGGTTCTATGTATTCTGAAAAAGTAAAAGTGCAGACGGCATCTGTGACACATGCTTATTCTGTAAATATTTACAAATACCACTATACTGCTCGCAAAAGTTAAAGGCATGTGAACACTGGCCAATGCTCAGGCGGAGCGCTGTTGCCAAGCGTAGTGTGTCTACCGGCAGAGGTTCTGTACATAAGAGCATGTGAGATGCATGTACCACATTTGGCAGTGCTGGTAGGAGGGGCAAGCTTAGGATTCGCTGGAGTCTGCAGTATGGCCTGCCTCCATATGCATTTAACTTTTGCAAAGATTATAGTTGCAGTAAAAGGGTAGAGAATGAGGTTGTTGTCAGTTTTAGTCCAATGCCAGTTAGACTGGTCATCATTTGACTTCATAATTATTTTCTATTGCTGCTTTCTGCACTAGGTTCAGTATCACTGTCACCAGAATCTTCTTCAGACTCTGTTTCTTATTCAGAAAAATCACTTCTTTCACTCTCTAATATACTTTGCATCAGTTTTCTCAAACCCTTCTCGTCATTGGCACAAATTTTTTTTGTCGCCATGATGGCTGCTGAGGTGAGTGAAATAATGCTAAGATAAAATTGTTTTCCCCTGGTTGAAACACAGGTGGTTGTCATTTTAATCTAAAAGATGAGTCAATTAATAACACTTACATTTATAATTTTCCAGAACGCATTTCGGAGGTTAACTTTCCTCCATTATCAACCAGACAATGACTGGGTTTCCATGGTCCGGATGGCGATACTTCTTCTGATGTTTCCTCTGGTGACAATTCAAGGAACTTGCTGAAAATATCTTTCTGGGGAATGTCGAAATTAAATACTCCATTTCTATTTTTTAAAATGAAGATTTGTTCCCATGTGGACAGCTCTTGTTTTCCGGTTATGCGTTTGAGGAGTTTTGCCATCCACACCATGGAAACCCAGTCATTGTCCGTTTGATAATGGAGGAAAGTTAACCTCCGAAACACATTCCGAAAAATTATAAATGTAAGTTTGTTTAGCGTTATTGACTCACCCTTTAGATTAAATTGATTTATAACAGCACTGTTTTCAAACTTCTAAGAAAGGAAGATGGCTACATCATACTGATCAGAATTACAAACATCACATGTCAGCATTTCATTCCAGATGTCTAAATGACATCTATGAGAAGGAACCTAAACTATGTGGAATTATATGGAGCAATGCAGCATAGTGAGCTGAGCTCATCATATGATTCATGTGCCAAAAAGATGCATGCAAGCCCTGGTCATCAAATGATGCAAATAGGTTAAGGCAAAATACAGTGAAAGTTAATGAAAAATAATACAAAAACATGTTGTTTTGAAGGAGGGATATCTACATTTCTGTGTCATTGTAGGTACATTCACTACTGCATAATTTATATTAGCATCTTGTTTTCCAATTGCATTTTTGGAATCCACACATGCCTAATGTGAAAGAACAGTTAACAGACACAAAAATTAACTCTAGTAGCAGTTAACTATAACACCAAAAATTAAACATTGCAAGTCGCCTTCAGTTATTATGATGTTAAATATTTGGGATCACCAAAAAAAAAAAAAGTACATTGTAAATGTGGATACCTAGCCATAGTAGCTCAACAGTAGACTATTGGCATGGAAAGCCAAAGATTTGTGCTTTGAATACTGGCCATATAATTGAGGTTTTCAAGCCTGATTCAACAATCCATTTAACACCGAGCATTTGAATAAACTTGTTGATACAAATATTAAAACCAGAAGCACGATTAATTGTGAAGTTTTTCGTTTTCATTTGTTGACATATTTCAGATTTAGTTTAAATCAATACAAATTAAGGGTAGTTTATTTGGAGAGCCTCTTAAAACTTTATGATTTTGAGACATATCATTGCATGTAATGATTTGAAAGTTTATATACCAGAATTAGAACAACATATTTTGGCACATTTCAAATTTGGTTGAAATGGATGCAAAACTAAATATAATTTATTGAAACAACCTCCTAAAAGTTTGTTTTTGAGGCAAACCACATTATTTATTTATGCCAACAAACTTACTGTTGGTGGTTTTAAACACACAAGCCGTGTGTGGGCAAAGTTTGAGAATTTAATGCCATTCTGACAGTTTGTCACAATAGCTCAGTGGTAGAGCAGCCGCCCGGTAAGCGGAAGGTCTGTGGTTCAAATCCCAGTTGTGGCATTGAATTTTTAAGTTCCAGTTCTATCTCTCAAACCACATATGTTTTGCAAGTGTTAAAACTTGAAATCAGTAATAAACTTAGGAGTGTGTGAGAAACCACTTAAAATGTAGTTTTTAGAATGTTTACCAAAATATTCATAATAATAAATGTTATGGATGCTGCCTCATTATTTCCACCACAAAATTAACGCAGTTGAAATTTAATGCTATGATTTGAGAGGTAGAACTGGAACTTAAAAATTAAATGCCACAGCTGGGATTTGAACCACAGACCTTCCGCTTACCAGGCGACTGCTCTACCATTGAGCTACTGTGACAAACTGCCAGAATGGCATTGAATTCTCAAACCAGTTCATATTTTTCCTGGTAAACGGCTTGTGTGTTTAAAAACACCAACAGTAAGTTTGTTAAAGTTCTAAGGCTTTCACGGCCGGTGTCAATACTAGATGCAATAATATTAACCGGGCTTGTGGGCCGTGGTCTATTGGGTTCCTTCTTCTTCCCAAACGTTTCGTCTGCGACTACGGCAGACATCTTCAGTGGCGGCGAGGTCGAAGTTTCCTAGTGGAGATCTCAGCACCGACTGTCGGTGCTGAGATCTCCACTAGGAAACTTCGACCTCGCCGCCACTGAAGATGTCTGCCGTAGTCGCAGACGAAACGTTTGGGAAGAAGAAGGAACCCAATAGACCACGGCCCACAAGCCCGGTTAATATTATTGCATCTAGTAAGTTTGTTGGCATAAATAAATATTAATGCTATGAGTTTGTTTATGATCGTGTTTATCTTATAATTTTAGCCATAGTTATAGGTCCATGCATCTACCTGAAGATATTGTGCAGAGTATTGAAATCTACTTTTGAATTTTTAGTTCTCATGTTCTCAAAAATATACATCCAAATTGGAAATTACTAGAAATATTTTTTTATATTATAGACTCCATGGAAATTTAGTATATTTACCAACAATTATTATTGTTTTCCAGATGGTGCAAGACCCAAAGTTAGCACAGCTGTTAGATGTGAGAGCAGAGTGGATATTATGGCAAACTGGAATGGAATTACGATATGCAGATACCACCTTATTTCGCATGAAGGAAGTGCTTCCAAATCTGAAGAATTCTCCCATTGATTATCGACAGCTCAGGTAAAATTGTGCATATTTGTCAATTGATAAACACTGGTAGATATTAACCCAATTGTGTCATATTTAAATACGTACTGTACTAACTAAGAAATCAGATTTTAATCCCCTAGCAGTGGGGGTGATAACAGCTCATTCCTTTAAAAAAATCATTTAAAATCAAACAAATATTTTTTCATTAAGGAAAATTGAAGCTATTAACAGCGAATCAACAAGATTCTAAAGTAAGAACAAATTAGAAACTAAAAACGTCACTTATCTTAGTAATATTGCAAGTTTTTGGTGCAAAGCTGACTGAACTTTCGAGTTGACTCAAACTCATTCTCAAAGCTATACCTATATCTATACCTATAGCTTTGAGAATGAGTTGGAGTCAACTCGAAACTTTAGTCAGCTTTGCACCAAGAACTTCCAATATTACTAAGATAAGTGAAGTTTTTAGTTTCTAATTTGTTCTTATTTTAGAAATATTTTTTTGCTGAAGACTTGCATGCACAGCATTAAAAGCATTAATTTGTGAGTACTGTTCTCTTAGTGCTGCTGTTGTGTGTGATAGATCTCAAAACAATGCACTAAATGAAGAGCAGTATCACACTTTATACATTGCACACACTTTCACTTCATTTGCCTTTGCTGTAGCACAGAAACACCTTTTGGTAACTTCTGTTTTCTTTTTGGTGCATAGCAAAGTGAGCCCATGATTTTTCCTGTAGTCTCTTAGGGATTGTGCTGGAAGAAGATTGGTTTTGTACCGCATATTCCAGCAGCCCACTCAAGTTCCATGTATTCAGAAAATATTGAAGGCACAGGTGGTCTGTGATGCATGCTTGTTCAGAAAGTCTTTACAAATACCACTATTTGAATTGAAAGGGTAGAAAGCAGGGTTATTGTCAGTTTTAGTCCAATTCCAGTCACATTTTTTTATGCATCATAATATCAACCCATTTCGAAGGACCTGGCACGTCATCATTGGTTTCACAATTATTTTTCTCACTCTTACTAAATTCATTATCATGCCATTAGAACTTTCTTCAGAATCTGTTTCATATTCAGAAAAATCATCACTTTCATTATCACTGTCTAATACACTTTGTATCAGTTTTCTCAAATCCTTCTCATCATCTTTCTTTTCATGGTAGTTACGGCTACAGACACGTGTGAAATAGTACTAAGAATAAAATTATATTTCCGTGGTTGAAATGCAGTTGGTGAGGCCGTACTGGGACAATTACAAACTTCATATGTCAGCACAGGCGGTGCTGGCCAAGTGGTTAGAGTACTTGCCTACCACCTAGGTAGCCCGGGTTTGATCCCAGGGACCCACATGTGGTATTTGTGGTGGATAAAGCGGCATCAGGGTGGGTTTTCTCCAGGTTCTCCAGTTTCTCCTGCTGCTAATTCCACCAATTGCTCCATTATCACCTTTCCAATCATCAATTTTGCCTGTATTTCATATCATCCTCTCCCTCAATATCATACCCGGTGCTTGGCTGATCACCCACTTCCAGGTCTTCACTCTGTCCGGTCCATAAGTTCCTGTGCTTCCTGTCAGGCGTCTGACCCTAGGCACTGGCTTGTAAGTCCTAGGGGATGTAAGTCCTCCTAGGGGAGGATAATCAGTTAAAGAAGAAAAAAAGACATGCCAATGCTCTATTCCAAACATATACAAATGACATCTGTGGAAAGGAACTGAAACTACATGCAGTTATACAGGGCAGTACAAATTTGCAAGCTCAGCTCGTCATATGATGTATATGCCGAAAAAGTGCATGCAAGCTGTGGCTGTCAAATGATGTGAATGGGTTCATTTTAAAGTTGGAAGTTGAAAACAGTAAAGTGAAGCAATAACCTGAAAGATTTTTTAAGGCAGAATCAGAAATGAAAAATTCAATGGCTGTTAAATCTATACTATTTTCATCTGATGATGTATCTAAATCATCAGCATCCCTTGCCGTGGTCCTTGGAGCCATGCATTGCATTTGAAATGCCAGTCTTCTTGAAGCTCTTTATGATGGTTTCTTGTTTGATGAGATTCCATGCACTTTTTATCCATTTAATTGAAATTGAATTGTCATTTATGGACATACTGTAACTGCTGCGGTTCTCAGTGATCCATTCTATATTGGATATGAAAGACTGCTTAATTTTGCTCAAAGGCCTCTGTATCAGGCTTGAGGTTCTTTTATGTGCTGTAAATCTACAACATGGGACCACTGGCTTTATTTATTTTTATCCACTACACACTTGTTCACTGGAGGACTGCTACATATTTGCACCTTTCATAAGAGCTAATGAATCCGATTCCATCCAATCTGCATACAAGTGACCTTTAAATGATTGTTAATTGATTCATATGGAGGTTGTAACACTGATGCAAGGTCCTTCAGGAATTATCGCTGGAACCTGTTCATTTGTAATATTTATTCTTTTCACTTAACATATACAAAGCGATATAAACAGTAAAACTTTTCAAATGATTTGTAGAAGTATTTGAGTCGACCTATCGACACTTGTAGTTTCATTTAACTTACCTTTTATCTAGATGCATTTCTAAGACCATCATCTACATTGTCAATGGTGCTTGGAGAGGAAGAATCTGTTGTGGTTGTGACTGCGCTGCTATCTGGGTTGCTGGATGTTAACTTCTGGATGTCATCTGCTTGTGGTATTTCAAAATTTATGGCTAGGTGAATGTGTAGTTTTTCCTAAATTATCAGTTCAGCTGTAGTTTTTACATGTTCTAATAATTTGATATCATGTTCTATGGTGTGCTGAGTTGACCAGAAATGATGAGCTACAGCTCATTTGTGAGTTTGTTTTAGTTTTATGTTTCTGATGTGTTCCTTTAGTCTTATTTTCAGGTTCCTTTTTGTTTTGCCAGTGTATATTTTGGGCAATCTTTGCATTGTATTTAGTGCACACTGGATTTTGAAGTGGTTGATATTGTACCTTTTAATGGATGGTTTAGTGGGTTTCTCAGGTTGAATTTGTTGTAAGGAGCTCCTGTTATGCTCCTGGAAGAATTTCTGGAATTTGTGGTGCATCTTTGGGTGGAATGTGAATTTGCTGTATGTGGGTTGGATCTATTGTTCAGTGTTGTGATGTTTTTTCTTTATCTGTTTTTGTCTTTCATATTTTCTGACGTGTCTGTCAACTAAATCTGTTTTGATTTTTTTTTTTTTTTTTTTTTTTTTTTTTTTTTTTTTTTTTTTTTTTTTTTTTTTTTTTGTTACTGTCTTGATGTGTTGGTGTTCTTTATTAAATTCTTCATCTGTCAGCAGTGTGTTTGTTAACCTGTGGAATACAAAAGAAATGGTCAGCTCCACCAAAAACATTCACATAAATTGTGTGCTTTAACAATACCTACATTTTTTGTGTACTAAAATTTTGTCTATCTGGTACCATTTACCAGTAATGCAAAAATCATTTGAAGAGGATTTCATTTCCAGAAAGTTCTAAATATACATTTCATTTCTCACGAAAATCTCGTAAACATATGTTATTTTAATTATAATCATTAGAGCTGTTTTCGATTATAACAAAATTTTTGAACATTTTTCCATGTAAAAGGTAGTATGGGGTGGGGGATTTTACTGAAAATCTTGGTTTCACATCCTTGGAATAATCTGAACTTAAACATCAAGTTTGGTTAAATTCAAAGGTAAGTCGATTAATAATACTAAACAACATTTACTTTAGAATTTTCTGGAACATGTTTTGGAAGCTGATTTTCCTCCATTATAAACTGGACATCGACTGGTTCTCTGTGGGTGGCTGGCGATGTTTTTTCTGAGGTCTCCTCTGGTGGTGATTCAAGTAACCTGCTGAACATATATTTCTGGGAGATCTAGAAATTGAACACACTGTTTCTATTTTTCAAAATGAAGATATGTTCCCATGTGGACAGCTCTTGTTTTCCCATTGTGTGTTTGAGAAGTTTTGGTTTTGGGTTTATGTTGTGAGTTTTTGTCCAAAAGTGAAAGGCAACTGCTGATTTGTCTTTGTTTTTTATGTTTCTGAAGTGTTCCTTGGATCTTGTTTCCAAACTTCTTTTGGTTTTTCCTGTATAAACTTGGTTACAGTCATTGCATTCAATTTAGTATATAACAAGATTTTTATTAGGTATCTTTGAGTTTGAGCTTTAATGGTTGACTGCTGCTAGCTGAATGTTGTGTTCTTTGAAAACTTTTTTGAATTTATCAAAAGCCCATAGATGGTACGTGAATTTTTTGAATGTCATTTTCATTTCTGTTGCTGTGAGTGTTGTAGTTTCTTTTAGTACCTTCTTTGTTTTTGGTAGTTTGCAAGTTTGGTGTTTAACTGACTTTTGTTTTAAGTTGTGCTGTTCATGCATGCATGTGCACACACATTCACTCTCTCTTTACTGAAATGTTTTTTTCGGGTACAAGGGATCTCAAAACATATTTCCAGTGAAGTCTTGGTTTCAAATTTTTGTGTAGAATACAATACCTTATCTACCTATTACGTATGTGGTAGAAAAAGTAAAATATATCTACATTTGCAGCACTACAACATTTTTAAATTAAAATACACAATGAAAGGTATCATCAGGAAAGAATTTGACTTACTAAGGTTATTTTTGTGTGTTTAAAATGAATTGTATTTGAATTATTTTTTATTGTTAAAGTATTACCTTAGCTCAATATTCTTTCTTCTGCATTAAACTTGAGTGTTACAAAGTATAGAATTTGTATGAGAAAATTAGATTTTATTATTTAAAGTTAATGTTTATCATCACTGATTTAGTTCATTATTGCTTAATAGGTGTACCTGTTTATACACTCATATGCTATGCATATCTATGAGATTTCCTACCTTAATATGAGATTTTCTCACTCAGGGATGGTGCTAGAAATTTGCCAATTTTGTTTCAATGACATGTAGTAATTTTTAGCATTAAATTAAATTAAAATTTGTTTAGGTTTCGTTTAAAGCAAGAAGGCTCTTGGGGTGATGTGGACATGGTAAATTCATCTATTTTGGAGATCTACTTCCCTGTAGACACCATTGTGATCAAGCGACCAATCACAGATGAGTTGGGAGGAAGAGAGCCTATTGGTTATCAGGCTATTGTGCTTGATCCTAGCCCTGAGTGCACAGCGCAGCTTTTAGCACTTGCTGTGGATCACATAGATATTCTTCTAGAAGACTGGTATCCTACTTTGGGTAAGTGACCTATGAATCTTTGAACACCTTGAGTGCTTTTTAAACAAACCTCTATCAATATGAGTAATAAAGAAAATATCTTCACCTATTGCAATCGTTGAGTCTGTACTTGAAACAAAAAATTCACATATTGTAATTACCTTTGAACTTTTGTTCCCATCATCAGCAATCGTCCAACTAAGCTATTAACTTCTTAATAATTTGACTACTTCTCTTTTGGGAAAACAAAGTGAAGTTTTTTAACTTGTTAAATATTTGTGCTGATCACATATTACTTATTTTCATTCTTTTGAGTCAGTTCGGCTAAGTAATTCCAAATAATTTCAGAAGTTGCCATTGAGTGGCACTATTTACCGATTGTATATGTGCCAAGTCAGGAAAACCAATTCTTTAAACTCCTACATCAGATTGGCTTTTTCATCTGGGTTCACCAGTTCTATTTTCTGTTACGCAATTATTTTGACATTAAATTATAGTTCATTTGCATGGACCCATAATCAATAGAAAGATTAAGGAAGAAATAATGGAACACAACAAAATGGCTAGTAACAACAAGACATGGACTATTCTGTATATTCTGAATATACAGTTCCTGACTCTCCAGACAAGAAGCAGTAGCTGTACTCTGCATTGTAACAGGACATGATTGTTTGGCAGTAATTTATTTAAAATATTGATATATCCATCACCAAAGTGTGCCCTGTGCAACAATGAAAACACCATTATGACAGCAGAACATTTTCGTGTGTGCCCAGCCGTAGCCGGATTAAAATTCACATCATCACAACTATACTGGGAAGTAAGAAGGAGAATGGAGTTGATCTAAGTTCCTGGGTGTTGGACTACTACTACTACTACTACTACTACTATTTGCTAACTATGCACTATTGAGTTTGTTCCAGGCTGGTCATTTAATTTGTACAAGATGCAGTCCAAAAGTAATGCATTCTCAATACTCTTCATTCACACAAAATCATCCATAACGCCCAAGCCAATTTTCCACATGGTCTCATTCTTTATTTAAACACAGTTGCCAATTCTTGACCCATTTTTCAAAACTTTGTTGTATGAGTCTATGGCTGTATGTTTTAGATACTGCTATACTGCAGATCCTAGGCTTGATCTCAGAGAGAATTGTCTCCCTTGGAGAGTGTTTTTCAGGGTGTCAAACAGCCAGAAATTGCTCGGAGCAAGTTAAAGTAATTAGGGAGGAAGTTTTGCATGTTTCAATTCCGTTTTACAGTAGAAATTTGGTGACAGTCCAAGCCTTTGTGTGGTGGAGCATTATTTTGTGGGAAGATGAACTTTCCCACCAGTTCAGTATGATTTTCTCCAATTGCAGGCAACAGCTGCTTCTTCAAAATGCCTCTGTAACATTCTCCGGTGATTGACATGCCCTTAGGAAAAGGATATTACACAAAACATCCTTATAATACCAGAATATTGAATAAGACTTTTCTTTGCAGATGGGCAAGATGAGCAAGGTCTGCCCTAGTGCAGAAAAATGGTGTTGGTCACTCTTCCTGTTATCCACCTATTCACATTACTCTAGTCCAGTGCATCATCCACACAAAAGAGACAAGTTCACTGTGAATATTGGCACAGTCTTCACCTTTTACACAAAATAATTTGATGACAGCACGCTGTTCTTCTCGTAAAAATTCTGTAATAAACAGTATACAAATAGCCTCTTAAGGAAATCACCACAGTACCTTCTTGCGCTCACTTTTGAAGTCCAACTCATGGTTTGCTTGTTGCCCAAGATCATCTCCATCTTCCACCAACAATCGTATAGTCACAACAAAAATGTATGTGTTACTTTTGGACTGCACCTCGTATGTGTAGTGTGTGAAGGCCCTTGCTGTGAGACAATGTTTGTTTTAATTTTGGTGCTTCTTGTTAAGCTTCGTGCAAATTGTTACCTTTCTCATAATATAAATTGTTGATATGTTTGAGAGGTACAACTGGAACTTAAAAATTCAATGCCACAACTGGGATTTGAACTACAGACCTTCCGCTTACCAGGCGGCTGCTCTAACCATTGAGCTATTGTGACAAACTGCCAGAATGGCATTAAATTCTCAAACCAGTTGTTGATATGTTTGTTATTTATCAAAATGGTTAAGCTTTTTATACATTGTCTAAACTGTTAATGTGTTCAGAGTTATTTAATTTTCTATATTTCATGATGGACTTACTTCATGACATCACAGTGTAGCAGAAATTATGCGCTCGAGAAATTTAATCTGAAATAATAGGATGGTTTATGTTGATATTTGTTATATTTACTTGTATCCACCAAAAGTGTGTCAATTTCCCATTATGTGAATGTCATACTTTATTGTTGTAAAATATATTATTGTGTCCGAAACTGTCAAGTAATATGGAACATGACCAGCATCGATTGTGAGTGAAAATCATGAAAAAGGACAAAGGAAATACAATAGTCGGTAACCAAGAAGAATAAATAGGGAACCTTTTCTCTGTACACGCATGATATAGATGTCAAGCCTTGAAGATGTGATATACCAATTGGAAATGAGTTGGTAATCTGCGATCCTAAATAGGAATATTAAATGGCACGATAGAGATGCTGTAGTGAAAGAAACAACCAATATTTTTAATTACAAGTGACACCATTTTGAACTTCACATGAAAGTCAAATTGAAAAGAAAACTTTATCTAGACGACATCTGAACAGTTTCAGACATTATCTTCAGAAAATATATTTTTAAAAGAGTGACAATTTGCAAACATATCCTATCCGTAAACTGAAAAATATGTTGATATTTATAATTACATTTTGCTCCAACTTACTTGTTATAATACTAATCACAGGACTAGTTTCAGAGAGGGTCCTGTGGTTAATATTATTACAAGTAAGTTGGAGCAAAATGTGTTTATAAATATTGATGTATTTTTCAATTTGTTACTATGCTCCACTTTTAAACACTTCATTTTCATCAGTGTTATATATCCTATCCGAATATAAATAAAATTAATTTTGACGGAATACAGACTTCAAATGGGATAACATTAGCCATCACTAATGTTATTCCATTGTTAAAAGAACAATAACTTCCAACTACAATCAACAGATAACACTTCAAAATGAACAGCCAAAATGGAAGAAACTTTTGGATGATCCATCAATAGTTCCAGATTTACCAAGAAAATCCTCTGTTGCTGCATTTTGACTGATCACAGGACTTGATTGCTTGAATAAACATCTTTTCATAATTGGAATAGTAGCATTTCCACATTGTTTATTGTGCTCCAAGGAAGAATAAATGGATATGGAACATTTAAAAAAATTGTGAATCCATTATGGCTTTTATAACTCGTAATATAAAAATATTGGGAAGCAAGAAGGAGAATAACTTCGTTATTAGCTCTTGAGCATTAGATACACACGCACATGCATATGCACGCACCCACACCCACCCACACACACAATTTGTGTGCCTTCCAGAAATTCATGAAAATATTTAATTTATGTAATATAAATATTTAATTTAATTCTGGTGGGAAAAACTTGATATTTGTGAAATTGTATGTAAAGATTGGAAAAAAAAAAAAAAAGTATTCATAGAGAAGACAAAGAGAAACATTAATACAAGATTTAAAGAACATATGAGAAATGTTGAGTATAAACTGATGGATACATTAGCAGTTGCAGAGAAATTTTGATTCACAAATCATCAGCTGAAAAAGAAACCTAAGCTTGTAAGGGCCCTTACAAAATCAGTAGAATTCTCTATTTGGGAAAAACTATTCATACACCAAAAATAAATACAAGTTATGAAACTTTGATGTCCCGCATGTAAAGAGTCTAATCATGCATTAGCTCCAGCCAAAATGCCATCTACAGGTCACAGGAGGAAGCACAGCAGTGAATCTAGGCTGATGATGGACACATCAGTCTCTGAAACATGTCCTAGTAAATTCTGGTGTAGAAAGTGAAATTAGAGTAATAAATATATCAATTTCTGCATATAAATTTCGAAAGAGCTTCACTGCACTTATTATTTATTTATGCCAACAAACTTACTGTTGGTGTTTTTTTAAACACACAAGCCATGTGTGGGGAATGTTTGAGAGGTAGAACTGAAACTTAAAAATTCAATGCCACAGCTGGGAGGGTCTGTGGTTCAAATCCCAGCTGTGGCATTGAACTTTTAAGTTCCAGTTCTACCTTTCAACTTCACTGCATTTTCCCCAAAAAAGAATTAAAAAGCAAAATAAATTCATTCATTGTTACATACAAATTGTTGATAATTGTTCAGGTACAAGGTTTGTCCATACTTCAGAGGGGAGATTCCTGGTAACACGACTTGTGCCTTGTCCACGATGCCTAGCAAATTCTCATGGAGATGTAGATGTAGCCCAGCACAGAGGAAATGAAACCTGGAGTGAAAGTAACCCCTTCAGTGGAGCACTGGGCCCAAAGAATTTAGCTGAGGTAAAATTCTTTTTATAGTAGCAATACATTTCCATTGGTTATCTCTTTCTTCACATTGTAACTGAATGCTTTAAACATTACAATAGACAGGATAAAATGATAACCATTTATAAGGTCAATCAATTAATGAATAATTGCTTGTTCTTATCCCATGTGTAGTGTAAAATTTGAGAGGTAGAATCAGAAGAGAAAAATTCAATACCATAGCCTGCATTTGAATCACAGATTTACCACTGTAAAGTATGGCTACTCTAACCACTGAACTACCACAGCAACATCCGGTGCAACACTAAAGTTCCCCAAGTGATTCATATTTTCCCAGTAGATCACAAGGGAATCTCAAGTTTCAATTTACATATCCCTAGGGCAACTTAAAATTATGTTGTTGTTTTCTAGTGCCTTGCATCTGGCAATGAAGCCATTAGCATTTGTGCTTTCCAATACTTTTGAACTATAGTTTCTTCTGATCTTAATGCTTCACAGGTCTTCAAGTGGTCTTCATTCATTTCTGCTGGATCGTTACACAGGACACATATTGGTGAGGCTGAGATACCTATTCTGTAGAGATGACTTGCTAAGCAGTCGTGATTTGTCAATAGTCGGAAGGCTGCAACCGCTGTTTTCCTTGGTCTCTGGGGGATTATATCTGGGTTGGAAAGTAGTGTAATCCAGTTTTTATCTTTGGCATTTGTTTCTATTTCTTGTAGGTATGAATGAGAAACTTTTTTAATGATCAAGCATTTTATTGAGGAATATGAGAAATTGAATTTAGACTTTTGTTTTATTGTTGTGCCTTTCTTTGCAAGTGAGTCAGCAGCTTCATTCCCCATGACTCCACAGTGTGCTGGAATCCATTGGAGATGAACAGTCTTATTAACTTTTTGGAGTTGTGTTAACATTTTGTAGCATTCTCTAATTTTTGTTGACTTCTTTGTAGTATTTGAACATATTCCCTGAATTGCAGCTTTAGAATCTGAAAGAATTACTGCCTTGTTAAATTTATTTAAGGGAAGATTTAATAATTGTCGGAGAGCAATGTATATAGCCTCTATTTCTCCATCATAATTTGTTGTGTCTCTGCCAACAGAATGATAAAAGGAAAAATGTGAACACGTAACTCCAGCTCCAGTAAGGTTTTCCGTGGAGGATCCATCAGTATATATGTGCAGCCATTCTTCTGTGGGATATCTAGTATTGATTGTTTCCAGAGCTAGAAGTTTTTGTATTTCTTTTGGTGTGTCTGATTTACTTATTTCCTCTATTAATTCCAAACTGAAGGTAGGTTACAATAGTTCCAATGGATTTTCTCTTATAAGTAGATTTTCTCTGGTGTTAGGAATGTTCAATTTGGATTTAATCTGTGTTACCTTTTCTAGAAAAACTACTATGAGTTTTAAGGATTGAAGTGGGGAGGTTTTCTTCTGTCCATTTTGAGTTTGGCAGTCGTAACATTTGCTCGTGTTGGAGCAATGCTTGTTCTTCTATTTTTGTTGTTATTGATGGGATCCGTGTTAAGGCAAGCATGGCATCAACAGGTGTGGATTTAACTTCTCCAGTGATTAGGCGAAGAGCCTGATTTTGTATTTGTTCAAGTTTATTGATGTTAGCATTTGCTGCTGTTATTAAAGCTTCAGAACAGTACAAGAGGTTTGGTTTAACGTACATTTTGTATGTTGTGTTAAGGACTGTCCTTGAGCAGCCCCATTTAGCACCAGCTAACCTTTTCAGGATTTTCAGTTTCTTTTCAAGCTTTTCTGAGATGTTTGTTATATGTTTTTTCCAACTTAGCTTTCTGTCGAAAGTGATGCCTAAGTATTTGGCATCATCAACTGCTTTGAGTGGTTTACCATTATAATTTATGTTAATATTAACTGGTTTGTATTTTAGTGTAAATAGTTCATAATTTATTTTTTCCACATTGATAGTCATGAGGTTTTTGGAGCTCCATTCATGTACTTTGTTTAGAGCTGTTTCTATTCTGTCTTTAATTAATTCAGGTTTTTTTGGATAGCCTGGAGTCCAAATGACTACATCGTCAGCAAATAAAGCAGTTTTGGTTTCTGAAGTTTTTATTATTGATGGAAGGTCATTTATATATATGTTAAAGAGTGTTGTGCTCAGAACAGCACCTTGTGGAAGTCCTCGGTGTGTTTGTTTATATTTGGAAATGTATGTATTATATTTTGTGGCACAAAATCTTTGTCAAATAAACTGAGTTATCCATTTAAGCATATTACTTTTCACACCTATTGATTGCAACTTCTCAATTAATTTATTTCTCCAGACTGAGTCATATGCTGATTTAAAATCAATGAATACTGCCAAGGTATCCTCCTTTCTATTGAAAGCTTCCTTGATGTCTTGGCTTAGTAGGAGTACATTTTCACTTGTACTATGATTCTGTCTGAAGCCGGTCTGTGAACTATTAATTAAGTTGTAATATTCTAGGAACCAGTTAAGTCTAGATGCCACCATTCTTTCTATCACTTTTGCAATAACACTGGTCAAAGATATTGGCCTGAAACTATTAATATTGTTTGAGGGTTTGTTTTTCTTTAAAATCGGGATGATAATGGCTTTTTTCCAGTCAGAAGGCACAGTCATTCTCCAACACGTGTTATACAGTTCAAGTAGGATTTCTTTTCCTTTCCTGCCAAGGTGTTTAATAAACTCTGGGTGGATCTTGTCAGGTCCTGGAGATTTTTTTGTTCTGTAATTGTTCTATTGCTAAATCTAGTTCTGTTTCGTTAAAATCCTGAATAAAAAATCACTTCGTCAACTTAAAATTATAAGTACTATAAATCCCAGGTTTATAATTAAATAACCTAACTTGGTAAACATTTATAAGGTTAATCAATTAATGAATAATTGCTTGTTTTAATACACACAAGCTGTGTGTATAGAGGTAGACTCAGAACTGAAAATTTAGTGCCATAGCTCTACACATGGTATGTGTGTGTTAGAACAAGCAATTATTCATTAATTACATTATTCATTCTTTCCGGGCTTGTAGGCCGTGGTCCAGTAGTTTCATCCTCCAATATTTCGCTGAAAACTTTGTCCGGCATGCTCAGGCAAGTCAAAGCCATGGCATACAAAGCTCCAGAGTCCAAACAAGACTGCAGCGCTGTGTCTGGTGGTGTCCTATTTATTGCCACGTGAGGAAGGAAGTCGTGACTTATTGGGGGTCAGGGCATGGTTGCCTATTGGCTGTCACCAATTGGCATATTGTCTCCGATTCTGGTATAAAAGAAGCTCCCCTTTGATCCAAGCTTTACTTATCTGCTGCCCTTCTTCCTTGCGGTTGAAGGTGCTGTCATGTTTGAATATTTCAATTGCTTCCTGTGTCATCGAGCCTGGTAGTGACCCATCCTCGAGAGAACGACAGTGTCCTTGTAGCTTACGTCGTGGCCAAACAGTAGGGAATGTTCTGCCTCTGCTGACTTTTCTGTCTGTCCTAACCGGCTGTGTCGTTCATGTTCTTTAAGCGCATGTTGATGCTCCACATGGTGATGCCCATGTATACTTGACAACTGCATGGAATTTTCTACACACCAGCTTTGCAGTATGAATGGCGTTTGTCTTTGGCGGAGTTAAGTAAATCCTTTATTTTCTTCTGAGACAGAATATTAGAAGACCCCAAAAGAAAATCGTTTATGTGAATATTTGTTAAGAGTGTAATTTGTTTTTGATGTTGGTATGAGATGGTTAAATGACGAAAACGTGTTACTAATGTCCATTGTTACGAACAATTAAGTTTGTTTAAAGACGTCATAAATATTTCCATATTTAATTTTAATATATATGTATAAATAAAAGAATTAAATGTGTTCAATATTAAAAGCGAAATCAGGATAGCTAAAGATCGCTTCCCTAACAATGCAGGAACTATTTGATGAACGCATGCGCGGATGTACACGTGGCAGTCGGAATGATAGACTCGCAACTAAAAGAATCGGCACTAGCATCTGTATATTCAAGGTGAAAAGACGTATTTTGGTAGCGTGTGAACATTGTAGAACGTTTACCAGACTTTCATCAAGCTTTTGTTCCACTTTTTGAAAAAGTGGAAAGACTTAAATAATCTAAAATGGTGCTAAGAGGATTTATTTAAATGTAAAATAGGGAAAAAGTGTTAATAAAATAATACATTGTGGTGAAGAAACATCGTGTGATTTTTCATTCCGTTACCACGCCCTGAGAGAAATAAGAGCCTCATCGCTCAAAATTGAAGCTTCTATTCAATAAAAACAGCACCACTTCGTTGGTCCATAAACTTTCCTTGTGTGGTGTGACTAGTAGATTTCCAATTCAGTCTGTAACTGTGTGAATATATGGCAGATATACAGCGGCTATCATTTGTTCCCTCCTGCATTTTTGAGCTGATGGTTACCTCGGATGACAAGTTCTTTGAATTTCTTTGTACATGTAGCCGTTGCTACTGAGGGCATTTTTCAAATGTCAGATTTCTTTATCCAGTTGAAATGGCTCACAGATCTTTGTAGCTCATTCAGTGAGAGTCTTAATCATTGCTAATTTTTGTTGTGGATGGTGGTGTGAGGTCTTGCTATGTATCTGTTGGTATGTGTTGGTTTTCGGTAAACAGTGTGACCCAGACATGATCCAGCTTTTCTTGTTGGCAGGCTAATGTCTTTTTCTTTCTCCATAGTGAATTTTATGTTGCAGTTCTGATTGTTTAGATGGTTAAGGAATTCTTTCTTATTCATTAATTGATTGATCTTATAAATGGTTATCAATTTAGGTTATTTAATTAAAGACCTGAGATTTGAAGTACTTATGATTGTAAGTTTCGCTTGGGATATGTAATCTCAGATTTGACATTCCCTTGTGGTCTACCAGGAAAATACAAATCACTGGGAATTTAGTGTCGCACCAGCATGTTTCCATGGTAGCTCTGTGGTTAGAGTAGCCATGCATAGAGCAGTAGATCTGTGGCTCTTTAAATCCTGGCTATGGCATTGAAGTTTTCAGTTCTGATTTTAACTCTCAAAGGATAAAATGATTTGTTTTTATTTTTATTTTCCCTTTCTCTTATCAATAACAAGTAGAGGAAGTATTGTGCTCCATCCAAAAATTTAATAGGCATTTTTAAAAAAAGTTGCATGTCTGTTAGTCAGCAAATTTTAAATTTTAATGGACTCTACATTTTTTTAAAGTGAGTTTGTTAATCTGTTATGGTTACAAAGATATAAATAATTGTACAAAATTCAATCAGAATGAAAGTACTTCAGTAGTTATTCACAGAAAATTCAAGGTATGTATTTTATTCTTAATGCCCATATTGAAAACACCTGGTCTTAAATATAAAGTTTGGTATTCACATGACTTTTTATTTTGGAATTATGTTATTTTTCCTCTTCCTTTATCTCCCCATCCCCCTTTCTCCTTCTCCTTCTTCTGTCTTACCTGCTATTTTGTTCAGGTGACATTAAAGCACATTTTTTCAGTGAAGTCTGGGTATAAAAGTTTGGGTACAGTACAATGCCTCCTCTACCTAACATAGGAGAGCAAAAATATAATTTGTCTTTGTTTGACAGGCTTTTCATCGGGCAGAATATGATAGCCATTTGGGAGTGAGACAAGTACGCAAATCACAGGAAAGTTATACATCTGATGGTGATGGTGACAGTGGCGTTGGACCTGATTCCACAGGCTCTAGGTCAGTTACTCAAATTTAATTTTATCATTGATTACATTACAGTGATGCATGCATTTGTAATTTCAGAATTTACAATGGGTATGTTCATTTTCAGTCGCACAGTATATCAAAATATACAGGTGTTTAAAAAGAGTGTCGGACATTGCAACAGGAGTTGGGATGGTCAAAACTAGTATAAACGTTCCTATAAACATATGTCCCAAAACAAATTTGTGTTAAGATATGAGCCATTTTACTTGTATTGAGTATTTCATCCAAGCAAGCTCTAGTGAACCCTTTACTCTCACAAACGTTTAACGGAACAGTTGTTTGTAAACATCCATAAACATTAAACAGGAGTTCTCATGATCTCTGCCAGTTTGTCCTCTGGTAACAAGTGCATGTTATGTCGATATTACTAAAGGAGATGCTCCATATGGTTATCATGCATTTTTCCACATGATTCAGCTCTTCTTCTCCAAGAATCCTGAACTCCTTCGAACATACTTGGCTGCTCTCCAATGTGGGCACATGCATTTGTCACAAGCTCTTGTAATGTATGCACATTGTCAATGGGTTTGGCATACATCAATGTCTTTAAATGTCCCTTAAATTTGCCGAAATACATAACACATTTGTTTAGGTCACAAATAATATTGGTTAGAAGTTCCTTCAGATCTAAAATTAAAACTGTGATTGAAGCTAAACAGCTTGCTAATCTATGGTTGACTGGACATAATTCTTTGACTTCTGCCTATACTAATGTACATGCTGCTGTTGTATGTGGGAGTAGGAGTACATATCATGGAGATAACCCCAAAATCTGGGCAAAGCACCACAAGCAGGACAGAATTGCCCTTTCTGCTTCTAATGTGATGTTTAGGAGGGAGCAATGAGGGAGCAATTAAGATGCGTTACTGTCCTAGAATATGTATTTATGTAATTTGCAGTGTTATGAGTTGTGAATAACAGAGCCCTTATTCTGTGAAACTCGACATTTCAATAACTCAACAACCTCTCAGTCCACATTTAGGTTGAGTTATCAGTATTCTACTGTATTAATTTAATGCACCCAAAAGGCTGTGCCTATTACCTCTGATGATGGGGTAATAATTAAGATGGCAATTGAACAAAAGAACCTACACCTTTAACTGTGGACTCTGAACCACATTGAGCCATGGGGATACTTCATAAGCCAGTCAGAGGTGAAGGGTTGCCCCCCAGAGCTGGGAATCTAACCGGGCACCCTCCTCATTTAATGTTATTAGTATATTAACTCAACTTCAAAAGACAAGTTTTCTATTTCTTTCTCTCCATTCAGTTCTTCTTCTACTACGGCACCACAGCCCATTTTCGAGCCTTGGCCTCCTTCAGCTTCTTCCTCCATTCAAATCAATCCTTAGCTAAAGTCCTCCACTTGGTCGTTCCAAGAATTTCCCTTGCATCCTGTGTTACTGCCTCTATCCATGTGTTTCTGGGCCCTCCCCTGGGTTGCATTCCATACATTTTCCCAGCCATAATCCTTTTTGGAATTCTATAATCTTCCATTCGCTGCACATGTCCTGCCCACCTTAACCTCTGTAATTTTACATAAGCTACGACATCCCATTCCTTATATAATTCATATAATTCAGTGTCATACCGTATCTTCCATTGATCATTTTCCTCTATTGGTCCAAAAATCGTTCTCAAGATCTTCCGTTCAAATAACCCCAATGCAGATTCTGTCTTTTTTGTCATGACCCATGTTTCACAAGCGTAACATAGTACACTTCTAATTATAGATTTATATAATCTAACTTTGGTTTTCCTGTGTACATTGCTAGATTTTAATATTCCTATTAGAGCGTAATAGGCTTTATTGGCTGCAGATATTCTGTTCTGTATTTCCGTCCATTCTTCATTACTTTCTTTGACATATGTTCCAAGATATCTAAACTGTTTCACCTTTTCAAAATTATGTAGCAGTGATATTGATGGTTTCCTGTAGTCCCTTCTTTGAAACATTAATTTAGTTTTTTTCTTCATTCACTTTTAATTCTACTTTAGCAGTTGCAGCTTCCAAAGCCATGTATGTTTCCGCTGTAGCCTGTATATTTCTTCCCATAATATCTATATCATTTGCGTATCCGACAATCTGTACACTTTTGTATAACAAAATGTTATTCCCTCCAGCTTGTGTTTGTTTAACAGCCCAGTCTAAAACCAGGTTAAATAACATGGGTGCTAGTCCTTCTCCTTGTTTTAATCTTTTTTTATAGTAAATATATCTGTTTTACCTCCATAAAAATTAACTTGCACTGTTGTATCTGACATTGTCAATTTAATTAATCTAATTATCTTTGGGTGTATTCCCTGCTTTTTTAAAATATTAAACAATCCTTCTCTCCATTCAGTTAGTTGCACTTATTTCAATTACTTTGCAGCCGTATGCCATCTGTTGAGGGACATCCAGGATTCCACGTGGATGAACCATGCCATGTGGTAACAGAAGAAGCGGAACCTCCTGTCCACTTCAGCTGGATTGTTGAAGAATGTATTCTGGCAGCATATGACAGAAAATCTGTAGTTTGTCCAAAACATGGAGATATTCTTTTGGCACAGATTGCACCCGACACAGTAAGTATTCCATAAATTAACCCAATGTTTTGACTTGCCAATGCTAGCCATTTTTTATTTCCCTAGCAGAAAATTTGTACATCTCATTGAAACATCACACTCAGAATCCTAGATTACATCAAAGGAGTTTATTGTGGTGTAGTCCCAGAAAAAATGTTTATATAAATCTTGTAAACTTCTTGATGTGGGCCTCCAAAGCTTCTAGAGTTGGATCTCCCGAACTCTGTGATGTATACCTTCCAGACTTTTCAATGAGGGTCATTCAAGTCAGTATGGGACTTTATTTAAAAAAAAATAGAAGAACAAAGTTCAAAGTTTGGAAAGCGGATTTATTTTTCCACATATGTCACTACATGATGGCTGTAAAATTCGTCTCTTTGCATGTCCATAAACAACATTTGAATTCAGTGTCATACTGACAAGTTGTCATAGTAGCTCAGTGGTTAGAGCAGCCATGCGTGAAGTGGAAGATCCATGGTTCAAATCCTGGCATTAAATTTTGAATTTTTCAGTCCTGATTGTACCTCTTAAACATGCATTGTTTTTTTTTTTTTTTTTTTTGTGTAATAACAATTACAATTCACAAGCTATACAACATTCATTCAGAATGCATAGGACTTCACAGACTATTTTCAGAAGATTTAAAATATCCATTTTGTCATGCTGGTTGTATTTTCTTATGCTGAGTTATTGGAAGTGATTAGAAACAGTGAAACATTTTAACATATTGAAATTGGAGTGGATTGATGACACTTTGGTTTCCACTCTCAATTTCACTCAAAATTGTTAGTTATACAAGACTCCACTTTCTCTTTATTACCTTACATTGTATATGATATTGTTTCTGTAATGTCACTGTATAGATAGGCCTTGTTTCCTCATGCAGGGGCCCTTTACCACTTGGAGCACTGTATTTATCAAATCCAAATTGACTGTATAGAAATTTTTACAGGTAAATTATTATAAGATATGTTAACAAATTTTCATTATTTGGTTTTGAGATAATAATGCATAAATTTGGTTTTAGATTTTCATGGATCTTGGTGAGAGGCACCTAATTCGTCCAGAAAACATAAAGAAAGGTCGTCTGCTAGGCCGTGGAGCCTTTGGCTTTGTATTCAAAGGAACATGCACTCTCCGAGGCTCTAACACACAAATAGATGTAGCCATGAAAATGCTTCAGCCAGTTCAACCAGGTGCAAATGCTCGGCAGTCAGCTATAATAGCATACAAGGTACAACATAATATTATATCTCCCACTTTAAGTAAATAACATTTGAACTAAAATGAAAAGGAGCTTATTCAGTGAAACCAATCAGTCAATAGAGAACTGATTTGATTATACACTCACCACAGTTTATTGCAATATCTATTTTGTAGGCTGTTGTTATTATAATCGTTAAAGAGTGTCAACTCATGTTTCAGTATTCACATCACATATGATTGTACAAAGCATTGGCAGGATTTGAGGAATTTCATCTCTATAGGATTCCCTTGACGAAAGTCCTCTCCTACATATCCTAAATCCGAAACAACATAGAAACACCATAATAAAAAACTTAAAACTGGTTCATAATAACCAAGGATTTAAACTAGGAAAAGAATGGCAAAGGTAAAATACCTGTATTGTAAGTGAACGTTCACAATTAATAACAGGCTTTACTGGATCCCTGGAACAGGAAAGAAGATTTGGTCAAATTTTAACTATCTTGTTCCCATTCCCAGGGATGGCTTATTAGATCCATTTTGTGCTTGTCAGACTCTTCAGTGTAGAAAATTATTCAGGGTGGCTTTGTCATTAAACAACACTAGAGCTCTCTCTAGTTACAAACTAGGAAAATGAAATTGGATAAACTTCCAGCAAATGTGTGTCTTGACTCCTTCAGATTCATTGAACGCTGGTTCTTCTAATGAAAGCATCACTTGTAGCAACAACTACAAAGAACAGCAAAAGCGGGTAGAAATTAAACTAGAACAATAAAAAACAACAAATAACTTTAATGTACTCTATTAATAAAGGAATGATGCTTGCAATAATTGGAGAGTCGGAAATAACAATGGATCTGCATTTAGAAAATGTTTACTCAAACAGGTTTTGGCAGTTGCAAACATGCATTATGTTGGTTAAATTGGAAGCTTGTGCACAAATATCATTAGTCAGTTATTATCATGCTGCTCAAATGGCTAACATTATGGCATCAAAGGATGTGACAAGATTGCAGGTATTCAGTGTCGCAGGAAGCAACGTTGTCACATTTTCTCCAAGCAAACATACGTGTTACAAGTATGGACATTTATTTCTTTGAGCACCAATGAATGAGAAGAATGAGAGAGAAAACAGCAAAGACATTGCAATGCTGTGTTTTACTCTACGTGGAGTTAGTATATACCTGTCATTTGTGATTTCTACGCATTCATTGGCTGAAGTGACACGCTCATTGGTGCACTGCAAAACGTCAGCAATTTCCAAGAATAATCAGTATATTATCTGAGAGGTTTCTATTAACAAAGGTAAAGCGCATGTTAACCATTTGAGCAGCATATAATACAAACAAATGACATTCCTATGTACAAAATCTACTTTCTGCTTTACTATCAATATGATCATTGAAAGCATTCCTGTGCTCATTATAACATAATAAATATTTTGTAACAGATCTTCATTTATCCTGTATTTTAATTTGTTTGAAACATGTCTCTTGAACATGGATATTTTTCTTTCTTTAGGACTAGCTGGCTTACCCAACATTGTATGTAGGATTTTTAAACTCCAGTGAGAAATTTATTAATTTCATTTACTTTGTAAAATTATTGTGCATTGACCTAAAGGTATTTTATAATAAGTCCTCTCTTTTACCCATTATAAATGTAATTTCATGCAGTTCCAACTAACAAATAGTGGATTAAAAACCTCCCAATATTCATGCAAAAGAATGTGAAACATCCAAGTTCTGGAAGTGCTGCATAGCATGTAAATACCCTTTGGAAATGGAATCGTTAGTCGGAATGGTCAAGTAGCTTTTTAAATAAGTATAGCATATACATAAAACTGATGAAAATTAAGTGTGTATAACAGTGGAGCATATTAATAAATTGAAAAATATGTTGATATTTCTAAACACATTTTGCACCAACTTGTAATTATGTTAATCACAGGACTAGTTTCAGAGAGGGTCCTCTCCATCATTCAGCTGTTGATCGAATGTGTTTAGGAATATTGACATATTTTTAAATTTAAGTACAGTATGTTAAACTTTAAACCTTTTTACATTCTTTTCGGTCCCATAATTATTAAATAACATTAAAGCTACATAATTTACACATAGTCCACAACATGTACAACAAAGTAAGATTCCACACTCCCAGGCCACCTAGTTAACCACTTTAGAAAAGGCGCATAGTCTATAACCCTTGAGAAAAATAATCTTCTCAGTTAATATAAAACACTGGTTTGCTTCTTCCTTTCATAGAAGCTTGAAAACAGTGTTGTTGTAATTAATTTAATTTAAAAGGTGAGTTAATTAATAACCATTATCAACCGGACAACGGTTGATAATGGAGGAAAGTTAACCTTCGAAACGCGTGCCGGAAAAATATGTTGTAAGTGTTGTTCAGTGTTATTAATTAACTCACCTTTTAAATTAAATTAAATTAAACTGGTTTGCTTATTTGTAATGTCAGCAGTTGTCTCTCTTTGTACGAGGGTAATTCAAATATAAACGGTAATTGTTGCATATCATGGAGGAAGCAGTTCAGAGCGGGGCAGTGGAGTTGAAGGTTGGTGTGTTAAGGAGGGGAACTAGCTTTGTTAGTTGCTTTGCTAGGTTCTGGCGTCAGTAGAGCCATGAGTGAGCAAGAGGTTCCTTTGTCTGTAGCGCAACGCATTATTATCAAGTTTTTAACCAATGAAGGGGTTAAACATTCAGAGATTTTAACTTGTTTAAGGGCACAGTTTGGGGACACTACACTGTTGCAGAATTGAGTGTTTACTTGGGCCAGACAATTTAAGGGTGGCCAAGAATTTTTAGAAAACGAAAGTCATGCTTGACGCCCAAGGTCAAGTCTCGTAGATAACAACATCCGTGCCGTTCAAGAGCTTATTGAAAGTGATCGCCGCTCCACTGTTGAAGAAATCACATCAGAAGTTGGTGTCAGCTTTGGTAGTGCTCATACCATTATTAGGAAGCATCTTGTCTTCAGAAAAATTAGTGCTCGATGGGTTCCGAAGTTGTTAACCGAACAGCAAAAACAGGCCAGGTTGGAGATCTGTGAGAGACTTTTGAATCGATTCCGACAAGAAGGGGAGGATTTCTTGAGACAGATCGTTGCATGTGATGAGACATGGGTTCATCATTACACTCCGGAATCCAAAATGGCGAGTAAGGAGTGGCAACGGAAAGAATGGAGCCTGCCCAGTGAAGGCCAAAAAATGCCACTGAGCCGAAAAAGTCCTCGCAACTGTGTTTTTCAACTGCAGAGGAGTTTTGCTGGTTGATTTTCTTCATGATCGATGTACAGTGACTGCAGCTTACTATTGCCAATTGTTATGGTCTGTAAAAGCTGCCTACCGAAGCAAAAGACATCATATGCCCATCAGAGATGTCATCCTTCTCCAAGACAATGCTACGCCTCACACCGCCAATTTGACAATGGACACAATGGCAGACATGCACTGGGAAACCCTTGAACACCCTCGCTATAGTCCAGACTTGCCCCCCCCCCCCCCCCAACTATATTTTGTTTGCACCCATGAAAGAATCGCTTGGAGGGAAACATTTCGAAAACGATGATGACGTCAAGGAGCATGTGCGCAATTGGTTGGCAATGCGCCCTCAAAATTTTTTTGAAGAAGGAATGTTCAAGCTTCCGATACGTTGGCAAAAATGTGTACAGTGTGAAAGAGGCTATGTAGAGAAATGTTGATGTAGTCACTTGTGTATATATTTAATCAATAAATATTTTTCACAAAATTACCGTTTATATTTGAATCACCCTCATACACTTATTCAGCAGGCACTGATAATGAACTTGATTAAAAGATAAGCACAAAGGAAATAAAGCAAACTTTGTTACATGAGGTTATTACAAGATTTTGCGACAATGTTGCGATAGACAGGCTTTGGGGGCATGTAATGCAGGCCAGCATCATATGAGAAATGAAAGTAGCAAGCGGTAGTATAACATCATTTGCATGATGTTAGAATTGTATCATTGACTGCATATAATATGACAAATGGAGGTAACTTCCAGTAATGCGTGTACATAGGTGACAGATATGAAGAAGGCAGGAAACAGTATTCTTGTTTAATACGATCAATAACCTTGTAATTGGAATTGTGTGTTAAAATGCACCAGAAAATATGCCAAGTTGTTTAGGCACGGAAATGTAAATATTGTATATGATATTTAATTATCAAAATTTTATTTTTTTTAAATCAATGTCCTGAAACTATGCACATTGAAGGGAAATGTGTTCAAGGTCGAATACAACATGGGAGTGTTTGATACGTGTGATCATATCGTGAATATTTTCAAATACCAAAGAAAGAGGAAAAATAAGGATACTTCTCTTACAAAACCAGAAAGTTCTTGTACGCAATAGTTTCAGGACTAGAAAAGTGCTACTGATTGTAAAAGTATGAAGTTAATTTGTGAATCTATTGCGAGTTATTGACAATAAAAGTGAAGTACAAATAATAATACTTCACCCTTATTTGTCTGTTTGCACCCTTAATGCCCTGAGTATAAATTACACAAAAACTGCTACAACCTCTAAGATATGTTAAGTTTCTTTTAATGCTTCTTCCTGATAATTTGGACAGTTTTCATTTGATAGTAGCATTTTACTTATGCATACATTCCTCAATTCAACCCAAAAGATCTTCCAACTGTAACACTGAGAATTTACAGATTAAATGAGGATTCCTCATATTGCAATGAAACAACTTAATTCATTAACCACATAACCTGAAATAATTATGAACTGCTCGTGCAGTTATGCAGTAGGTAGATAACCTTAAATGGGAATATATTTTGTTTATGAAAGAAATATAAAGTTATATTTTAGAGGCATAAACCACAAAACCTGAAATAACTATGAAATCATAAGCTCATGCAATTTACCAGTAGATAAGGTAACTTTAAAATTAGAATATATTTCACAATGTATGTTTATGAAACAAATACAAAGTTTTATAAAAGTTACATGTGGCAAGTGATTGACAAATAGAATGCTTTAAACATGTTGCAAATTGCTGGTGATTACAACATTATCTTAAATGTGGATTTCCATAAATAGTTGGGAATGAGGAAAAAGGAAATCTTAACCTCATAACACTTTTTGCAAATGTTATGCCCCCTTTTCTTCTTTATTTACATTCTCTCCATAGTTACATTTTATTTTACTTTTGTTCCTCTTTGCTAATATTATTGCACATTTAGATTGTGCTTCCATTCTGCTGTTTCAGTTTTAGATTACATTTGCATTCCATTACCCATCTTCCTCCCCGATTCGTAATTGCCGACTTCTTTGTCCTCTACAGAGGATGTAGTGTATTTCTTCATGTCAAGTTGGCATGGTTTAGCAAGGTTGCACATCCCTAAACCTCTCTTTGGCAACATTTTGGCATCCAGAAACTTCAGTGCATACATCTGTAGAATTAGAATAAAGTTTACTCTGAGATATTGACACTGTTTCATTGCATACACATCTGTAGTATTTGATAAATGACATTTAAGAGTACAGATATAACACAGGATCACTTTATTGCATTTTAAACTCTGTCTTCCGTTAGTTGAAGCGTTACACCATGGCCATTCTATTATGTTCCTTGCACTAGATGTAACCAGCTTTTGTTTTTATACTCTGTGAAGTGCAGCAACTATTTATACTCGGTGGAGTAACAACTGTTCTTTCTACTCCTGTTATTATATAAGTTTGATACATATTTGAAGAAGTTGCTTTTGCCCTTGTTATTATATAGTTTGATACATGTATGAGGAGCAAGTTGCTTTTCCTCTTTTTATTATACAGTTGATGGATCTGTTTTTAAATTAGATTTACTTAACAGGCTGCTCAGGGTAAATGGGACCGTGATCCACTACAGTATGCCTGCAAAGCTTACTGCACAGCACGACAAGAATTGAATATTCTTCTAAGTTTACGCCACTCCAACATTGTACCCTTAGTTGGAGTGTGTACACGCCCACTAGCCCTTGTATTGGATCTTGCACCCCAAGGAGCTCTTGATACAACTCTAAGACATTACAGACGTTCAGGAGCTCGCATTGGTCCCTATTGTCTCCAGGCTATCATTCTCCAGGTATGTGTCTATTGTTATCTTCTTGTTATATTATCATAAGTTGATGCAGTTAGCACTTTTTTATATTTATTTAGGGAATTTCAAAATTACAAATTGCACTTATTAAGACTATTGCATGAATAAAGTGTAAAAAACATTAGGTGAAGTGAAATAATAAAATAACACTCTTTCATAACAATTATATTTATTTTGCAATGGTGAAAGTTGATACTCAAGTCATCTACTCTCTAGCTTTCCAGTACAAGTAAACAAGATTATGCTTATGATTATTGCTAATTTTGCAGTGAGAATTGCTCACAGGAGACACCACATGGAGGCGAGCAACTTTGTCTGCCATTATAATAAATATTTATAATAAAATTTCACTTATCTTGTGGTATGATTATGAATTGCTCAGGACTAGATTTGCAGTTGCATCAATTGGATCCTCGACTTTGAATGTTTGTTTTATTGTTATGGTTACTGCCGTCAGGTGATGGATCATTTGTTACTTTATTGCCAACTATTGGAAGAAAACAAGTTTGTTAAGAAAATCAATTGAAGGTATTTCAAAATTCATCATGCATTCTTTATTCAATTGATTCTGTCAACAAATCTGTTGTACTTCCAGTAGTTAGCAATACAGTAACAAATTATCTATCACCTATTGTTAGTAATCATAGCAACAAAACAAAACATTCAAAGCTGAGGATCCATTTGATGTAATTGTGAAACTAGTCCTAAGGAATTTATAATTCTGCCACAAGATAAATGAAATTTTGTAGCAAATATTTATTATAATTGTTATTTGTGTGTTGCTTCTCTGTCAATGGGTTTAATTTTTTTGTTTTAACAGCTCTTTTGTTTAGAGAAATTCTACTGTTCAAAAACAAAGAATTATTTATAGAGGGTTAATGCCAATAGAAAGATCACCCAAAACTCAATATTTCAGTAAGCTGTTTGATTAATATATAGAGTTAATGGTTGTCCCCTTAGCATGGTGATAGCATTGCTGCTTACCTAGCAGGGGTCCCAGGTTTGAGTCCCAGTACTGGCATGAGGATTTTCTTCCGCTGGGAGACCTGATCTGGGTGCACTCAGTCCCATAAGTCCCTGAGTGGCCAATTGAGGAACTACTTGATTGAAAAAGCAGTGGCCCCTGGTCAAGAAGACCACATAACCAGCCAGGAGGGACTGGAGTGCTTACCACATCCCACCTCCAGTACTGCACCCCATATCCATGGATGGCTCTTTTATTCTAATTTCTTGATAACCTAAATAAATAGAATTCAAGCATTTGCAGCTGTGTCATATTGTAGAATATTAAATTTTTTCAATAAAACTGTAGTGTTGTTGTTTTTATTTATTTTTATAGTTTATGACCATCTACAAACGTTTCCAATTCGCACTGTCATAGTCTCACATTGATACGTTCAGTAGTTTTTGTGCAATTGCGCCTCAAATAAAACTCATTTTCATTTTATATATATTGATATTAAACCAATATATCATTTTACAATTAAGGTTATTTATATTTATAAATAAAATTAATATGTTAGGATTCTTTCATAAATCCCATCTTTTTCTTTTGTCATTTATTTTTCAGATTTTTCAAGAATTAAAAAAATTATATGATTTTATTTTTAAAATTAACCTTTTGATTTAATTTCCATTATAACTGTGTTCACCTAACAGCACAGAATCACTGCACAGCTGTAAACATTGTGCACAGAACTAACCTACTGGCCATTAATGGTATATGATTTCATGCTAAACACAAATGTCAGAAGTTTATATAATCAGGATTGTTGATGCCTAATTCATTTACTTTTCTGGATGTAACACTTTGGTATACTTGGTTGTGTTCTTCATATGTTTCCAGTTTTTATTGAAGTCACTATTTTTCTCACCTTTGTACTGTGCAGGTTGCAAAAGCGATTGAGTACCTACATCAACAGCACATCATTTACCGTGATCTGAAATCAGAAAATGTTCTGGTATGGGATATGCCCCCACCTTTTAATGATGTTTCTGATATTCAACCGCTTCACATAAAACTGGCTGATTATGGTAAGTAAATCACAATCTTTGTTTATGAGTAGCCAATAAGTCACAGTTGAATGTTGAAGACATTTTGTTGTGTAAATACAGTATGGAATGGGTTGTCTCTGTGGTAGTGCTGCTGCTTAACAAGCGAGACTCAGGTTTGATTCCCAGTACCGGCATGAGGATTTTCTCCTGCTGGGAGACCTGTTCTGGGGTGCATTCAGCCTCATTAGGTCTCTGAGGGGCCAATTGAAGAGCTACTTGATTGAAAAGTAGCGGCCCTGGTTGCATAGACTGCATTGGGGCACTGTCCAGCACTGCACCCTACTCATGAAGTCTGTGGTGGGCGGAGGTGGGAGATGCAGTGGCTGGGTGTGTGTAGTGTTTAACACCCGCTTTTACTACTACGGCACCGCAGGCGGTGACACTGATGATGCATGGAATGAAGATGGAGCACCGGTGGAATGAGATGGTGGGGGAAACCGGAGAACCCGGAGGAAACCCGCCCCAGTGCTGCTTCGTCCACCACGAATCCCAAATGCGGCTGCCTGGGATCGAACCTGGGCCACTTTGTTGAGAAGCGAATAGTCTAACCACTTGGCTACAGCGCAGCCAGCGGCCGGGTGGTAGGCCTTGGCCCAAAAAGGGCTGTTGCACCTTGGGTTAAATACAGTATGGAATACACAGCGGTGGAATAAGCAAGATTTGGGAATTCAATGGTAACCCTGATTCCATGCATTTGTGATGCTACAGTGGTGAATTGGTTGGAATGACTTTGGAGGAAGTAGTTAAAAGAGAAAAGAAATAAAAGTCAAAATTAACTTCCCCACTTGCAGAAGATACAGAAATATTTCCCCGTTTTGTTGAACACAGATTCACAGTGTAATTTTATTGTTGAACGCTTTGATTAAAGTTCCTTTTGTTACTGAATTAGTATAATTTATTGTTGCCAATTTCAGTAGATGTGTTGCCTTTAGACTATCTTTGTATACTGTGGACTTTGCAGCACCCCAAATGAAATAATTGGCTCTTCCACTTCTTGTCATGTCATAAACTGAACCAGTCTCATTTTATTAAATTGTAACAGCATCAATTTGGAAACTGTTCTGTAAATTTTTGTTTTACTTTTTTATATATTTACCAACTATTCCAAAAACATTTTCCACTAAAACACACACTGCTCCATTGAAAACCTCTTCAACTTAACTCAAATGAAAACACGCCTGCACACTAAAGAGACATGATTGACAACCCTTGTTACAATGGGGATGATGTTTTGGACATGGAATGGGACCACCATGTATTTGACACGTACGCGTTTGCTGTTTTCAGAGTGCATGAAGGCTGTTGCCCTACAGTATACTGAGGAAGAGCTAAAGATCGCGTTGTACTACAGTAGGAAAAATCCTTGTTCTAGGAAACTTATCTTGTGTGACATCTGTTTGCTATATATTTGTAAAAATATGACATCTCATAGTTACCTAAAGTAGTAGTAGTGGTGGTGGTATCCATAATAAAGCTTTAACAGAAAATAATCTACGAGGATTGTCCGTAAAATAAGGTTCCCAATTTTTTTTCACAATGAAAAACATATTTATTGACATTGAATAGTATATTTTTGGAAAGCTTAGACTCTTTCCTATTTTTTGACATAACCACCATTCTGATCAATGCATTTTTGCATGTGGTTTATCATCTTTTGTATGCCTGCATCATAGAACTCTTCCACCGTGCGGCAAAGATAGCTTAAAACAGCTTCTTTCAGTTCCCCTCCGGTTCTGAAGTGCAGCCCACCAGGTGTTTCTTCAAGTCAAGGAAGAGGTGATAGTCACTTGGTGCTAGGTCTTGGCTGTAAAGAGTGTGTGTGACAGTATCCCATCCAAATTTGTTGATGAGATTGGTCATAGGCCTGAAGAAATTCGCGGAGCACTTTAATACATTTTCGTCTGTGGTCCTTCGTAAGCATTCTCAGAACCCACCTTGGTATACCCTAAATGATCGGTCAAAATTTTGTGAATGTAGGTCTTGCTGACATCAGGGATCATCTTTCAGGTCCCCAAACCGTGACCCTTCGATCTTTCAGCATTGCTTCTTCCACTTTCACAATAGTTTTGTGCGGAATAGATGGCCGTCCAGAACGCTGTATGTCCATCTTTGAATTCTCTGCACCATTTGGGTATATGTTATACGCTCATACACCGCTGTCTGTGCACTTCACACAGCTGAGAATGAAAGCATAATTCACACCTGGCGGGAGAAGCGAGTGTAAGCTCCATTTCTAACAGCTGCCATGCCAAGACTGAGCATCGCAGACAGCTCGAAGGGCAGGGTACTGGGAGAGGAAGAACAGTTTTGCTGGACCTCCTGTAACAGCGTTCCTCGCGACTGCAGATCCTTGGGAACCTTACTTTACGGACAACCCTCATAGTAATTTCTTTTATTTTATGTGAATAATTCATGGTAATGTTGCCTAATACAGGCTTAGGTACCGCGTAACGCAGGGCACCAACGTGTGAGAAATGAAAGTAGTGAGCAGGAGTAAAACATTTGAATGAAGTTGGAATTGTATAGATGGCAGTGCATAAAGATGAGAATGGAGATAACTTCCAGCAATGTATGTACGTAAGTGACGCAGATACAAAGACTATATTCTCGTTCATGATGACGAATTTCAGTAACTGGAAAGTGGGAACCCCATTTTACTTATACATAGCACCACACTGAGCACCACAATTACAGAATAAATGAGGATCCCTTCATATTACAACCAAATTAATTTATGAATCACATAACCTGAAATAACTTTGAAATCATAAGCTTATGTGGTTGTGCAGCAGGTAGATAACCTTAAATGGGAATATATTTCATAAATATATGTTTATGAAATAAAGTTGCATTTGGGAGGTATAAACTGTGTAACCTGAAATAATTGTGAAGTCAATCTCATGCCGTTGTGCATGAGATACGGTAGATAACCGTACATTATAAATATATATCATAATGTACATATATGAAACAAATAACAAAGTTTTATAAGAGTTAGTTGTGGTAGGTGACTGACAAACAGAATGCTTTAAAGCCGGATTTTACTGGAAATAACTGTCGCAAATTACTGGTGATTTCAGCATTATTTGAAATGCAGATTTCCATTATTCTGCTATTTAGTTCGTGCTTCCATTCTATTGTCCATGTTCCTCTCTGATTCATAGTTGCCAACCTCTTTGTCCAGTAGTGTATTTCTTCATGTCAAGTTGGCATGGTTTAGTGACATTGTGCATCAAGAAGCTCGTATTCTGCAACATTACCTAATTTATACTAATGTATATGATAGGGTACTTTGAAGCAAAGATTGCATTTTCAAACTTTTTGTTTGTATGTGTTCTCATTTTCTTCCTTGTTACACAAGAATGGCCAAAACAATTATGAAATATGATGTATGAGGTGTACCAAAAAAACACAGACAATGCCTGGTATGTTGTGTAGGATGGCAAACTGATTGGTTTTCAAGAAGGAACCCCTGTCTGGAAATGCACAGTTTAGGCATTGGAGAGCATCAAAATCTGAGAATGAACAGTGGTGACAATGTGTTCCAATTCGTTTTTGCGTCTTAATACGGAGAGTATACAATCCTTTAGTTATCTGCATACTGCAGATGAACGACTTGTACTTATCTACTGCCTAACAGATTAACAGGTCCAATGTACCTCACATTTATTAGAGGTGTTTTGCCACTGAATATTTGGTAGGTAATGTGGCTGCAACACAGTGGAGCTCCAGAACTCTTTGATGCAAATGTGCGAAATCACCTCAAGTTGCATATCCAAATCTATGGATTGCTAGAGGTGTCTGACCCTAAGCACGGCACGGCACGGCTTGTAAGTCCTAGGGGGTGTAAGTCCTACATAAGGGGAGGGTATTAAGGAAAAGAAGAAGAGTAAACCCCAGGGAAACTGGAAATGACTTTCAAAGTGAATTTTAATAAAGTTGTAAATTAATGCGTATGATGTACAAAAGCATTTAAGTTCAATAAGCCACATTGATACTTTTTTTTAATAACGTCCTCCAACATAATGTCATATCAGATAGTGAATGAATGAAACGGGTGAAATGATGCTCAAATGAGCCCGAGGTACATAGAGCTTTAAGTTACCTGACATTTGTCTTCTCAGGATAAGGGAAAACCTTGGAAAAAAACCTTGCCCGGATAACTTATCCTAAGCGAGATTCAAACTCGCGACCTCTTGGACATGAGGCAGACATGCTAACCATTATGCTACCGAGGCAGGCCACATTCATACTGAAACCATTAACCAGTTAAGGGGTACATCTTGTTTCTTGATTAAAGAATGCCTTGTATTTTAGTACCAAATAAATTAAATGTTTTCCTTATAAAGAAGGTTGTACTCCACATGTACAATAAAAGAAAAAAATTTGTGACAAAAAATAAAAGCTATAAAACTGATTATGATAGGGTGAACTAGCCTAAAGTTGTTCCCGGCAGTAATGAAGCTTTTTGGACTGTGACCCATTGTTAAAACTTTGGACTCCTGCACTTGTTAAAAGATTATCATGTATATATATATATGTATTGGTTGCAGATGGGCATTGTGCTTTTCTAAAAATCTGTTATCACTGTTACTATAATTTTTTCTAAAGGTATTTGGGCATTGATAAAGCTGCAACTAAGGCTAAGACTATCTAAATTGGCTATTTTTGTCAGTTTCCTTCATTATTTAATGCTGGTCAAGTATTTTCCTTATCACAAAGAGAACCCCCCCCCCCCTACTCTTGTAATTGCTTTTGCCAATAATCATAATATATTCCACAATAGCCTCCCAAAAATAATACATTATAGAAATTTATACTGCAAAAAACTAGAACTGCTACAGAATAGTTTTATTATAAGAACAAGTCCCAAAAATGTACTACGCATTGTATTTAATTTGAGCACTATCTGGATTGCGGCTTTGCAGTTTCATAGGACTATTTACACATTACTGTCGCTGATGAAGAAATACAAGTTCTTACTTGATAGCACAGATATTTGATGATTCCACAGGTTGGAAGACAAAGGAAAGCTGATTCAATATTTCAAGATGTCTTAAGAGGAATTAAATCTTAGTATATGGTGAACAAGGTGGGAATTAAGCCTGGAGGGGAAATTTGTTAAATTGTTAAGTTATAATGTTGCAAATACACACATGTAATAAGATTTTGACAACTGAGCTGTTTCAATATATACAATGTGTGCAACTTAATTTTCCTTTATGTCATGTAACCTTCAAATGAAAAAACATTGGGAAGCAATAAAGATAAAAACATCTTTTTCCACAAAGTAAAAACATAGTACAAAACAGTGAAGCATATTTTATTAGCTAAGATACAAAGTACTGGAGAGAAATCTTGACCTTAATACTGTTATAATGATTTTATTTAATACATTATATTTTAATAAACTATAGTCCTTCATTACAGAGAATGAAATCAAATAAAAGTATTATTTTGTAAATGTAACAATGGTTTATTGTGACTATATTTATTATACTCGTATAATTTAATGGTAGAAAATGTAAGATGAAGTAAAAATTACAATCTAAATGCATAAATAATAGCCAACAAACAATATGAGTGCAAACATTCACATAATTTATAGTGTAATGCTTTGAAATGAAAGGAAGTACTTTGCTTGATTTTTAACATTAGTTTTAACTGTCTGTACAAAGCAGCATGCAAGAGGAAGTAGAAAATACAAAGTAAATATGTAAATAATACTAGACAAGAAGCATATACTGACCTCATTTAAAAATTCTAACAAGGAACCTATCAATATGCTCAGATCACAAACACCTCAAAACCTTTACTGTGTCATCTTTGTGCTATAAGAAACACATGTTCCAAAAAAGAGCTGCTGTTTTCAACCTTGAGTACCCGAAAATGAGTTACAAGTATCTTGGAACATATAGGAAATACAACATAGCACTGTAGAGAAGAGAGTGGACAACCCTGCTGGGCGGCAATTGTCTCCTGCACATGCATAACAATAAGAAGATAGCACAGGCTTTGCTTATGCATTCTGTTTCCCGTGGATATATGTGATATTACCATGGGTTCAGTTACCTTGTGTTTTTTTAAACATTGAAACATGAATCCTGTTACTGTTCTTGAGTTTGCATTACATCATTTTTAAGAACATGGTTTTTCTTCGGGAGTAATAGGTTTGAAAGAAATTACAATTAGCCGACATACTATTAATTTGTTAGAAAAAAAATCCTACAGGTTATGACATTATCCTGAAAACAACTCTAGACGCAGACGTAGTAGAAGAAAAAAGATGGTGACGATTGTGACAATTCATCTTCATTCTCACAATCAGCATGTGGCATTCACCTTTCAACCACAAGTGGTATAACAGAACCAGGTTCAAATCCTGTGTTGGAATCTAGTGTCTCGTAATTCTCTTTCATATGTTTTAGCACAAGCTTAGCTGTTACTCTTTCTTCTGCACATAAATCAAAGAAGAATATAATATGGCATATTTGTGCTTGAAAACCATAAACAAGCCTGAACAGTATTTATCTTACCATGGTGTAGTTTATCATAATTAAATCATCAATTAGCTTCCTCAGCAAAATCATCAATACTGTAAATTCAATGAAAAACTGAAGCTGTCAACAGTGAAGCAACACAATTCCTAAATATAACTAATATCTAGAGACTATGAGCTTCATGTTTGCTGCAAACATGTTACAGATATGTTGATGATGTTTTTTCTATTGTTCCTGAGAAACATAAATGATGCTTTAAAACTTTTAAATTCACAAGATAAAGCCATAAAATTCACTTTGGAAATTGAAAGTAATGGCTGCCTTCCATTCCTAGATTTAAAGACAGTATAACATAACAATAAATTGAATTTTGGCATTTATAGAAAATCTACTCATACTGATAATTACATAAAAAAATAAAAGTTTTAATCCTCTTTTGCACAAATTTTCTGTTAAATTTAATTCATCAGTTAATAAATATACCCCTTAATAAGGAAGAATTTAACACAGAATATAAACACATTATCAACACTGCGGTAATTAATGCTTTTAATACAGATTTTATACACAGAAAAATAGAGATTTAAATATCAAAAGGCTGTTAAAGAAGTTTCTACCCTCAAGAAAGTAAAAGATGATTGTAATTTTAAAAAGTTTGCTTACCATCCTTGGACTAATAAAAAATTTACAAAAATTGTTATAGAACCTGTAATAACTTTGGTTCCCCAAAATAAATATAATATACAAAATGTGCTAAATTTTTCTAAAAAGCATAAAATTCCAAATTATAAAATGTCTTGCAGTTATCAATTTAGCTGTTTGGATTGTTACATTGGTAAAACTAAACATCATTTGGAAACCAGAATGAAGGAGCATTATAGAAATATTAAATATAACAGATTCGTAAGTCAGCTGTGGCAGATAATTTTTGGTAATTTAATCATGAAATAAATCCAGAGATTAAATTATTAAAACAGTTAATGGTTTGTGAAAAGATATTCATTTTGAAAAATAGGGACTGTGCTATGAATTTTGAAATATCTTTGATTGATTCTATTAACAGGTTTGTTTTCAATGGTTGGTAACACAGAAATATTAAGTGACGGAATGTTCATAGCGATGGTAACTGTTATAACCAAAAATACTGAGGATATGATGAATGCATCATGGAATTACTTAGCATTTAGTTTCAAGAACTTGTAGCAAATACTAAGATAAGTGAAGTTTATAGTCTCTAGATATTTGTTATATTCATCAGTATCACATAAATGCTAAGGCTTTCATGGCCGGCGTTGCTAATTTCATTATGCATTCTTTCTGGGCTTGTAGGCCATGGTTCAGTAGTTTTAGTTTCCAACTTCGTCCGGCATCCTCTGAGAAGTCAAAGCCGTGAAATACAGGCTCCGGCATCCAAAACAAGACTTGTTTTGGACACCGGAGCCTGTATTTCATAGCTTTGTCTTCCCTGAGGATGCCGGAGTTTTCTGCAAAATGTTGGAAAATAAAACTACTGGACCATGGCCTACAAGCCCAGAAAGAATGCACAATGGAATCATCAATATCAGTTTCAGATCGAGGTTAGTTCCTACATTTACCAGGTGTGGCAAAATTGCTCTGAAAAACCGAAGCTATTAACAGTGAAGCAATACATATCTACAAATATAACAAATATCTAGTCTGTAAATAACACCAGTTGAAAACGAAAACATACCTTTCCTAGAAATCCACCAAAGAAAGCAAATGCAGCTTGCCCAGTCAAAACCGGTTATAGTGACATAGTCTTTAACAACATATTGGCTATAACAGCAAAATCTAACAGTCTTGACTAAATGCTATGTAAATGTTATATTTAAAAAAAATCACTTAGTACAACAATACATGTTATGACTTGTCATATGAAAAATGTAACTTTATACTACATTTTTGGAGAAGTATATTGGCTATAACATCCAGTTCATATTTGTTTGTTATGTATTTGGGGATTGTCAACAACAATGTAACCTTGTTTTCAAATTCTTGTTTTCTGTAGATGTAGATTTCAAATTAGTATATGTGTTATACAGTCAGTGCAAGCATCCAATTAAAGATGTCACAAAAAAGAGGAAAATAATATTGAAGAAAAGTCATAATATGGTGATTAGAAAATGGCAATAAAAGGAAGAAATTAAATGTCTCACACTGAACAATTTCTATAATTTAGGAGGACAGAGAGATCTTTTTAAACAAAATTCTTTAAAAATCAAGCAGGCGAGATCATCTGAGCACAAAGATATTGAAGCTTTACTTGCATGGTTTAAGTGGCAATGTGACCATCAGTGGACCTATTCTTCAGCAAAAGCCAATGAATTTAAGCATCTATTGGGAAATGTGAACTTCAGTTTTCATCTTGGATACAACATTTCTAAGCTCACAAGGAAAATTTGTGACGAAGCTGCTGGTGTACCTGTTAGCATAATAGCACTTCATCTAATGTATGTATAGAGTACTGTCTTTTCATTTCAGTAGTGTTGATTAAATTTTGTAATACAGTAAGTGGAACAAAGTTGTGTCATTCATAACTATTATACTACAGTAAGTTTTAAACATGCTCAACATTTCATCTCATTCATCATCCAAACTGTGTTTGAAATTATCGAACAATTTACATTGTTGCTGCTTTTTCCCTACTTACAGGCTTTTACATTTTGCAGGCATCTTATTGCTGTATGTGCTGCATAAACAAAAGAAAAAATCCTCTTCAATCCCTCTCCACAAATACTGAATTGTAAATATTGCAGGTGTACTGCATTTCTGCTATTTTTTTAAGTTTTACTACTTGGCAAAGCCATGAGGCGTATCGGAAAGAATGTGAAACTGCCCAAGATGTTTATGCGAGCTTATCACACAAACAAGACAAGACAGTTTGTGTACACTCTGTTCAGATGTAATCATGTCTTTAGGATAACAATGTCTCACATATTGGCAGGCACGAGAGATCATCTACTTGTGTTTTAGCACTGACTATATGCCAGGTTACTATCATTTCACTCTTTTAATAAACAAGAAATTTTGTTATTATTTATGCCAACAAACTTACTGTTGGTGTTTTTAAACACACAAGCCGTGTGTGGGCAATGTTTGAGAAGTAGAACTGGAACTTAAAATTTCAATGCCACAGCTGGGATTTGAGCCACAGACCCTCCGCTTACTAGGTGGGTGCTCTAACCATTACGCTGCTGTGACAACCTGCCAGAATGACATTGAATTCTCAAACCAGTTCGTATTTCTCCCGGTAAACCACAAAGGCAGTCTCACATAAGAGACAATTACCCTAATGGTGACTTACTATTGCAAGTACTTTATGTCCCGGGATTAAATAACCTTCAGATGGTAATTATTATTTATTTATGACAACAAACTGATGGCTTGTGTGTTTAAAAACACCAACAGTAAGTTTGTTGGCAGAAATAAATAAATAATAATTACCATCTGAAGGTTATTTAATCCCGGGACATAAAGTACTTGCAATAGCAAGTCACCATTGGGCTAATTGTCTGCCTTTGTAGTTTACCGGGAGAAATACGAACTGGTTTGAGAATTCAATGTCATTCTGGCAGGTTGTCACAGTAGCGTAATGGTTAGAGCACCCGCCTAATAAGTGGAGGGTCTGTGGCCCAAATCCCAGCTGTGGCATTGAATTTTTAAGTTCCAGTTCTACTTCTCAAGAAATTTTGTGTTAGTTATAATGTGTTAAATAGCTATAGAGAAGCAAAATGTATGTATAAGAAATTATGTTGGGTGGATATGACAGGCTAAGAGCCTGGGCTGAATGTCTGTCATATTCAAGTATGTATTAATTTAAAGTAAATAAAAAAAATAAACAAGATAAGCGATTGCAGCACTCGACCACCAAGGTCAATACGCCTCATCGCTTTGCCAAGTAGTAACTCTATGGCAGCCCCTCTCTGTCTCCCCTCTCTCACCCTCTTTCTCACCCCTGTCTCCCCCCTCTCTCTCTCTCTCTGTATTTCCATTCTCCTTCCCAAAATGTTGTATGCTGCTTTGCTTCCCATTTTGTTTCTGTTCTGGTTTATAGTGAACCAGTCTTTATTGTTTATTTTTAAAACATCACATATGTTCATTGTTCAGAGAGCAAGAGAGAGAAATCCCTGTAGTTAATGCAAGTGTAGCTGCAGAGTTTGCTAGTAATACTACTATGACAGTAATCAAGACATCCTTTTACTTTATTTTAAGTAACATTCGAGTAATTTTAACACTTAACTTGTCTCAGTGTTTTACAGATAAGTTGTTGGTATCTGCAATGTCAGAAGCATTGTTGGTATCCCATATTGAATTTACAAGCCCCTCAGCTGGAAATTTCAGTCATGAAAAATAAAATTTTTAGCGTGCTTTACCTATTTAAAAATTCTCTGGTATGAAAGTATCAAAATGTTCAATATTTTAAAATGGCATAGTGAGCAAATGAAGAACAATTAAGTCATTGTTAGAGCAAACATTTGTTATTTAAATGTTAAGAATGGAAATACAATACAGTCCACCTTTTTTTTAAAGAATGGTGCCTTTTAGAGCTTTTGTAATTTTAATTCTCTGTTCTTTGTATCATATTGCTGTTAATGTTTTAAAACTGGCTCATAAATGTCTTCCTTATAGGCATTAGTAGATTAACCCTCCCCTCGGGCACAAAGGGATTTGGAGGTACAGAAGGTTTCATGGCACCAGAAATCATGCGGTATAATGGGGAAGAAGAATACACAGAAAAGGTAAGTAGTTTATGTACAAGTAAGTTGTATTCTTATCAAGTGTTCCATAAACTTTGATAAATTTTGTAAGGTTTTGCTGAAGTGTTTCACAATTTCTGTTGCATTAAAGCATAGCTGGAGCTGAATGTTTGGTGTGTTCACCACAGTAAAACTTGTATTAGCTTTAGCAGACCCATCTTACACCTGAAACAGCAGTGTGTATAGAAATGAACTTGACTTTGTAGATGTATTAGTCAGAACAATACAATAATGCTTGAAGTAAATATAAAACTAAAGACAGCTTATATTGAGAACTGCCTAAAAATTAACAGTCTTAAAGTGAGCTGTGGGACACATGGAGTTGAAATTTTGTATATAGCTTGAAAGGGATATAGATGTCCACCTTTAACCTATGAACAGAAGTTATCAAAAAGAGTAAACATCCTTCATAGCTTTTAGACTATTTCCAAATATATTGCTAATCACATGACATACCTATTGCTGCGACAGAGATCATGGTCAGCTATGGATGAAGTAAGCAATACAGTTCTTGCATTCAGGAAAAGACAGCAATAATGCACTGTTAACATTTTAAATGTGTCTACACTGACATTTAATCACAAGTAACTGATAAAATATAAGCAATGGAACAATGTAAATGTACAATTAATATATGAAAAGAAGCTAGAAACAGGGATGTGCTTTTGAATTTATTAAATGTTGAGTCAAAATTAGTTACATTGACACCACTTGTACTTTACTTACATAACATGCTTTGGGAAAGAGTTGTTCCCATTATCATGTGGCAGTTTTTTATTTGTGGCAGATTGGCATTAGTGGATAAAAGAAGATAAGGGCTTATATATTATCAATGAAGATTCAAGTTCCTGCCGAAATTGACTTTATTACAATGAAGTAACTATCGCTACAAATCGTTTCACTCTTCGTAATATATATATATATATATATATTTCCAAAGCTATTCAGTTTAACATTGTATATTCTTTATAATTCTTGTGTACACTAAACTCAATAAAGTGTCTCTTGATTTATTAAGTATCTCAGCTTTTCTCGGAAAATATTAGCCAAGGTTTTACATACAATCGCATGTAGCAAATACCCTTGCACAATGCTTCTTGAAATATCTCTCGACAATCCAATCCTCAATTACGGATTGCCTTTATGCATGATCGCTTCAATACACGTCTATACTGCACAACATTTTCATTAGTAGTCTATAAGTTTTTGTATTTACTCTTCCTAGTTACATGCCAACAACCATGGCTTCTCAGTTGATCATAACTTTTTCTTACAATCAGTGTTTGCCATGTTTTCTTCCTTTTTTTAAAAAAAAAAATTATTATTAACATCCTCCAATGTAGTGTCATATCGGATGGTGAATGAATGAAATGGGTGAAATTATACTCAAATGAGCCTGAGGTCCATAGAGGTTTAAGTTACCTGACATTCGTCTTCTCTGGATAAGGGAAAACCTTGGAAAAAAACCTTACCCAGATAACACACTCTAAGCAAGATTCAAACTCACAACCTCTTGGACGTTAGGCAGACACACTACTGAGGCATTTTCTTCCACTAAATAGCTTTGGATTAGATTCTGGCATTTACAAAATAGATATAATATTCATATAGCAAGGAATTTACACATATTAAATGGATATAACTTGACATGTGAAATATTAGCATGAATTTTCTCATCAGTTCACTTGGATACATAATTCCTGCTACAATCAGGTGTCCAGCTGACCCATATTGTTGGAGTTTCTGTTGTGGTAATAGTCTATTGTGGTGGTATCTTGTGGTGGTGAATGTGCTTCCAGAGGGGGCTTGTTATGTAGGTAAAACATATATGATGTCAGTATAATTGATTCTAACCCAACATTAAATAAATTATAAATGTACAAGTGATATTAGAATACCTTTATGTAAGAAAATGAAATTAAGTAGTGTGACAAATGACAAAGTCCAGTAACTTTTATCTTGTCAGTTTATTTCTTTTCCAAAATTGAAGCACAAATACACAGCTGTTTTATCATTAACACGATCTACAATTTGTCATGACCTTGCATATCAGCTGTTCTGTCTTATAACCTTGACACAAAACGCTAATACTGCTCTACTGTTAACACAATGATTCACTCACTAGAAATTATTCCAACACTGCCTCAAAAGGTTTTAATGTTGTGGCCGGAGTTCCAAAAATAGTAGCAGACAGATTTTGATGTTCCTTTTGATTTTACCTATGTATATTTTTTCACAATCTTCACTGTTGATTTTGTAACTTCCTGGTTTCTTTGAAAGATGTGTAACCTTGGATCTCTTTGATTTAATTAAGTTTCATATTCTGTGTCTTTATTGGGGCATACACAGTACACAAACACATACTTGCATTATGCTTGCAGGCAGGTAAAATTAGGAGTATCATACCATTTTTGAAACCAGTGCAAAAACCAATAGAAGTTGAAACCTGAGAGAAGATATTCTTGAAAAAGTATAAAGCAATGCTAATGAATTTTGAAATTACTGCTGAAGACAACTCACTCCATAGTTCCATTGAAAGCTCAGTAGGAGAGCCTCAAGGCTCCAAACCGAATGATTCAAATCATTCCAGCAGTCAAAGGTAGCTGAAAATGCAGACAAGATCTGCAAAACATATGTACTGCGTAAGTAAAAGTTAAAGCAAGCTCAAAAGTGTTAATTTTGTCTGTTAAAGATTATTAGGTACTGAATTTTGAAATGTATACATGGACCAGTAGCTCATTGACTGCAGTGTTTAAACTTTCTGGATATCCACATAATTCAGTATTTTAATATAATATTGAGTACTTTTAAAAAGTTTAGGAATGCTTTTTTTCTATGTTTCAAAGATTTTTTTAGAAAAATGCTTTGGAAATAGGATATTTTAGTGACACATGTTTCACCTCGCAGATGAGTGAGCATTTACATTGTAGAATTGGTCACATTTGCCTCTCAGCAGAAACTGTAGTGAGATTTCAAAACCATTACAGGATGACATCAAATTTTGTCGTGGCATTTAGTTTACCTGGCAGTTCTTTCATGTATTTGCAGCAAGTTAATTAAAGAACTTAAGCCAAAACATTGTTTTAAGAAACAAAGAAAATAGATAGTTTAACTTAAATATTTACTCATATATGAAGTACAAACAGGCAATGCCAGCAATTGTCATCGAAACAATTGTGCAAAGAACATAAGTGAAACTGAAGTGTAATCATCCTACTCATAAATTTGAACTAATTTGGCAAAGTTCCTCTTGTTTTAAATACTTTCACAAATCGTATACAAGAGTAGATTTTAACTCTCAGATACAAAAAAACAAGAAGTACTTGTACTTTCCTAAGTATTCAGCGAAAACAAAAGTAAAGTGGGTGTTATATTTTGTGATTTATAGGGTTAATATAAATAAAAATCTGATGTGTTGCACTCACATGACTTTCTCTACTCTTGTACTAACCATTCTTATTCCTATATCTTCTTCGTGTTAGTTAAGATAAACGTTTGTACAACTTATCATATTGCTTATTTCCTTGTAGGTGCAAGGGGAATATTAGAATACAGTAGGCTTTGTGGGATAGTCAAATGTTTTAAAGCTTTGAGATTCTGTTGTCTTTGCTCACTTAACATATAAAAAAATGAACAACGATGATCCATTTCACGAAAGTTTTAAGTTTTCCGAAACTCACATACATAACAATCAATATCTCCGAAATGGTTTACCCTACAAGGAAATTTATTCAGACATAAATTGTGTATTTTAGCAAGATCTACATTTTTTGTATAGTATGATTTGGTCTATCTATAACGGTTTACCAGTTATGCAAAAGTCGTCCAGAGTAAATACGACTACAGGGGCTATAGCCAGAAAATTCAAGATATACATTTCATTTGTCATAAAAATATCTCAAACATATGACATTTTAACCAAAACCGTTAGAGCCATTTTCAAGAAAATAAAAATTTTCCATGTAAAGGATAGTTTAGGGTGGGGCTATTTTCTTCAAAATCTTCGTGTCACATCCTTGAAAGACATTAAACTTAAATACCAACTTTGGTTTTTAACCGACTTTTCGTTTTTGAGTTATGCTGTCCACAGACTGGCAGACTGACACACACACAGACACACACACGGACCTTTTTCTAAAAATGCTTTTTTTGGATTCAGGGGGCCTCAAAACATATATTTCCAGTGAAATCTCGACATCGAATTTTTGGGTGGAATACAATACTTCCCCTACTTACCAGTAGAGAAAGTAAAAATGAATTATTTTATTTACGCACTTAATATGAGAGACCAAAGAATTGCCCAACCTTGTTTTATTTGATCCTTTCATAAAAGAAAACAATAACAACATGACATAAAGTATGACTATGAATGCACGTGATTGCACCCTACTAACTCTTGCAAGATCAGAAAGCAACAATCAAAGATTGTGGCAAAAATTAGGTTTTTAAGGAAGAAAGTCAGGATAGCAAAATTGTAGAACATCTGCTGTTCTGTAATAAATATTAATAAGACTACTGCTCAAAGATTAAAATTATATAATATTTTTTTTCATCTCCTTCTGTAGAATCACCACCTGTGAGTATGACATTTATACCTCTTCCACACAATGTATTTAATAATAATTTGAAATATATTGGTTTGTGTTGTAACAAATGTTGTAATATGTATTCCTTTTAGTAGTTGAAATAAAATTCATTTATATCAATTTGTTGTACGTTTTTCTTTTTCAGGTTGACTGTTTTTCATTTGGTATGTTCATATATGAATTGCTAACACTTCATCAACCATTCGAAGGTCATGAATCTGTCAAGGAGTGTATTCTAGAAGGTGGACGTCCACCGCTCACATATAGGGTAAGATAATTATCTTTATTTTTATTATGTACAGAATATGGGCCATGATGCCCTGCCTTAAAAAAGTGTAATATACAATGTGGTTCAAGAAAACTTTCTTAAATGAGAGAATGAAATTTTTTATGGACATGGAGAGCATGTGGCAAAACGTAGAACTCTTTGAAATCATCAAGATATCACTTCTAAATACTGGGAGTAGAAGGAGAATAACTTTGTTGTTAACTCATGTGCATTAGACACAAGCACACAGAGACAGACACAGTATTGTGATTTTAATACTTAGGAAGTATCATTAAACTGGGAAGCAAAATAGTGTTATTTGCTGTTGTTTTAGGAGACATTGTATCCAACATACATGTTGGACCTGATGGTATTGTGCTGGTCTCAGTCTCCTCGAGATCGTCCCTCAGCTAGTCAGATAGTTTCGATAGCTTCAGCTCCTGAGTTCACACATTTATGTGACACAGTTTCCTTGAATCACCCTGCACCAGTGGTTGCATCAACTGTGGTGCCACTACAAAATCTTGGAGGTGAGTTAAGCTTGGTTTATATGACTAAATACAGGGTTGAGTAATTATCTGTACTAACACTAAACAAAAAATGTGTTTATGGTATATACAGTGAAATTGGAGACCAGTTCGCAGATTTTAATGATTCTCTCACCATTGATAAACCCTGTTCTTCCCAATGGGCATAGTCCATAATACAGCATTTAATTTCCAACCCTACATAACTGAAATACTAAAATAAGGATTTACAAAGCCTGGGTATTGGGGCCTTATGTTCAGGTCACACATCAGATTTGTATGCACTAAAAGCACCTAAAATATACATGCATTTATGTAGTCAAAATCATTACATTATGCTCTATAATTTTGGAAATGTGTACTAATGATGGACAAAATTGTTCATTTTAGGCTTATACTTTTTGGCACTTACAGTGTGCACACTTTTTTGGACATAATTGAGTACCTGGGTGCAACAAGAGCGTTAACCGGCTAACGCTGTTATTGCGTAAATGCATGCATTGTGTTTGTCAAACATTCAACTATCATCTGTACAAAAATTAGTTCGGTACGACGTCACTTGATGGCTGGAGCTCCTTGGAAAGTAGATCGCGTGCTACAGTTTTGTTGCACCCATGACCAAGCCATTCATTCTCACTACACGGCCGGGCAGACAAGGTAAAGATGAACACAATTGATGCGTATGTTACTTCGGAAGAAGAAATTATCACTGATGACAATGAAAGTAACTGTGTTGGGGTAGACAACAAGATTCTGAATTGTGGAAACGAAATGTTGCTAAGAAACGTCGAAATTCTGGTAAGATGTATATATCCGAACGCACAGGAAAGAAAATACCAGCCAAGAAGTTCAAGCCAGTTGAATCTTGTTGCAAGAAGAGGTGTGTATTTTTTAATTTTTCTTTGCAATATCTTCTAGTGAACTAAGTTTATTTTTCGTTATTTAGATGAAAATCAATTTAACAACTTCCCGCACTTAGCGGGCTGCCAACAATGACGAAGTAAACATGCCAATTTAAATTAATAATGGTAAAATAAAATGATCAGAATTAGAGTTGTATACAGTTTATGGGAAATACGGTATGCTGGTAAAGAGGGTTGAAAGCACAGCAGTTCCTTCTGAACATTTGACAATGTTGGAAGATTGTAGAGTGTCCCTAAAACCATTCAATGTCATTAATGCTGCTTCCCAAATTAAAGATTGGACAAAGGCTCTTGCTCCAATGTTTTTTAAGACACCACGTGCCAAAGGTTACAGATTTAGCATCCAGAAGTATTGTCGTATACACTACTCTCCAAAGGGTGTAATATGGTTTAAATACATACACTGCAATATATCAACCATTTACTTTTTTCAATCACACTTCCCCTTTTCTTAGTTACGGAGCCCTTAATTTGAGTCATGAGTCAAAACCAGGAGTAAATCATGCTAAAAAAACAGATGTTCTGTCACTATGTAAATTATTGAAATCACAAAATCTGAGTGGTTTACACGTGTCCTAAACACGGAATTTGTGAATAATGATGTCCCAAATAACATGTCAGATGTTGAATCAGAATCTGAGGCCTAAAGATTGTTCAATAATCCTAAATGTATTAAAACTGAAACAATTATAAAATAAAAAGGCTGAAAAGTACATATTCTATGCAATAACAGCGTTAATTTTGCTTCTAAATATGTCAATATTTATCTTTGTATCATTAAATTTGAAAGGATGTTATGACAAACTATTAGACATTTGCATATTATTGAGAATAAATCTGATTCTCAATGTATTAGTGTTTTATTAAATGATTCCTACACTTTCAAAACTTTGAGACCATTTATCTCAATATGACATTTTTCCACTAACGCTCTTGTTGCACCCAGGTACTCAATTACAGTTATTGCAATTTGATTTGTATAATACAGTAATCTTTTCTCCAAGTTATGAGGTGTAAACTTATAAAGTTTGTCAGTTAACACAAACTTGTGTGCTGAAAAGGATTTTTCCGTGTCTACAGATGTTGTTGGGCAAAATTGTGGACTATTTTTGCAAAATTAAAAAGACTTACTTGAAGGAGACAAAAAACTAGTGAGGTGCAAATTGTGATTTACATTTCATCAATTATATAGAAGGCTACTAACACATTATTCTGTAATTAACTTTCATTTAGTGGTACCCTTTATTCAAACATTTTTATCTGAGCATTTTTTTTCCAAAACTTGCTATCTACAACTTAGTGTAACCTTTAATATTATAGTGTAGAGAGTGATGTCATGCTGGCACAAAGAGTGGTCAGCGCTCTCCACTGTAATAAACTTTGAGAATTGAATGAACTTCCGATAAACTAGATAACCTCTCTTGCATATCTCATTGTGAAGAGTAGATTTTGGCTAAGTTACACATTGGTCACTGCAGTTTTACACATGGTTACCTTTTTAAATGGGACCCTGCTCCTCTTTGTCTGCTGTGCAACAACCTTTTGTTGGTCCATCATGTGCTGCTAGAGTGTGTTTCTGTAGCACACCTTTGAGACACTCTGCAACTGCCTGTCAGACTTGCAGAGGTCCTGACGGACACTAAACAAGAGGTCAAAAGAGTTTTGAAGTGTTTAGCAAAGATAAATATGAACTTGAGGATTTAAAATTTTAGATATCAAAATTTCATACTTTTTCGATCTTTTTTAACCATTAAGTTTATAAGAAAAATGTAAAATAATGTTTTAAAACTTAACTTCAGTAAGCTCACATAAAAAGGCTGATATCATTAGCCCTCTGTCTGTCAGAGTTGTAAAAACATATACTAGCACACAGTTCACTAAATCATTCAGTGTGTCCAACTTCCAAGTCCTCAACAATAGATTAAATTTTTTTTCACTTTCTTTTTTTTCTTGAAAGTTGAAACCTGAAAGTAAGACATCAGTTTCTAAATATTTGCTTTGCTGACATGGTTTTCATGTTTGAGTAGAACAAAGTCATCCATAACCTTGAAGCATTTTTCCACAGGTTTGAGAACTGCTGCAGAACAAATTGCAGGTATTTCTTACAAATTATATTGTTGAATCACAAATTAATTTCAGTGAATATAGAGATGAAATAAATTAAAAGGGAAATAAGCAGGTTTTGAAAAACCTATCACATTTTTATGTATTAGATTAAATGCAAATGGAAGTGACCTTATTGAAATCTACAGATTGTTGGACTATGCCTGCTGATAATGTGATCGCAGGTTGTTTTGTCAGGTATGGTATACAAATGAAATGTGCTCATTCTTTTAAGTCGCAAAATGGAATACGTTCCCTAACTGTTGCCTATAGTGGCAGTAGGTGGCATAAGATTTTATAAGAAAACCATGCCTTGCATCTTAAAAATTCTGGAAACAACAATAATAAAATGATCAGTGTTTTAATTGATACAATGATAAATATGGTGTAAGCATAAAGAAAAGTTGCTTATAAATTTATTATAAACAGCAACATTTTGTAACATATTGAAATTGTGAATAGATTGGTGACACATAATTTCACTTACTAAGTTTTCACTCAGAACATGTTTCAAAGATGTTCATCTCCTTCATCAGCTGTAAGTGTCCTGGCATCTGGAAAAGGATCCCCTAATTGTGTGTCAGTTGTACTGCCATCTAATGGAGAAGTTCAACTTTTCCCCTAGTGGTTCTGCGGGTATTTTGCCCTGTTTTAAAAGCTTTATTTCCCATTTAATTGTTACGTTTTGTTAACCAAAAATGGTAGCTACTGTAGATTTGTGTATTTGCTTAAGTTTTTAATTTCTTAGGTGTTCCTTTAGTCTGGTTTGTAGGTTTCTCTTGTATGGCAGTCTTCACAATGTATCTGGTTAAATCCTGATTTCTTACTTTTTGGTATAGTGTCCTCTAGCAGATGATCGGCTTGAATGGATTATTATTATATTAAGATGATTATTGAATAGAGTCGATTTTATGCAATTTTCTAGAAACATTTTATTGAATTTGTTATAAGTTTTTGGGTGGAATATGAATCTACCTATGCTCGGTGAAGTATCTCTACTGTTGAGAGGATGATCTCCAATTTCTTGTTTGTCTTTTGTATTACTTTGCCCATTATATGTGTGCTGATTCCATTCTGTGTGACTTCTTTCTGAATATGTTGATATTCTCTGTTTTATTCCTCTTTTTGGAGTGGTAAGTATATCACTCTGTAGGTCAAATTGAAATTATTGCATGTTGGTGTGATTTAGCACAGTAGATTGTACTTATTAGTTTTTATTTAGTTGTCCACATGGATGTCTTTTCTGTAGATCCTGAATTCAATTCTGTTAAGGTGTCTCATAATTTTGAGATGTAGAAAATGTAGCCATCTGTCTTTTCTATTTCCAAGGTGAATTTAATGGCAAATTTAAGAGTACACAGCACACTTATATGAATTCCATTATTATGAAGATTCACAGTTATTTTAATTTTAATAGTTACTGTTAGGTACCTGCCTTCCACAATACTTCTCTAAAAATGTGTGATATTTACATATGTAGAGCTTGTACCATGGTATATTTTCAGCAACCATAGCAGTACATATGTAATAGACAAATACATTCCTTGCACTTGGAATTGTTACATTTGAGATAGAAGGACTTGCTTTTTAGAAATTTATAGTGCTTTATTCCTAGTGTGCGAGGTGCTGCACATATGTTGGTCAAGTTATGATTTCATTGAATATATAATCCTATTCCCCGTAGCACAGTTGGTAGCGCACTTGCCTGTGGCGCGGAGGACCCGGGTTCAATCCCCAGTACCAGCATGGGGATTTTTCCCCCACTGGGAGGTCTAGCACGGGGTACACTTAGCCTCATTAGGTCCTGGGTGGACCAATTGAGGGATTACTTGATGGAGAAGTAGCCACCCCAAGTCGAGAAGGCGTATAACTGGGAGAGCTCAGGGCGCTTACCACATCCCACCTTCCAGTACTGCACTCCACCAATGACTCCTGCAGTGGGCAGAGGTTGGGGACGCTGCAGCTGGGCAGCAAGCCTTGGCCCTTCATGGGCTGTTGCGCTGGGGTTTAGTTATGTTATCTTATTAGAAGCCTGGCAGAGAATCACAGCTCCATCGGTAGCAAATGAATCGTCTACTATAGAGCACAATTTTAACTTTGATGCACCTGCTGTGCCTTCGTTGGTGCTACCAAAGGCAGAGCAGGTGGAACTCAATTAAACATACAAACTCAGTAACTTGCTTCGCTGACCTTACACACTGATTAACACAGGAAATAGGTTGTTTTTTTTTCTATACAACGATGCTTGGATAATTTGCAAACCGAAGAATTGGGACTTTACTATATATGATTAGTGAAAAAAAACACTTTTTACAGTAACAGGAAGAATATGTTATTTTACGTAAAACAAGGTAAAAATATGTCCAAATATGTAAAACATGTAACAATAACATGTCATATGATACCTAAGGATCTAATTCATGGATATTTATTATTTTTAGTTGTGTACAAGCAAAGGGAAAGAATATGTATTTACATACAAATCCTAGCTCTACTTATGACTACCAACAGAAATGTTGATGTGTTTACTTGCTAAGGAGTTTGATTACTGTGCAGATGATGGTATGGATGGAGCTGAGCTGTGGTTAGCATGTGCGAATGCTCGTGCAGATCTCCTGTTAGCGTCACATCGTGGGTGGCTGCAATATTACACGTTAACTCTGCCACAGAAGCCGACGGCAGCATGCTTAGTGGATGATAACGTTTGGCTTGGTGACTGTATTGGGCAAATCCATGCTTATATGTAAGTATCATAGCTCATTCACCACTGTAATATCCTTATGGTCCACTTATGTGGTGAAGGGGTAGCATGTCTCCATTCAAGAGGTGCTGAGTTTGAATTTTGGTTTGGGTGCGTTTACCAGACAAGGTTTTTTTCAGAATTTTTCCTTGTTCTAAATCACGTCAGCTAACTCTAAGCTCTAAGAATTCTGGACTTGTTTAAGCATCATTTCAGGCATTTCATTCCTTCATCATCCAGTATTACCAATCAGGTCAAAGGATGTTAAACTTCAAGAAAGCAAAGAAAAGAAAATATCCTTGCTTCAAATAATTCAACATTTCTGTTTCCTATTATTCATAAAAAAACTGTTGTAAATTTTCTGAACTACAGTCTTCATTTGGGCACGTGGCCAGCCTAACAAGAATTTTCTTGGTACCCAGAAGCACATTGTAATTCAAGCACATTGATTTCTCATAAAAATGATAACTACGGTAACCACATACATTCATCATAGAAAATGTTGCAAATGGTGTCCTGTGTTGCTACACATCTCTCACACATTTAAAGAAAATGTGCATTAACACTCAGATCTTCATGACCATGTTAATTAAAACCATGTTTTATCTGTAAAAGAAAATGAATGTGGATCAGTAGAACAATGAGTAACATTATCTAACACCCAGTTGCAGAAATTAGCTCTGCTTGTTATCATCTGGTTGCAATTCCTGTACTACAGTTATCTTGTAAGATTTTAATTTTAAAAGTTTGGTGACACTCCAAGCCAAGCTTTGTGAAATTCCTGATTCCTATGCAAACTTTCTAAGAGATTTCCTTGGATTAAGTTCTAATTTTTCTCCACTGTTAAGTTTTTCCTCTAAAAGAACACAGCAGCTTACTTTATCTTATCAAGAATAGATTCCGTTTCCCTAAATTTATTCACAAGATAACAAACTATTTCTCTGTGACGTGCAAAAACAGCATGAAACCTGTCTTTAAATCACTGTCTCACTTCTCTACAAGAGTTTGTTTTCTCATAGGAATCATTTATAATGATTGTGTGTGGTAAAGTTACATGGACTTTTTAGCATTATATCAGTACTAAACACTGAAGCATGTGGTCTCATACAGCACAGACTTGGCATCAACTGATCACCCAGCATGCAGAGGGGGGAACAGAACTGGTTAGAAACACTACAGTACAGAACAAGTCATTCCCCACATTACCGCTAAGCATCAAAACAAAGACTCTGTATTCCTTACTAAAACTGGACTTGTGGTGCTGATAAAAAAATCTAATGTGGTATATCATCACACAACTTTCTCTACACATTATACATTTGGTTACATTACTTTATATTTTTAGCATTCATTAAAAAAATTATTCTTCTCTCCACATTATGAAAAATTTGATGTGTTACATTTGCTTGACTTTCTCACTAATTGTCACTTATTACTTTCTCTACTACATATAGTAAGTAGAGGAAGTATTGTATTCCACCCAAAAATTCAATGTCAAGATTCACCAGAAACATATTTTGAAGCCCCCTGAATCCAAAAAAAAGCATTTTTAGAAAAACGTTTGTGTGTGTCTGTCAGTCGGTGGACAGTATAACTCAAAAATGAAAAGTTGGTTAAAAACCAAAGCTGGTATTTAAGTTTAACATCTTTTTAAGGATGCGACACAAAGATTTTCAAGAAAATTCCTCCACCCTAAACTACCCTTTAACATGGAGAATTTTGATTTTCTTGAAAATGGCTAACAATTTTGATTAAAGTGCCATATTTTTATGAAAAATGAAATGTATATTTGGAATTTTCTGACTATACCCTACAATCCTGTTTACTCTGGATGATTTTTACATAACTGGTAAACTGTAAGAGATAGACCAAATCTTATTGAACAAAAAAATTTAGATCTTGCTGAAACACACAATTTATGTCCAAATAATTTTTTTGTAGAGTGAAACCATTTCAGAGATATTTCTTGTTATTTGTGTGACTTGTGGAATACTTTTGTCATAGAATATCGTTATTCATTTTTTTATATGTTAGCCGTGCAAAGAGAACAGAATTTAAAAGCTTTAAAAGATCTATCACTCAAAGTCTACTGTATTCCCCTATTCCCATTGCACCTGCAAGGAAATAAGCAATAAGATAATTTCTGCAAATGTTTATCTCAACTAAACACAAAGAAGATAGAGGAATAAGTTTGTAAGAATGGTTAGTATAAGAGTAGCAAAAGTCATGGGAGTGCAACACATCAGATTTTTTTTTATAATTGTTCCACAAAGTACTCTTAGAAAACTTTGTTAAAATGTTTTTAATTTGCTTTCTTGTCTCTGTCCGTTCGATACAAATTTTGCATTGATATTAAATTAACTTCCCAGTGAGCTAGAGACTTGAAACTTTAAACATAACTTAGAATTGGATGCCAACGCTATGTTAACTAGCATTTAGAAAATCCCCCCTCCCCAAACTACCCTTTATATGGAGAAATGTCTAAACTAACTTCATGGTGAGCTACTTACTTGAAACTTTAAAGATAGCTCAGAACTGGATGACAATGCAATATTCCTCACTTTTAAGAAAATCCTCCACCCTGAACTACCCTTTACATGGAAAAAATGTTTTAAAATCTTGATTCTAATTAAATTAATTGCCCAGTGACCTAGAGGTTTGAAACTATAAACATAGGCAGGGTGCAGAATCATTAAAAGTTGGTTGGGGGAGGGGGGGGGAGCTGTCACATTATATAAACTGCCCTCTGGGATATTTTAGTGGGGGGAAATTCTGGCTATAAAATCATTGGAGGGGAGGGGAGGGAATCCTACCCAACCCACTTGGGATTTCGCTCCCTGAGCATGGATCAGAACTGGATGACAATGCAATATTAACTTTCTTTCAAGAAAATGTCCCTATCTCAGATTACCCATAGAAAAAGTTTAGAAAATTTTAACTTTCTCAAAAATGGCTAACAATTTTGATTAAAATACACATGTTTAAGTTATTTTCATGACAAACAATTGAGAATTAAATTGCAAGCTTTTTACTTTTTCATTTCCCTAGGGCCTCTTACATCTCATTATGATGGAGAACTAGAAGGCATAAGAACTTCGTGGATCCAATTGTGCCACATAAATACCTCCCAAAATGCTGTAATTTTGACTCAAGATCAGACATTCAGACAATAGCCTCCCCATTCTCATCTAACAACAAAATATTAGAGATTCTACACACACAAAATATAGATCTCATTAAAACACACAATTTATGACAAATTTTTGTGTCATTTGCCATATCTGAGATATTCGTTATTATTGAATTTTCAGTTATAATTTTTTGATGTGCTATGCTGTTATTTCTTTGTCTCCTGTGGTAATTGCAAAGAGTAGAATTTCAAAGCCAGCAACAGTCTTGTACTTACAACGAAATGTGTAATGAAACTATTTCTGCAAACATTTACCAACATGAAATAGATAGAAAAATAAACTTGTGAAGAATAAATAATATCATTTGCACTTAACTGCATATCACTTTCATTTTTGGCTTTCTCTACTACGTTTAGTAAAGTAGAGGAAGTATTGTATTCCACCCAAAAATTTGATGTCAAGATTTCACCGGAAACACATGTTTTGAGGCCTCCTGAATAAAAAAAAAAGAAAAAAAAAAAGCATTTTTAGAAAAAGGTCCGTGTGTGTGTCTGTCAGTCTGTGGCCAACATAACTCAAAAACGAAAAGTCCGTTAGAAACCAAAGTTGGTATTTAAGTTTAATGTCTTTCAAGGATACAACACGAAGATTTTGAAGAAAATTGCTCAACCCTAAACTACCCTTTAAATGAAAAATTTTTCGAAAATTTTTATTTTCTTGAAAATGGCTCTAATGATTTTAATTAAAATGCTATATGTTTGAGATATTTTTATAGCAAATGAAATGTATATCTTGAATTTTCTGGCTACAGCCCATGTAGTTCTATTTACTCTGGATGACTTTTGCATAACTGGTAAACCGTAAGAGATAGACCAAATCTTTCTGTGCAAAAATGTAGATCTTGCTAAAACACACAATTTATGTCTGAATAAATTTTTTCTAGAGTGAACCATTTCAGAGATATTGCTTGTTATTTGTGTCAGTTTTTGAGAACTTGTACTTCTGTCAAATGGAACATCGCTACTCATTTTTTTATGTTTTATATGTTATGCAAAGAGAACAGAATTTGAAAGCTTTAAAAGATTTGACTATCGCTCAAAGCCTACTGTATTCCCATATTCCCCTTGCACATGCATGAAAACAAGGAATAAGAACAAATGTTTATCTCAACTAACACGAAGAATAAGAATTTGTACAAGAGTAGAGAAAGTTGTGTGAGTGCATCACATCATGTTTTTTAAGAATAATTTTTAAAAGGAAAAGTTACATGAATGTAGTACAAAGTGTCCAGTTCACAAGCACCACACTATGTACCTACTGAAACTAAAAGCGATTAGGAAAGCAAGGAATAAATGGATACTACTTTTTAAGAATTACTCACATGTGGTCCTAAGGTGATGAAATAAAGTAATTTATATTGTAGGGGAAGAGACTGTAAGCAACTGTTCAGTTATGCATTGGACCCAGAAGCACCAGAACCTTCTGCGGTGTGTAGCCTGGTTCCATTACCAAAGCTCCAGAGGGTGGCAGTGGGCCTGAACAATGGAAGACTGTTTCTGGTGCGAAGTGACATACTGCCTTCCTCACCTACAATGGGTGAAGGTAGTTTCGTAATGACTGAATTAGGCAGCAGCACCATTCTTCATTCCCTCACGGCCGTGTTTTGGGAAGATGGCAGGTGAGAATGTTAGCAAAGTACAGTTGTTTATATATGACTAGTGAACTGCAAATTTGAACCATTTAGTACAAACGGTAAACATGTTTTGAGTATTGTTACACTCCCACATCAGTGTTTGACTGGTTCTGGTGGAAAAATCTGTTGGCCACATTATGCACTTCCAGAGGTAGTATGGTGGTGCTAACAAGTGTAGCCACTATTATTTATTTATGCCAACAAACTTACTGTTGGTGTTTTTAAACACACAAGCCGTGTGTGGGCAAAGTTTAAGAGGTAGAACTGGAACTTAAAAATTCAATGCCACAACTGGGATTTGAACCACAGACCTTCCGCTTGCTGGGCAGACGCTCTACCACTGAGCTATTGTGACAAACTGCCAGAATGGCATTAAATTCTCAAGTTAGTTCGTATTTTTTCCTGGTAAACCACAAAGGCAGTCTCAGTTTACCAGGAAAAAATACGAACTAACTTGAGAATTTAATGCCATTCTGGCAGTTTGTCACAATAGCTCAGTGGTAGAGCGTCCGCCCGGCAAGCGGAAGGTCTGTGGTTCAAATCCCAGTTGTGGCATTGAATTTTTAAGTTCCAGTTCTACCTCTTAAACTTTGCCCACACACGGCTTGTGTGTTTAAAAACACCAACAGTAAGTTTGTTGGCATAAATAAATAATAATTACCACGTGAAGGTTATTTAATCCTGGGATACAAAGTACTTGCAATAGTAAGTCACCATTGGGGTAATTGTCTCTGATGTGAGACTGCCTTTGTGGTTTACCAGGAAAAAATACGAACTAACTTGAGAATTTAATGCCATTCTGGCAGTTTGTCACAATAGCTCAGTGGTAGAGCGTCCGCCCGGCAAGCGGAAGGTCTGTGGTTCAAATCCCAGTTGTGGCATTGAATTTTTAAGTTCCAGTTCTATCTCTTAAGTGTAGCCACTTTTGAACAATTCCACCATGAACCACTCAGACACCTGCTGCAGAGGATGGGTACAACCAGTGCCTGAAACATGTTCAACATGATATGCTAAGCGATGGTTAGTCTTTTACATTTCTGGCTCATGATTATCAGTGCCAAACAAGAAAGGTATTGACAGTTGGCGGTGAAAGAGAGGCGACGTTGCCACTTATCGTGCCACGTGAAGAGCGTGTGTGCAAGAGTATGTGCAAGAAGATGGTTAGATTTCGTTTGGAATGTAGAGCAGGTATAATTTATATTCGTATTCGAAAACAATAGTAAAATTGTTCATCTACATGCAAATGATGGAATATGGAAGTATTATATCACTGTGAAGATTAATGTTAACAAAAGAAACATACCTGTGAAATATTGTAATGGGAAATGCCGCTGATAACGAGTCGCTTACATTATTGCTGTTTTTGCTTGAATTACCCGCGGAAATGACAAACTGTTCTATCCTTGCTTCTAAGACTCCATTTTCCCATGTTCAACTAATAGGCCCTTTGTATCGGTAACCACTTGTTCATAGTTTTCAGCTTTTTATTGATGTAGCTTTATTACAGACGACGCAGTAAAATGTTTCGCACAGCGTAACCCTTTACTTCCGCCCAAATTAATTAAATCGGAGTACAGCAGGAAAGGGCGATACCAAACAATTTTGCAACCATGTCCTTCAGCAATACCATCAACTGCATAATCCTTTAATTGGGATATGTACCTTACCAAACACAATTTCATTCGCTTCCCGAGTACGTAAAGTTTTTCGTTTGGCTACCTATCTCTGTCAATATTTTTGGACATAATTACTTATTAAAAGAGTGAGACAGTTGTAAATGCTCACAACATATGCAAATACACGTAAATACAAGGCAAATAACCACAATAAATAGAATGAATCAAACGAACTTGTCAGCACGCAAACTCTGATACAAACATTGCAAGCTGGAGCTGGAGGGAGTATTGTATGTATTGCAGAGAAAACAAGATAAGACGCACAGTTTATGTTACTGCTAGATTGCAGGACAGGCACATGCTAATCACGTGTTGATTTAGCGTTGCTATGGAAACATCTTTGCTCTAATTGGTTGCTCTTTTCGTTGCCATGATGATCGCCATGACGCATTCATCCCCTCCTGTTCATTTAGACACTTCCACCACATGGTAGCAACTGTCAATCCCCTTCTTATTTGGCGCCAAATATAGTTGCATTTATGTATTTGTTTGTTTGTTTATTTATTTATTGATTTGATTTACCGTTTGTACAGTCATACAAAACAGGTCATAAGAACATATACATCACACACATACACACATGTACAAATGAGAGAGAGAGAGAGCAATAGCAACAACAAAGATAGGTTGAGGAGAATTGTGTATCTCAGATTATTATTGTTACTGTTTTAAACTGCTTTGGTGCATGTTTCATATAAACTGGATATGTTATTATTATTTATTTATGCCAACAAAGTTACTGGTGTTTTTAAACACAAAAGCCATGTGTATGCCACAGCTGGAATTTGAACCACAGACCTTTGCCATGCAGTCACTCTAACCCAGCTGTGTCATTGAATTTTTCAGTTCTGATTCTACCTCTGGATGTGTTTTTTTGTACATCATTAGGTAATGTTGCCAAATATGGGCTTCTTGATGTGCAATGTCACTAAACCATGCCAACTTGACATGAAGAAATACAGTATTGGACAAAGTGGTTGGCTACTATGAATCAGAGAGGAACACGGATATGCGATCTAAAACTGAAACAATGGAATAGAAGTGCAAACTAAATAGTGGAATAATGTAAATAAAGGAGACGTAACATTAGCAGAAAGTGTTATGAAGTGAAGATTTCCTTTTTTCCTATTCCCTTTAGCTGTTATGATTAATGGAAATCTGCATTTCAAATAATGTTGAAATCACCAGTAATTTGCGACAGTTATTCCCAGTAAAATCTGATGTTTAAAGCATTCTGATTGTAGTCACTTTGTTTTGAAATATTGTGTTGCTGCTGGTATTAGCAAGGATGGATTGATTGATTGATTGATTGAGTGATTGATTGATTGATTGATTGATTGATTGATTGATTGATTGATTGATTGATTGACTGACTGATTGGTATTTGTGTCAATTTGCATTCAAAATAGTAATGGGCAATGTTGCCGTATATGGGCTTAGAGACCCTTAGTGAAAAGGGGCTAAGTTTTTCTAAATAAGAATTCCAAATTTATATATAATTTGTAATTTATTCTCCACAAACTTAGTATAATATATCTTACCTACTTTTGATCACATTTTAGGCATTATATATGTCTAGAACCCTTTTAAGCACTTTCTTGGTTTGTAAACGTGACATTACTGATGAACTGAAGTTACAATGTGGAAATTGTTCTTAGACATTGTTGTAGTTTACCTGATTACAAACAAGATGTACCCATTTGTATCTGTCTATGGCACTGGATCATGGTTGACTCCTTAGCATGGTGATAGCACTGCTACTTACCAAGTGGGAGACCAGGGTTCGATTCCCAGTACCAGCATGAGGATTTTCTCCCACTGGGAGACGTGATCCAGGATGCATTCAGCCTTCTTAGGTCCCAGAGGGGCCAATTGAGGAGCCACTCTTGATTGAGAAGTTGTGGCCCCTGGCTGCAAAGACCACATAACTAGTCAGGAGGGACCAGGGTACTGATCACGTCCCACCCTCCAGCCCTTCAATACTGCACCTCACTCATGACGTGTGTGGTAGGCAGAGGCAGGGGCACAGTCGTCAGGCAGTAGGTCTTGGCCCTGAAAGGGCTGTTGCACAGTGGGGTTAGTCTTTTTTGGTATTGGATGATGCTGTCATAATGTAGGTCATGTAAGTTATATTTTCGTTATTCTATTTTAGTGTTTGAATTCTGTTCTGGACATAAATAGAGCGTGCACATACATAAATAACCAATTAACAAATACAACATTTCACAATATCTTCAATGTAAATAATTTCAAAACAATTTTTCAACCATTTTAACAAGAACATTCATTCTTTTGGCATGAGGTCATCTTAACATTGTGTTAAAATTTAACGTTGGTTGGTGAAACCAGTGCTGTATGTGATAAGCAAAATGACTAAATATGGGTGACTTGATTGGCTACCAAGATTCTGATACTCATTAATGAAGTTGGAAGATGCTCAAGGTAACCCTGTTTACTGTTATGCCATACATTGAAAAATAGTCATTGTAAAATATATTACTTTCAGGGTTTGTGAACTGTGGTGTGGAGAATCAAATGGAAGTATATCAATATTCTCAATTTGTGAGAATGTTGTAACATCTCATGAGATAGTGAACCATTACGAGCCAGTCATAGAGAACATCAGTGTGTTGAATCTGATATCCACTCATTGCCCAGTGTACCACGAAGGAGACGATGTAACAGTATGTTCGTATGTATATCCAGGTAAGTATATCTGCTGACATTCTCTAGTACATTAGTTTGTGCGATGTCAGTGCACTGAAAAACAACATGTATGTTCCAGGATGCGTGGTTTATCAGTGGGATCCAGTGAATCACAGTATCCTGTATAAACTAGACTGCTCCAAATTGGTGCCATGTTCAGAGAGTCTTAAGTCTATCAGCATTGAGGAGCATCTTAGTCCAGGAAAATGTCAGGTACAAATATTTTATGTACATAGGTTGATTTTTTTAATAGTGGTAACTATTATTTAGATACACAGCATACATGCAATGTTTTAAGTTTAACAGGCCTTCGATGTAATCATACTCATTGTGTATCACACATTCCCAGAGATCTGGAACCCTTTGGATGCCGTTGGCACTGCCTAAACTGTGGATGTTGTTAAGGGAGCAGTTGGTTGCCTAGAGAACGTCATTAACTGTGTGGAAGAGGGTCCCACAAAGTGGTTCTTTCATTTTAGGGAAGAGATTGTGGTCGCAGGGGCTTAGATTTGGAGAATGGGGGGGGGGGGGATGCTAAACCACTTCCTAGCCCCAACAATTGAACTAATCAGTCACAGCCACTGCTGCATGCACCCTTGGATTGTCATGTAGAATGATGAGTGGGTTATTTGTTATTTGGGAAGTGTCATTGTTTTCTTCTTAGAGCTGCTTGTAGATTATTTTGCAATCTATTTTTGGTATAGCTTTCACATTGTTTGTGGCCTGTGCACTGTTACTTTTTGGGGTGACCCGTGATGACGTCTCTCGTTTGATTGGCATTTCAGCTGTGGTTCAAAAGCTCTGGCCCAAGTCTCATCAATAGTAATGATCCGTGCTCCAGGTGCATAAGAGCTGCATCACAGCCATTTTATTCCAAATGGACACCGGCCGTGAAAGCCCAAGCACATACATTTTGATTTTCGGTCAAATTATATGGGACCCATCTTGAGGTGATTTTCCACATTCTCAGCTACTTCTTCAGGAATTTAAGCACAGTAAAAAATCATTGGCCAATTCATGAATCAGGGCATTCTCATCCCTCAGTACTAATGCATTCATGTTCTGCACATTGTCCATTACTGCTGGATGACTAGGATGAGGCATGTCTGTCACATTTTGACGTCTTTTTTTGAAGGCTTTAACCCTCTTAGCTATTGTGCTGTAAGGTATTCATATTCCATTTTCAACCAGCTCCTCTGATCTTGCTTGAAAATCATTGCGGGTGTACTACATGAGTGCTTGTTCAAAACTGCATTATTGCTATTGTTGCTGCACACATACATGGAATGGGGAGGCGAGTTCATTTGCTCTGAGGGAGGTTGGTTGGCCATCTAACCTACCCTGTTAAAACATGATGGAGTCACACTAGAAAGTACTCATTAAGGTGGCTTTGACTTTTCATTGTTGTCATTGCTCCGCAAATGCACAGAAAACAAACAAAAGGGAATCTTACTAGTAAAGAGAAAAATTGCATGAAGGGAGGGATTATACAGAGGGTGCCAAAAATAATCTGTACACACTTCAAGCAAAGAAAAAACTGTGTTAACATAACAAAGCTGAAGTCACACAAATAGTAAGCACAATAGTGAGCATTTATCATCTTAGACTTTTACAATTAGAATAGTTACAACAGTTGCCCAAAATGCCTGCCATTGGCGCTGATACACTTCTGAGTACGTTGAACTATTGATCAGGCAACGTTTGCAAAAGTGTTCTCAGTGATTGCAGCACACGCCATTTCAAGTGCTGTCAATGTGGCTCGTTTCCTGTGGTATACATCCTTAACAGTTTCCCTTAGATAGAAGTCTAGCAGAGTTAGATCCGGAGAATGCGGTGGAAATTCAATAGGATCTCTTTGTCCTATCCGTGCCCTGGAAGATTGTCATCAAGGTACACACATACATCGCGGTGGTAATGTTGTGGTGCACCATCCTGTTGGAAGTAAAACTCCTCATTTCCATAGAGTGTACGAATGATGGGTAAGACGGATGTGCGTAACATGTTCAGGTACACTTGGCCAGTAACTGTTCTATCAAACAAGAATGATCCAGTTAGACCCCTAGATGACAACACACACCAAACATTAATTCCAGGTAAATTAATAGCCTTTTCCGCAACAACATTGGTTTTCCAATACACTTCAAAATTGCTTACCGCTGTTCAATGATAATCTTGCCTCCATTTTGATGTAGCAAATGCTAGCAGACTGTAATTTAAGTCACATCTGTTTACACATCATACAATAGCCTTGTCTTCATTTTGTTTGTTGTTGATTTATCTGTCGCATAGTGACATTGGCATAATATATGTCAGTCACATGTGTTTACGGAACATTATACTATACATTACTGTTGTTTTTCAATCTAACTTTGAAGTATGTTAAACAGATATCTCCTGTTGAAGTGTGTATACATTTTTTGGTACCCTCTGTGTATGGCATTTGAATCAGAATCATTAGAGCCACTTTCTAAAATTTTCTGATGCATCTTTAGAAGATATTAATCTTGAATACCAAGTTTGATTATGATTTCATACTTATTTCAGGTTATGTGTTTCTTAAATTAATTTGATCATAATACGAAGGGATCCTTGTTTATTCTGTGAGATCTTTTCGGTTGAATTCAGGAATATATCAGTAAAATAAGTTCCCCCACTTCTAGTTGCCAAAATTCGTGATTATGAATGAGAATAGTTTCTTGCCTTCTTCCTATCTATATTACCTATGTACACGCATCTCCATACTCATCTTTACATGTTACCAACTACACAATTCCGCCATGTTTTTCTACCACTTGCTCTTTCATTTCTCATACGTTGGCACCTTGCGTTACATGGTCCATAAGCCCGTGTTCAGCAGCATTACCAAAAAAAAAGTTGTGTGGTTGCAAGATATCACATTTTTTGGGATAGAATAATATTGAGGAATTTGTGCTCACATCATTCCTTCAGAATTAGTAGTTTTGTGTGTGGTTTAAGCACTGCATATATTTAAAACTATGAAAACTGAATAAATTTATTCATATGAGTGACTAAGCTTGGCTTTATGTTTACAGGTGACAAGCATGGCTATACTTAATACAGAGCTCTATATTGGCACAACTTGGGGTTGCATTGTGGTAGCGGAACGCTCGACCATGCGTCCCATCACAGTGTTCCGTCCATATGAAGAGGAAGTAAGAGCCATTGTTCCTTTAATAAGAACTAATGTGGAAGGTGCTAACAGAGATTCAGGCTCGGATAACCACAAAAGGCAGAACTGTCCTCTAATTGCAACTGTTGGCAGGGGCTACCGAAGCCTCATTGCTCGTTACACAGATATGGTGATGACTCCATCAGGAATACAGAGTCCGTTGCATGGGCTTGCAGGAACAAGTGTACCTGGTGGAGTTGATACTGCCAGAAGTCAAAATATGTATGGCCTGTTATGGCGTGCAGAGAGATGGGCAGCTGCATAATACTCTTTCTCAAATTAAGTTATATATACTGTTAATTGTTATTAGAAAGAAATAACAAACATTAGAAGTGCTTTATTATATATGGGAGCCATTTGGTAAAATTGATAGTATACTAATGGCCATTTCACTATTCTTGATCAAATCCTTGTTGATCAACTGTTGCTGAAATGTGATCAAATGTTGACTGTGGTTAAATTGTAGTTTGGTGCATCATTGTTAATTCTCATTCAACAAACTGCCGTCAGCTGACCGTGCACTAGTTTGCTGAACACTTATGACTCTATGGGAAAGCATTCAACTATATATTCAAAGAGGTTGTATTACAATCACAATCTCCTTGTCTGTATCACTTCATTTTTGTTTTGATTTTGAAATGTTGTATGATTAGACATTCTTTTGGCAGTAAATGATAATGGAAAATGAAAAGTGGTGCAGTCGTGGAAATGTGGATTAAGGGTTTCCTACGAAAATCGCTGTGTTTTGAATTAAGTGAGTAATTTTAATCATGCATTAATGTACTTGAAGTATTAATAACAATAACATATAATTTTTGTATAAATATAACTTGTATATACTGTTCTAAAGTAAGAACAAATTAGAAACTAAAAACTTCACTTATCTTAGTATTATTTGCTGACCCTGGGTTTCAAGCTGTGTCCAGCTCATTCTCAAAGCCATATAAACAAATTCGTTACCAAGCTACAATCTTTTATTTTTTCTGAAAAACAATTACTCTTATTCAATTTTTATTTACCAATCTCTGAAAACAAAAATTTATAAATACAATCTATAGATGGTAATTCGAAGTTCATGACACGGTTCCTGTTTCTTAAAATAAAAATTTTTTCCCAAACCATTAAATCTATAGGATTACTTAATTGCTTTAATAATTTAACTTCAGGATTAATTTCATGATTAAATGACCAAAAATGATCTGCCACAGCTGATTTATCAGTTTGTTTGTATTTAATATTTCTAAAATGTTCTTTTATTCTGGTTTCTAGATGACGTTTAGTTTTACCAATATAAACTTTATCACAATCTAAACAGCTAAATTGATAAATGCCAAAAATTAAGTAAATTTTGTATATTAAATTTATTTTGAGGGACCAAATTTATTCCATATTCTTTAAAAATCCTTGTAAATTTTTTATTAGGCCATGGATGTTAAGTAAACTTTTTAAAAATACAATTATCTTTTATTTTTTTAAGGGTTGAAACTTCTTTGACTGCTTTTTGATACTTAAATTCCTCTATCCTTTTATGTATAAAATCTGTATTAAAACCATTAATTACTGCAGTGTTAATAATATGTTTATATTCTATGTCAAATTCATCTTTATTAAGGGGTATATTTATTAACCTATAAATTAAACTATTAAAAACAGCAAATTTATGTGCAAAAGGATTAAAACTTTTATATTTTATGTAATTATCAGTGTGAGTAGATTTTTTGTAAATACCAAATTTCAATTTATTGTTATGTCTTTTAATTTTTAAGTCCAGAAATGAAAGGAATCCATTATTCTCAGTTTCCAAAGTGAATTGTATAGCTTTATCTTGTAAATTTAAAAGTTTTAAAGCATCATTTATCTGTTTTTAGGGACAACAGCAAAAATGTCATCCACATATCTATACCATATTTTAAAAATTAAAGGGAATGATTTTGTAATTTGGGTTTCAAAAAAACTCATGAAAAGATTAGCAAGAAATGGCGAAAGTGGACTATCCATTGCCAAGCCAGAAGTTTGTTGAAAAAAATTACCATTAAAACTAAAGAAATTTTGATCTAAAGAAAGATTTGTAAGTTTTACAAAATCATCTATTAAGTCATTGTCTAATTCTAAAGAATTTAACCATTTTTTTAAAAAAATCAAAAGCTTTTTTCTAGGAATGCTAGGAAATAAAGCAATTACATCAAAAGAAACGAGTTTATCATTATCAGATAATATTAGGTTATTAATCTTTTTTACTAGTTCAAAAGAATTTTTAATACACAGCTTGAAACCCAGGGTCAGCAAATAATACTAAGATAAGTGAAGTTTTTAGTTTCTAATTTGTTGTTACTTTAGAATCTTGTTGCTTCACTGTTAATAGCTTCAATTTTTCCTTATTTGTATATACTGTTCTTGATGTTATAAATAATGTTGGCAATGCCAGTCCAAAACTCATGACTTTAATATGGGCATTGTTTGAATTCCAGTGTCTGCTGATGATACATCACTGATAATGCATAATACCATTCTTTGGTGGACCTAGAAATAACCCTGTTCACAATATTAAAAGCTCCTATATCGTATGACCTCACAGTTAAAACTGTGTTCATGGGTGAAACAGAGTGACTGCAGTTCCTCTGAGACTAACTTCTCAGTAATTTAATTTACTAGCTACCACACTATCCTTTGATAGCCAGAATTGTTCTTAAAAGTTCCTGTCTGTACAGAGTCCCTCTTTCTACAATGATCCGATTTTGATGTTGGTCCCAATTTATATCATATAGGTACATTATTTCGTCGTCCTCAATATCTTCAAGAAAATCGAAAATTATTGATTGGTCCAGCACCCACAGTCAATGTTGACCACAATCAACTACCTCGTTCAACTCCAATCACTGTCCATACACCAAAAAATGGCATTGAACACAATGAAATGTCAAATTGATGTTGGTCAAACCTTGATCGAGAATGGTGCACATGGCCGTAAATTATCAAATTTATTTGGAACATTACCAATTTAAACCATTAATATTATTAATGTTAATTTCATACTGGTATACCATCCACAAGTTAATTGTGGACAACTGGTTTTAGGGAACAACAGATGGAGCACCTCCAGGAGAAGGGTATTTATAGCTAGTTCACAACAATCAAGAATGGAAACAACAAAGTGAAAATATGTGTATTACAGTGTGAGCATTCATAACTAACAGAAAGCTTTCCAAAACACAATTCAAACAGTAAACTTGGCAAGTATGTTCCTGTTCCCAGTAATGAAACATTGTATTCATATTGTCCATAACTGTTGTCTTTGTGGTAGAAATTATGAAATCCACTGTGAAAGTTTTGTCAATGAGTATTAAAGAATGTTAAAAATGATATTTTATGAGCATCTAGAGCAGTGCTATCCAACTTTCTTATGTGCTGGAGCACATTTAACTCATACCTGAGGAGGCGTGGGCACCATCACAACCACCGTTAGGGCAAGTACCCTTTTTTGAGAGGAAAAAGGGACAGCACTGGTTAGGGAAGTAATGAATGCAGCTTTAGATATACAAAAGCATACTCATGAGTGTGTACTGGGAAGATATTTGGAAGGAAATAGTTTTGACTTGAAATTTGAATTAATACTGTCTGAGTAAAAATTTGCTTATGAAGGGTGCCAGAAAAATACACCAAATCTTCTTTCCTGTTCTGGGGCACAGGAAAGCTTCCATTTATTGTTAACATTCTCATTATAATGCATACATTTTAACTTTGTTGTTGTCGTTCTGGTTACCGTTCTCAGTTATTGCAAACAAGCCTTTATCATTTGCTAATTTATGCCCTTGGCAATATTGAATGTTTGTTATTTCTTTTTGTATGTGATCTCACTTTGTTAAAGGATAATATACTTTACTCTGATTTTTTATTGTTCCTAAATACTCATAGAAAATTCTCATGCAACTCAAAGTGTATGTGACTTTTCTGTTTAAATAATCCAAAAATTAAAAGAGATGGGGGGGGAAAGGGACTAGGCAGTGTTTCCAGGAGAAAGTACTTTCTCCAAGTATTATCAAAGAACAGCTGTGATGTTTGTTCATATTATAACTGAATGGAGATTAGATTAATTAGAAAACAAGAAGAAGGAACACATAGCAAACTGTAGTTTATTTATAACATTCTATAAAATATTTTGATAGTTTTTGTTGGTATTTCAGAATGGCCTATGCAGCTTTTTAAATGTTTAGATAAAAATATAAAATTTATTATTGCTTATTGCCTTTTTTTAGTGCTTGGATTTTTTTTAAAGTGAACTTTAACTATGTAACATTATTTTCATGTCAATATGCTTTTGCATATTACAATTTTGTGTCCTTGTTTTTATTTTTAATCGTTTGCCTGTTTGAATATAAGTTCTTGCATGGATGATTCTCTCAAAAGTTGCTAATTGGAGGTCAAAGACAATTTCTGTGTTGATTGGCTCTGAAAGAAAGGTTATAAAAGATGTAAAGGCTTATATTTTTTAGAAAGAAAGAAAACACTGGTTTCAAATATTCAATACAGTGAAGAAAAGACAAGACTAAGAATGGTTTGAACGTCAGCTCGTTTTATATATATTTTAAAATTGTAATAACTGTGCTGTCTTTTGTTATTTTTTTGCCTGTTTTTCAAATGAACATAGAAATGTAACTTTCATAAAATGATTTGTAAATTTCATAGATTTTCTGCTTGTAAATTTTATCCTAGGTTTCATATAGCAGCCTCCATAATAAATATTTTTGCTTCTTATGTAAATAATTCTAAAACATGAACAGTTTTGAAAGCAAGCACACAACTGTACTGTAATATTCAGTTTTGTGATGCATTCAAAGAAGGAAGAGCTAATTTCTCTCACTTTGAACTACCTTGATATTGCAAGTTTTAGCTAGACCGTAGTATTATCATTGCTGTAGATTGGTATGAACTACTTGAAGTTAGCTTCAAGGCATCCCAGAAACATAAAGTAATGCAAAGTAGTAGCCTCCTGATTAATATGTCAACTTCATAGTATTTTCTGCACCAGAAAATTTAAGTATTGTATCAACAAATTCTAAGTTCTTGTTCTGCCGCCCATTTGGAAGGTTCTTGGAATGAAGCACAAAATTAAAGCACAGCTCTTTTAAAATTATTCTTATTTCTCAACATAGTCTTCCTTGACTTTCACACACTTTGTCCAGCGATGTGCCAAGGCCTTTAGTTCATGACAAATTCCTCCAGGCTGAAAAATATGCATCAACTGATGATTCAGATTCTTCATTACTCCAATTTTACCAAGGAATTTTATCAAATTAGGGAACAAATGGAAGCCCAGTGGAGTTAAGTTAAGGAAAGGCAGCAAATCGTTCCCAAGTTAACTGATTTTTGCCATTGCCATAACACATATGGCCTTGCATAGTTTGGTCTGTTTAACACTTTGTTCATATGTGAGCTATTTCCCCATAAAATTAGACTGTAACTTATAGTTGACTGAAAAAAAACCAAAGTAGCCAGTTCTAACGTAGACCTCAGGTACAATGTCCATAAGAGCTCGAAGCAAGTAAATAACTCTTGACAATTTCTGCCACCCAAGTAAGGGAACTATCAATTACTAATCCCAATATTTTTATATCTTTACTCATATTCAGATTCATGTTGTTGGTTTTGGTACTACATAGAAGACTTTGGGTTTTATCCTTATTTAGAAGAAGACTATTTGCACTAAACCACTTATGGGCCCTATCAAGAATGCATTCAATTTCTAGACTTAGTAGGTTGTAATCGGAGTGTACGCTCAAGAATGTGGTATCATCTGCAAATATAATGCTGGATGAAGTATTGATATTGTTTGGTAGGTCATTTATCATTACACTGAAGGGAAATGGCCCCAGGACAGAACCCTGGGGCACGCCAGATTTAACTTCTAGACATTCAGACTTGTTTCCACCAATATCAACATACTGAGTTCTTCCTTCCAAGTATGATTCAAAAAATTTACACTAGATACCACAGATACCATAATGATCTAATTTGCTTATTAAAATGTGGTCAATACAATTGAAGGCCTTGCTCAGATCACAAGCAGTGATCTGGGCTAGGTCCTCACCTTTGAAAGCCAACAGTACCTCCGAGGTCAAACGCTCCAGGGCATCATTTGTAGACAGACCCTTTTGAAAGCCAAACTGACGATCTGAGATTATTTTGTGGGTATCAAAAAATTTACATATCTGTTGCTTTACAATTGCCTCGATGAGCTTGACTATTATGGGAACCATTGAAATTGGATGGTAATTTTTTGGCAGGGCCCTATCGCGTTTCTTATATATTGGGATAACTCATGCAACTTTTTGAGATTTTGGAAAAATGCCTTCAATGAGACAGGAATTGATACAGACAACAAGTGGTGTCAATATAGCAGTTATTATATACCTAATAATGTTCATTGAGAGTCCATAAACATCTTTTTTTTTTAAGCTTTCATTTTGGAAACTATATTGAACACACATTCACCAGTCACATTTTCCCAATAAAAGTAAGAACTGGGTTTGCTCCTTTGTTGTAAAAATTCCTCGGCAGTCTCTGGTGGCGGCAGTATATTGCTCTTCACATCATTGACCGATCTAATGAAGTAGTTAAAATCTTCCGCAGTTACTGTAGTCTCAACCTTCTGCATCTTCTGAACCGACACTTTTCTAACCAATGTCCATGCTGCTTGACATTTATTGCTTGAAAGTTCAATGAATGTTGCATTTGCATTTAGTTTGGCTTTATTTACTTCCAATTTATATAAGTTCCTTAAATACATATAGGCCTTATATGCTATTTGGTTTCTAATATTCTGATAAAATGTGCGGTATGCCATCACTGATTCTTTCATACATTTCAGTTCAAGAGTATACCAAGGCAGTAAACTATTTTTATTTTCTAACAATTTCATCTTTTTTACAGTTCTCATCGGGCAAACTTGATTAAATAACAATAAAAATTTGGTGAAGAATAGGTCCAATTTTTCCTCTGCAGGTCTATTACTGTCCAATAAATCTACCCAATCCACATTATTTAACCTCGCTAGAAAGTTATCTAAGCACCGTGGGGAATGTAAATCTTTCTAATACATCATTTCCTATAGCTGGTGAAAGTTGTATAGTGATATGATATGATTATGGCTGTCTGCTGCATGGGCCATGTTCCAATTCATGTCCGTGATCCACTTGGAAACAGTTGAAAATGATAGTGCAAGGTCCACTAGAAGGTTTGTCATATCTGTATGAATTTCTGTTGCAGTCATTCCATTCTTTACCCGTACTTACCTGCACAATGTTCAATGTTACACACATCTGCTCTGTAATAAACAGGTATGCCTACTAGACTCTTGAACAGTTGTGTAGAATTGCACAAATATTTTTGCAAAAGATGGTGCATTTTATCAATAAAACTTCTTTGGAGCTGCCAGTGCAATCTGTCACATTCTGAAAACTTTGCAAATGGACCCCATAACTAATATAGTTTATCAAGTTCCTGCCACCTAACATACAGGATCTACTGCTTTAATCAGCAGCAGAAAGACTGAAAGAAGGTTACTTAAAAGCCTCTCTGGCAGGGACAGTGAGGTTGTGATCACAATGACGCACATAGGTCACTTAATTCCAAACTGGCTGTCAGATAATTTAGATGTATTGGGCTTCCCAAAAGTCCAGACTTAAATCCTTTGGATTACTATATGAACCAATGGAAACACCAAGTTATATTTGTCAATAATGGTGTACTGAGAGTGGCAGCAGTTATCACCAGCTCATGGTCCCTGGCAGGAATGTAATCAGTGATATTTGATGCTGGAGGAGAATATTGTTGATCCTTCTCCCAGTAATAATGTTCTAACTTCTCTATCTGCCATTCTGTTACAATCTTAAGTGATACATCCTCAAGGATTATACAGGTGAATATCTCTTAAATTAATAGAAAAAATCAAATGCCAAGAATTCCAAATCTTGTTGGTACAAGGGATCTTCCAATTTGTGATATGGAAAATACGTATTTCCATGGTGTACCTTATGTAATGTCATACTGGCAAGTTGCCATTGTAGCGCAGTGGTTAAAGCAGCCGTGCATGAAGTGGAAGGTCCAAGGTTCAAATCTCGGCTGTGGCATTGAATTTTTCAGTTCCAATTCTACCTCTCAAACTTTGTCCACACACAGCTTGAGTGTTGAAAAACACCAGCAGTAAGTTGGTTGGCATAAAAAAATAAAAGTTGCTTAGTTTATTGAAAGAGCATAAAAGAAAAGTGTAATGGTTCCATTTAAAATTCTGAGATTGGTCCCCCTGTGCCCCATAGGTGCTCTATGAAAATGTTTTCCATATCACAGTTTGGAAGGCCTCTTGCTCCAGTAAGATTTGGAAGTGCATTAACTTGGGAGATATTCATCTGTAACACTTCATGTGAATCAGTGCATAATCATTTCCTTAGCTATGTCAGCTGCTATGTTTCTTTCCCGAACCATTTGTTTCACCGTGGCCTAAACTGGTTCTTTGAGATTCACATTACACAACATAAAATGGAGTAGCCCAAACAAAACAAATGTTTATCCATTTCAAACATGTCTTCAGGTTTGTTTATTAGTATCAGTGAAATAGATATATCCCCTGGGACTTTGAATACAGAATCTTAGTGTTAAGTTGGCAACGTTGAGCAACAGCAGTGTCACTACAATAACACAGATGTTTATAAACACTTAAATAAGATTAATATGAAGTACCTCACCTCTTCATTCTCCAGAGACCATAGCCTGGTGGACAGACAGTCATTTTATTCTAACAGGATACCACTAGAAGTCTATAAAAAGCCTTTCTGCAATGTTGATGTTTTAACAAATAACATTTTTTTTAAAACAATTGTTCATTTTGTCTGTATGTTGGTAGCAAACTCAATATTAGGCTTAAGTTTTATCACTTGTGATGGAGGATACTATTTAATAAAAGAGGACCTTGAAGTTAGTTTATTAAAAAACTATTAAAGATAGTTTAGCTTTACAATTTTGGTAATATGCAACACTTGAGAGATTCACCTGCATATGCACATTCTACAAAACTTAAAAATCTAGTACTATGATAAATTAAGTGTACAGTTACATAGAAAAAGGTTAATAACCATATGTTTGAATAAGGTTGAAATGGTATGTGATGTATGTAAATAGATAAGTCCTCTGTGAATTTTCAGGCTGTGGTTGCGAGTATGGTTACATAGTGATGATAATGTGTTCACTGTATTATAGTGCATGTGTAATTAAGTGAAAAAAATGTCATTTTAAGTTCCTTGAGGTTCTTTTTATTGTATGTGTGATGTTTATAACATTAAATGTAACGAACCCTTTACTTGATAGCAACAGAATGTCCATGTGAAGTGCTGAAAAGCAGTGAGGCGTTTTACCGGGAGACTACTTTTAAAGGCTTTACTGACCAACTTTAAGAAAGAAGATGCTGAAACTGCCCACCGTCATTGTCCACATGTTTTTGGCACCTCTTTAGGAAACTAGCCATCACTCACTGTAGTTCATGTTGAGAAATGCTGGCAATTTCCTGGTGGATATTTTGTTTTAATTCTTCCAGAGTGTGTCCATTTGTCTTGTACACTTTATGTTTTAAGTTACCCCAGAGATAGAAATTGCTTGTTGGAGCTCTGAGAAACCCTTCTTCGCTAATGGTGGACCATAAACCAAATTTTTTGTCATGAATGGTTACTTCATGAACAATATTAGGGTCTCAGTTATAGGGCCAATTCTTTTGGAGTCAACCTTGATGCCCATACATATGCGAATACAATGTTGTCCCCTTTTTTAGAGAATTAACAGACAGGAGGCGTGATTTGATCTTTTTTCAACAAGACTCTGCAACAGCTCAGTCACTCTCTTGATGAGAACAATTGAAAGTGTTTTAGAAGTAAATGAGTCGACCTATAGACACTTATAGTTTCACTTACACTAGTGTGAGTGAAACTATAAGTGTCTATTTCAACTGATTTACTTCCAAAACATTGGAAAAGTTTCACTATTAGAGGCCTGCACGGGCCGTCATTCTTAGGTTCGGCCCGGCCCGGACTCAACCAAGCCCAAGAAGAGGTTATAGTGCCCGAGCCCGGCCCAGCCCGATTATTTAATCTTATTATTATTATGATTATGACTATTATTATGATTATGACTATTATTATTATTATTATTATTATTATTATTATTATTATTATTATTATTATTATTATTATTATTATTATTATTATTATTATTATTATTATTATTATTATTATTATTTGAAATCTTTCAGTAGAATAGTCATATAGAATTCCTAGTAAAGGAATGCTGTGATAATTGTGCTATTCTCGGAAAAATATATAATACATTATTTTATATCTCTTAATTTTCAAGCCTGGGCCTGGCCCAAGCCCGACAAACATTTTTCAAATTAGGCCTAAACCTGGCCTGCTGGCCAGGCTGGGCCTAAGCCCAAGGGCTTGGCCCGAGCCCGTGCAGACCTCTACTGTCTATCACTTCGTATACCAGGTGGCCCACTAGAGCCGGCCACACCGTTAGTAGATAACCCTTTGTGCGTTAAAAGAGTTGCAAAAGTTCACGGCGGAAGACAGGCCAGTGGCATAGCTGCTTCTTAGCGGGACGTGAGGTGAGAGGCAATTGAACCAGCGTGTGTACTTCATGATAATAGACAATAACAGTATAAACAACTGAGAAAGCCTTGTTCTACTTACAGGACCTTTATTTTCCAGGGAATAAACTCACTCCTGTATATGCTGCTATTGTCTAACATTTGAATTAGAGATTGTAAAGTTTTTGATTTTTATTTTTATTGTTTAACGACGCTGTCAATTGCCGGGATCACACCAGCGTCGCCGGTGTGCCGGAATTTTGTCCCACAGGAGTTCTTTTACATGCCAGTAAATCTACTGACATGGAGCTGTCGTTTTTAAGCACACTTAAAAACCATCGGTCTGGGCCGGATTTGAACCCATGACCTTGGGATCAGTAAGCCAGCGTCTAACCAACTGAGCCACCCAGACCAACGGAGAGATTGTAAAGAGCAAGCATGAGGGCAAGTTATGTTTCATTGGCATTTCTTCATTTCTTATTAATGTTACTGCTGTATTTGTTTATTATGTATTATTAGTTATTGTTATTATTGACGGGCCCTAATGACCTAGTTGTCGACGGGCCCTTAAACCCAACTCACTCACTCACTTGTTATTATTGATGTTATTAGTATCACATCCTTATTACTTTTATTATAACTTACTCTTGTTAGTTTATTGCTGTTAATTGTTGTTGTTATTATTATTATTGTTGTTGTTGTTGTTACAAAAGAGTTCATAAGATCATAGTTATTTAACATTTTCCTCATTCGAATGGTCTCCGTTGAAAATATTTTCTATAAATATATGTAGTGTATTTACATAAATAACCCAGTTAGCTATTATTAGGTTCTGTCGAAAAATACGTCTTATTAAGTCCCAACGAAAAATTAGTTCCATTTAGGCTGTATAAAATAGAAGTATATCACTCTTTGCTAGGTAGAACATTTAAATGAACTGAAATTCAGAGAGTAAGAGGCCAAGAATAAAATAGATCAGAATCTAAGAATCCGGGGCTTGATCAATGTCTTCGTCATGGGTTTCCACCCCATTGTCTTCAATTATAATTATTTCAATTTTTTGTCTCACATTTCGCCACTTCCTATTCTCTTGTCGAGACGTGTGCATCTTTTCCTAGGAGCCCCAAATGATGCTCTTTCCTCGTGTTTTTATTCTTTGTGCACAGTTATCCGAACACAACTGTGTGAGGTGCTTGGGGCTACAGCAAATCTTTCTTGCAATTTGTGGAATTCTTTTTTAAATTGTTTTATTTGAAAAGCTCCATAGAGCAGCTATATTTATGCCTGGCCTCTTTCTTCATATATTCACAATCGTTAGCAACCACCTTACGAATCTTGACTATGAATGGTTTTCCTTTTAACTTTGGAATTAAAGGCGAGATTTTCACAAAGTTAATTCAACATATGCGCACTAACATCCATACGACAATACTTTGCAGTGAGCTGTACTCAAGAGCAGACGATTCACCTGCATATAGCATAAAGCAACACAAGACGTAAGTTCGCTGACTACTGGAGAGAGAGGGTAATATCCAGGCTCACTAACTGATTTCTGGATCCAGGTCACTGCTCTAGAATGAGTACACGAGCTGTATCAGGCAGACAAGCCGTGTGTGGGCAAAGTTTTAAGAGGTAGAACTACCTCTTAAAACTTTGCCCACACACGGCTTGTGTGTTTAAAAACACCAACAGTAAGTTTGTTGGCATAAATAAATAATATTTACCATGTGAAGGTTATTTAATCCTGGGATATAAAGTACTTACAATAGTAAGTCACCATTGGGGTAATTGTTTCTGATGTGAGACTGCCTTTGTGGTTTACCAGGAGAAATACGAACTGGCTTGAGAATTTAATGCCATTCTGGCAGTTTGTCACAATAGCTCAGTGGTAGAGCGTCCGCCCGGCAAGCGGAAGGTCTGTGGTTCAAATCCCAGTTGTGGCATTGAATTTTTAAGTTCCAGTTCTACCTCTTAAAACTTTGCCCACACACGGCTTGTGTGTTTAAAAACACCAACAGTAAGTTTGTTGGCATAAATAAATAATAGGAACCTATTTATTGAAAAAATCTAACACTTGGTTTAAAACCTTGCCAATCTAGCGGATTTCAATCTCTCCATTAGGTTTATACTCGCGTCCGCGCATGCGCTATAGCAGCAAGATGTCGTGAGGATCATAGGCTCCAGAATTAAGGTGGTTAGTCTAGTTGTTATTTATTTTTTATTATTATTATCATCATTATTACTATTACTGTTCTTCTTCTTCTTCTTCTTCTTCTTATTATTATTATTATTATTATTATTATTATATTATTATTATTATTATTATTATTATTATTATTATATCATCGTTACTGTTATTACTATTATCATTATGGTTCTCATTATTCACCTTGACATGGGCGTCACGAAGGGGGGGAAAGGGGGACCGCGGCCCCCCCTTGGGAATTAGTGAACTTAATGGGCTGACTCTTAAACTATTATTTTAATTTTAATGTAAAGAACAATTTTAATGAGCACAAATTAATACGGTTATACGCAACAAATACTATAACTTTTGCCAACAAAATAATGAATTAATATTATCTTGATTGCAAAATTCCAACATTTGGCCCTCCCCTGGAAAAAAGTCTGCCGACGTTCTTGCATCTGACTTGTAAATTTGTGGTTAAGTTGGGCTACTGCTTGGAAGATCAGCTTGTGGAGTCTCTGGATCAATTGTATTCATTTAATAATAAAAATAAAAAAAAATAAAATAAAAATAAAATAAAATCTGAATATTATACCCCGGCACCTTGACAACTATACCGGGGCATTTATTCAAATTTTCTATTTATTTAACCAAAATTATTTATGTACAATCATCATTATAATTTATGTTTCAGAATTTCTAACTACAAAACAAAAGAAAACTACAACAAAAACATAAAAATTTCCTAAAGTTACTGGTTTCCAGCAAATCTAATTCTACTAACAAGAAAATAACTAAGACATCTACACTATTCTAAAAAAGAAAACATTAATTTAAATAAACCTAACTCTATGCCACTGGTTTCCAGCGACTGGACAACTGGTTAAAAAAAAAAAAAAAAAAAAAAAAAACTTCCAGCTATCTTATAAACAAAATACCATACTGGTAACCAGCACTATATATTAAAAATTTATTTACATTTGTATAAATAAGTTCATTTACATCTTCCCCTGGCTGGACTCCTCCTTCTCCTGCAACAGCAAACTTCTCTCACACATTACTTCCGCCTCATTCCTCTTGCAGTCTCCTACGATAGTCGGCATATGCTTCTCCCTCTCTTCTTCTTGATCTTATCCTTCTTCTTTCTGCCCATTCTTGCTTACCCGTTAAGACTACAAAATATCTTCTTCTATTTACTTGATTTAAATCATTTCTCTCTATTTATTGTTCAATTTCTATCTGCTCTCTTTATTGGCCTACTCCTCCTTCTTCTTCGATGCCTTCTATTGCTACGTTTCCTCTTCTCTGCCTGTCTCGTAATCTAGAAGATCTTCTTATCTCATCTATTTCAATTTGTTCATTTTCAATCCATTCTACCTCGATGTTTTCAGTTTCCCAAGCTTTTTTACTAACATAATTGGTTACAAACTGTAGTTTTTCAATTAAATTTGGATTTCTAATTATATCATTTATATAATATCCTCCTAATTGATGCCTTTCTTCTACATTCATAGTTTCATACCTTTCGCATTCAAAGATCGCATGCTCCGGGTTATCTTGTACTTGACAGATATTACATATATCAGAATTCGTTTTTTTTATTTTTTTCCAATATGTTTTATATGGTCCATGTCCAGTTATATAATGAATGAATCCTTTTGTTGGTTGAATGAAATCTAATTTTAATCTTTCTCTAATATTCTGGAAAAATCCATAAACTCTTCTACCTACAGCACATTCCGACCATTCATTTTGCCATTTATTTTTCAAAGCATTTTTTACTTCCCAAATTTTATCTGTTCTTACACCACTAATTTTATAAACTTTTTCTAAATTTCCTTTCTTTAGCCAGAATTTTGCTCCCTTTAATTTTACCAATAGATCAATGGGCCATATTGCTGTAGAGACTAACAGTGCCATTGTGGGTGTTGTATTTACTGCTCCTGTTAGCCTTAATAAGATCTTTCTTTGGGTTCTTCTTAGCAGTATCTTAATTTGCACATTATCCATTCTTTCCGCCCAAACTGCTGCAGCATAAGTAATAATTGAGGCAAAGATTGTATTGTGATAAATTTGTATGGTCTGTAAGGGAAGTACAAAATTTAATTTTGTAATTCTTGCCAATTTTAACATTATTTTCTCAGATTTCTGCCTAATATAATCTGTATGTTTTCTAAAATTAAATTTTTCATCCAACATTATCCCCAAATATCTAACTTCTTTTACTCTTCGAATATTTTGATTATTAATTTTTATTGTTGGATCCCTTTTTAAGTTTCCTTTTAAGAGCAAATAATTTGATTTATTTGGTGCAATTTTTAATTTGGTTATTTCACACCAATTTGATAATTTTGCAGTAACTTCCTTCGCTTTAATTTCCAATTCCCTTCTGCTTTGCCCATCCACCATTATCACAATATCATCAGCATACGCAATTATATCTAAAACATTTCCATCATTTTCCAATTGTTCCAAGAGACTTTCTGACAAAATATCCCAAAAAAGGGGCCCCAAAATAGAACCCTGAGGACAGCCTTTAGTAATTTGCTTCCTAGTGTCATAATTTGAGCCTCCAATGTATGCTTCTCTATTTAGACAATAATCTTTTAATAAATTATATATGGTACCTGGATATTCCTTCTCTCTTAAGATGCCAAAAAAATACGGCCACCATAAATTATCAAAAGCACCAGATATATCCACAGATATTCCAATTACATAATTTTTTGAGCTTTTTAACACAATATCTTGTACTTTTAAAATAGCATCCTCAGTTGAATATCCTTTCCTGAATCCAAATTGTTTCATATTCATCCCTATCATTATTCTAAATTCCATCATCCTTTTATAAATTAATTGTTCAAATATTTTGCCTAAAGAATTTAACAAGCATACTGGTCTAAAAGATTTTGGTTGTGTTCTATCTTTATCTGCTCCTTTACTTAAGATCACAACTTTGGCTTCCTTCCAAATATTTGGAAATCTTCCTCTTACTAAACAGTCATTAAATAAAAAATACAAAAATAAAATTATTTCTTCCCGTAGATTATATAAGACTTCATTTATAATACCATCTGGACCAGGTGCCTTTTTCTTTTTCAATTTTTCAAGAATTAATTTTATTTCCATCAAATCAAATGGATAAACAACACTTCCTTTATACCGCAAATTCATCTGATTTCTTCTTGCCACATGAATATCATTATCCTCTTCCTGATTATCATCTGGCAGTAACGTATGTAACAATAATTTTACCGATTCTTCCCCACTTTCTGTCATTTGTCCATTTCCTTTATCTAAAGTTGTTAATATTTCCGGTTTCTTGATTTTATCCATGATGATTTTATATGGTTGTCCCCAGATATCCGTTTTTAAGTTTTGCTCAACAAATTTCTCCCAGTATTGTTTTCTTGTATCTTCTAATAATAATTTATATTTATTTTTGGCTTCCCTATATTTCCTCAAATTTTCTTCTCTTTCCATATATATGTTCGATTTTTGATAAATTCTTCTCAATTTCCTGGTTATTGACCTTTGCTTCTGTAACTTATTTGTCCAGATTTTCTCTTTAGTATTAAAAATCTTTAATTTCGGAACAGATCTTGATACCGCTAGATTAATAGCTTCTGTTAGGTTTCTTGCATCAAAATCAACTGATAATCCCGTATATTGTAATTCTAATTCTTTAAATTCTTGCCTCATTTGTTCCCAATTTGCCCTTTTAAAATTATATCTTATTTCTACATCTTCTTGAAGTATCTTCTTCTCCAGCAGAAAATCAAAATAAATCAAATTATGATCACTTGTTGTTTGACCTTGTGTGACCCTCCAATTAATGATTTTTTTCTCCGCATTGCTAGAAGCTAAAGTAATATCTATATTTTCCTCCGCCCCTGCTCTATTTTGAAATGTTGGAGGATTTCCAGATTTATTCATTACATATAAATTCAATTCCGAAATAATTTCTTCCAATTTCTCTCCTCTTTCGTCGGGATTTTTACTATACCACCATGTAGACTTTGCATTGCAATCGCAAACATGTATAATTTCTTTATCTCTAAATTTATTTTGAATATTTTGCAATTTATTTAAAAAAGGTTCAATGTCCCAACTATATTGAAAATAATAGTTTGCTAATATAAAACTACCTTGCCTGCTTATAATTTCAATACAATTTACATGCGTATCCAAAAACTGTGCTATATTTACTATTTCCAAACTTTCATTAATAATTACTATTGCTGCCATTGCATTTTTCGAAGATAATATTTGTCTTGATCTCAAGGGCATAAAAGGAATATTAGAATATACAACATACGGTTCCTGAATGCAGATTATATCCAATTTTAATTCTTCTATTAATTTTCTAATTTCCCCCATAACTAATTTGCTTCTTTGCCCATTTATCTGAGCTATTCTCAAATTTATTTCCATAATAAATTTTTAAAACTTAATCCACTAAAAACATTTATTCTTAATTTAGCAAAATTTTGTCTATTTTCATCCACTTCCTTTGCCATATTATGGTTAAAAAATTTTCGTTTTGTTATGGGTTTCCTCACTTGGGTTACTTTATTCTTCTGATTTAAATTTATCTTATTACTTGTGTTAATGGCCGATATACAAGATCCTATCACATTATCTGATTTGTTAATTCTGCTCGGAATTTTTTTAGTATTTATTTTACAAGATATTGGTTTTGGTTTAAATACTGTATCAGTCTGTTTATTAATAATTATAATTTCCTTTGGCTTTTCTTTTACTTGTTTCATTTTTCTAATTGTCCCCGGATGTCTGGTCTGCACGTAGCAATAAGGCCAATTTGCTGACGAATCAAATACCACCCTTCCATAGCATAATACGAAATCATTATACAGCTCTTCCAGGTCCAAAATTTCTCCTCTTCTTTCAAAAGCTTTCTCTAATAAATCTTTTAGATCCTCTGCATTGGTTGGTAAATTTTTTGTTCTTAATTCCATTTTATCTATGGCATTTGGGATCGTAAAAGTAATTTTATCTCCATTTTCATATAATTTTCGCACAACAAGTCTTAAGGCTGCCATCAATGTTTTAGGTTCTTCAAGTCTACTTAATTTTAACATTAGCTCAAAATTTTCATAAATTTCCTTAACATTTTCATTTTCACTTTTCTTTTCCTTACTTTTCTCACTTCCTTGTTCAACTACTAAATTTACATTCTCTTTTTCCTCATGCTCTATACATATATTATCATATTCTATTACATCTTGATGTATTAGAACTTCTTTTTTCTCAAAATTTATAAATTTCGGAATCCTTTGATTTATCTTTTCTTTATTATCTATATTATTTAACCTACTTTGTTTTGGTTCATTATGTACTATAGCCTCGACACATATTATATTTCTCAATTCTTCCTCTTTATAATTCTCCCTAACATTCTTATTTAATACACTTTTTTCTATTTCTATCTCTTCTTCTACTTTACAATTTTTATCACTTAAATTATCTTTTCTTTTTTTATATTCTATTACTCTTTTAATATTTCTCCTTATCCTACATGGAGTATTTCTGTTCTTTTTTACTGCTAAGGGATACTTTGAAGCTTTATTATCCATAATCGATTCTAGAAATTATTCTTTCCAGCATCATATTGTATGTTGAACAATTTCCTTTTCCTCCACAGGTCTTCTTTCTTCTTGTGCAGGGAACACAAATATTTTGCGCTGACTTTTGACAATCCTTCCTCTGGTGATCATATTCTCCACAATTTCCACACGTTTTCCTTTCCTCTCTGCATGATTTTGCCACATGTCCATAATTATAACAATTCAAGCACTGTGGTACAGAAACATAATTCTTTACACTAACTGCTTGAAAACCAATATATACTCTTTCCATTTCCACAATTTGTTTCCATAATTTTGCTGAGACTGCAGCAACATGATGCACTGTAGCTCTATTTCTTGGTCCTGTTTTAAATTTCAACAAAAATTGTTTACCAAACTCTTCTTTCGTCATACGATCCTCAAAATTCTGATGATACAGATTTTCCTTCAACTCCTCATTTGAAACTCCTGTCAAAACATTGTACATAATGATTTGCGGATCTCTCTTCTTCGGCTCCTCAATTTTCAAATTTTTTTCCAATAAATCTTTACTATTAATCACTTTATCCACGTCCTCTTTTGTTTCCATCTCTAAAATTACATTATTTCCTACTGGTCTGCAACTACTAATTTTTATTTTATTTTTTGCTGGATTTAGATTCTTGGTAACTGTTGCTTGTAATTCTTTGATATCCATATTTGTTTTTGATGAGATAAAAACAACATGTTTTTTCTTCTCCAGTGCCCTCCTTACTTGTTGTTGTTTTCCTGTTATTACTGGAGTAGCTGCTACATGTGCAAAACTTTTTGATGTTTCTTGCTTTATTGCTTTCGCCTCTTTCCACACTTTGGCCTCCGTTACCGCTTTACCTTTCTCAATATTTACTTTAAAGAATTCTTTTCTCATTTCCTGTAAAAGAAATAAAACTCTTTCCTTTAATCTACTTCCCATTCTTGTATCATTAGTCAATATGGAATTGGCTTCATTACAATAATCTTCATACTTCATCATTCCAAGACAATCATTATTGATTTCTTCCTCCACCCCACCTTTATCTTGTACATTACTATTCTCCATTTTATTAACTTTTACTTCTTCCTTTCTCTTTTCACTTAATTCTTTTTCTTCTTTCTTCTTCTCCTCTTTATTTACTTCCATAATCCCTGCATCTTTATTCTTCTTATCTTCTTTCTTCTTCTCTTTCTCTTCTTTCCTCCTTTCTTCTTTTTCACCTCCCGATTTTATTTCCTTTTGCCCCTTATCATCGCTTCTAGGTGAAGCCCTTTGCAAACTAATCCTGGCTTTTAAATCTTCCATCCATACCACAAATATTTATTGAAATATAAAATATAACAAGAGACACTGATTTTCTGCGCGCCGCGAGTGTACAGCACTTCCGCTTAACAGCGCGTGCAGTGAAAGTCAATGCAGCAGCACACAGCTGACTGCAGGTGCACATGCACTAATGCTATGCTATATGATACAGTTACTTGATATCTATAACTACCAATAACTTTTAAACTACTTCTCTCATAGCAATTATTCAAATACTCACAGATTACTACTTCAATAATCTTGCCTTCTATATAAATCACTATACAAATAAACTTATTTATACCACTTTAAATTTACTTAATAGCAGAGCGCATGAGTAACACATCTGCCTCGTTACTCCATTCATGCGCCAGTTTAATAATAGTAACATTTTAAATTACTTCAAGGAAAACTTCAGCATCATGTACATATGCTGTTACACCAGATAGATTTGTATGTTTTAAACCAAGCCGATTCAGTGACACCCCTCATTAAATTATTGGCTTTTGTGGTGCCTTTAAAAGGGACAAGAGCAGTTGCCTAATTCTTCTGTAATATTGAAATGTTTATCAACTCCCCTTGAGAAAATTGCTTATTGGGCAGTCTCATCGAGTGCCAGAAAATAGACCTGGAAATTCGTGGCTCGGTATTTTAAAACTCTGTAGGTATCAAACAGTCTATGGTGACAAGCTTCATTTTGCAAACTGCGCTTTTTTTTTGTCACGACATATAGGTAATATTATACAGCAACACACTCAATGCATTCTTAAACCAACTCGCCATCTGAAAAGGGTTTGGATTTTTGTGTAATAATTTCTGCTACTGCGTAACTCACTTTTACCAGAGATTAAGTTTGAAGTGACACATTCTTAAAAATCTGATTGTGCACTCACATGACTTTCTCTACACTTGCTATTCTTCTATCTCCGTCAAGATAAACATTTGCGGAAATTACCTTATTTCCTTGTAGGTACAAGGGGAATATGTTGCTATACGAAGGCTTGAAACTTCCGTTCTCTATGCAGAGCCAAGAGATAAAAAAGTGAATAACGACTTTCCATTTGAGAAAAAGTGTAGGTAAGTATTGCAAAATTCGCACATAACAAGGAATATCTCCGAAATGGTTCACTCCACAAAAAAGTGCATTAGGACATAACTTGTGTGTTTTAACGAGATCTACATTTTTTTGTATAGTAAGACTTGTTCTATCTGTTACGGTTTACCACTTATGCAAACGTCATGAAGAGTAAATAGCACTACATGGGCAATTGCCAGAAAATTCAAAATATTAATTTCATTTGTCATAAAAAATATCTTAAACATACGGCATTTTAATCAAAATCATTTTAGAAAAAATCAAAATTTTTGAAAAATTTTCCGGGTAAAGGGTAATTAAGGGTGGAGGAATTTTCTTCAAAATCTTTGTGTCGCATTCGTGAATAAACTTAAATAGCAACTTTGTTTTGAGTTATTCCGTTCAAAGACAGACTCGCGCGCATGGATCTTTTTCTAAAATGATTTTTTTTTATTCAGGAGGCCTAAAACACGTGTTTCCAGTGAAATCTCCGCATCCAAGTTTTGGGTCGAATACAATGCTTCCCCTACTTACTATACACAAATTAAATTATTTTGTTGTTTAACGACGCTGCCAATTGCCAGGATCACATCAGCGTCGCCGGTGTGACGGAATTTCGTCCCGCAGGAGTTCTTTTACATGCCAGTAAATCTATTGACATGGAGCTGTCGTTTTTAAGCACACTTAAAAACCATCGGCCTAGGCCGGGTTTGAACCCGTGACCTTGGGATCAGTAAGCCAGCGTCTAACCAACTAAGCCACCCAGACCGACTCTACGTAGCAGAGAAAGTAAAAACTAACTGCTATCCCCAAAGTCGGAAACCTTGCATTTACAAAATTGACCCTCAAATTGATCACACAAAGACGCATTTTGGTGCCATATGTTATACTGCTTAATCACTGAAACTGTTTCACTGCAAATTAAACACTACTTTCTCGTTTACTTCAGTAAAAGAGCGATAGTCTTTTAAAGCTTTCATATTCCGTTCTCTTTGGACGGTTAACATACATATAAAAAATTAATAACGATGTCCCGTTTGACAGAAGTGTAAGTTCTCCAAAACTCACACAAATAAAAAGGAATATCTCCGAAATGGTTCACTCAAAAAAATTATGTAGGCATAAATTGTGTTTTAGCAAGATCTACATTTTGTGTATACCTTCAAATATGCCCAGCCACTTCTAGTGCCCCATCCATCAGTGAAAAATATTGGAGAGCAAGAGGATTAATGACTTCATTGTCAGAAATCCAGCATTAGCTAACAACAACATTTTGTGTATAGTAAGATTTGGTCTATCTCTTACGTTTTACCAGTTATGTAAAAGTCATCAAGAGTAAATACGACTACAGGGGTTATAGCCAGAAAATTCAAGATATACATTTCGTTTGCCACAAAAATATCTCAAACCTATGTAATTTTAATCAAAATCGTTTCAATCATTTTGAAGAAAATCAAGATTTTCTAAAAATTAACATGTAGAGAGTAGTTTAGGGTGGAGTAATTTGCTTTAAAATCTTTGTCGCTCCCTTGAAAGATATAAACTTAAATACCAACTTTGGTTTTTAAGCGACTTTTCATTTTTGAGTTATGCTGTCCACAGACACACGAGCCTTTTTCTTAAAATGCCTTTTTTGGATTCAGGGAGCCTCAAAACGTATTTCCTGTGAAATCTCGACATCGAATTTTTGGGTGGAATACAATATTTCCTCTACCTACTATACGTAGTAGAAAGAATGAAAAAGTACTGATATGTCCACTTTATTTCAAAAGATCTATCTTGGTCTGAAACTTTTCTTTTCTTCCCGCTTATTTTCTTCAAACCTCTCATTATAACATTTCAATGTGAGCCAACAATTGCAATCTGCAAACCAATTTGAAGTTTCTAAGAAAGGTAACGACAATAAATCATGTGGCACATATTTGTACGTTACCGCGCGGTCAACAATGCACCGAGGCTTCAAATTGATGCGCTGTAAGTAGCATCATGAATAATATTTATTTATTTATTCATTCAGTTCAATACAGTGGAATACACAATTGAACCATATCATGAGTCAATACATAAGATGATATAAAAAGGTACCCTATAAGGGCCCATGTCATGAGAAACATAAATAGAAAGGAATTTAGTAATTACATAGTATATACAATATAATTAGATAAGAAGTTAAAAGTACAATTAGTATAATCAAAACATCATAGAAAATATCTATAAGTTTAGGTATTCTTCAATACTGTAAAAAGCTTTGGTTATTAAATAATTTTTTATCCTATTTTTAAAGGTATTATAATTTTCATATGATTTTAGATTTTCAGGCAAAGCATTATAAAACTTTGCTCCCATATAACTAGGGACCCTCTCTGATAAATGTAATCTGGTTCTGGGGAGATTTAGTAATTGATTATTCCTGGCACTATATGTGTGAACATCTGACATGTTTTTCATTGGGAATTTAAATTGAACTAAATATGAAATGGTTCTATAGATGAACAAGCTTGGTAATGTAAGGATTTTCAGCAGAATAAAAGTGCTTTTACATGATTCGTTATACCTTAGACCACCTAAATACCTAATAGCCTTTTTTTGTAATACAAATATTCTTTGAAAATTTTGTTTAGATGTATTTCCCCATAATTCAATTCCTTATGACAAAAAGGAGTGGATAAGCCCAAAGTAAATAGCTTTAGCAGTAGAAATAGGAATAGGGTTTCTTAGACATCTCAGGACATATAGATTTTTACTAACATTAGTACTATCTTGTCAGTTTGTGAGTTATAAGTGAGTTTATTGTCTAAAACAATCCCTAGCAACTGTGTTTCGTCCACACTTTTTACTACCTCTGTATCAATTTGTAATTGTAGTGGATGATTGGGTATTTCTTAAAACGGATGGGCCGAGCGGTTAGCGCGCTCGCCTACCACCTAGGCGGCCCGGGTTCGATCCCAGGGACCCGCATGTGGTATTCGTGGTGGACGAAGCGGCGTCAGGGCGGGTTTTCTCCGGGTGCTCCGGTTTCCCCCGCCATCTCATTCCACCGGTGCTCCATCTTCATTCCATGTGTCATCAGTGTCACCGCCTGCGGTGCCGTAGTAGTAAAAGCGGGCGTTAAACACTACAACAACAATTAAAACGGATGTGATTTCTCCATGTTTTGAGTAAGAGGATGACTGATGAACGCGTGTTGGAGACGGAAAAGTCTTGCTCTTTCAAGTTTATCCTATTCCAAACACACTTCACTATTGCATAAATAATATTATAACTTTCAAATATCACTACGGGTCGCATGTGATGGCATCAAGGGCCACATGTGGCCCTCGGACGAGGCGTTGGACACACCTAGATCAGGAGATGGTGGGGAGCGTTAACAGACACAAACCCTCCGTGGCTTCGGGTCTCCGAAGAAATCCGAATGGATACGATGTACAATCCTATTGGTAGCAGTGTTGCCAACCATACAAAAATGTATTGTGATCTACCTCAACAATGATTCCAACATGGGTGAGGTGCCCCCCCCCCCCCCCGTCCTTGGAAATTAATGAATTTAATGTGCAGTCAATTACTGGATATTAGACTATTGCTTCAATTTTGATGTAAAGAACAATTTTTATTTAGCACAAATTAATCCGCAACAAATGCTATAAATTTTGGCAACACAATATTGAATTAATATTGTTTGATTGCAATCTTCCAACATGTGGTCCTCCCCTGAAAAAATCTGATATGTTGCACTCACATGATTTTCTCTACTCTTGTACTAACCATTTTTACAAACTCTTATTCCTGTATCTTCTTCGTGTTAGTTGAGATAAACATTTGCACAAATTATCTTATTGCTTATTTCCTTGTAGGTACAAGGGGAATGTGGGAATACAGTAGGCTTTGAGCGATAATCAAATCTTTTGAAGCTTTGAGATTCCGTTCTCTTTGCATGGTTAACATATAAAAAATGAACAACAATGTTGCTCTTGAAAGTTTTTCTGAAACTAACACAAATAACAAGGAATATCTCGGAAATGGTTCGCTGTACAAAAAAAATATTCGGACATAAATTGTGTTTTAGCGAGATATAATTTTTTTTATAGTAAGGTTTGGTCTATCTCTTACGGTTTACAAGTTATTAAAAAGTCATCAAGAGTAAACAAGATTACGTAGGCCAAAGCCGGAAAATCCAAAGCGTACATTTCGTTTGTCGTAAAAATATCTTAAACACATGCCATTTTAATAAAAATCGTTAGAGCCATTTTCAAGAAAATAAAAATTTTCGAAAAATTTTCCATGTAAAGGGTAGTTTAGGGTGGAGCAATTTTCCTCGAAATCTTCGAGTCTCATCCTTGAACGACATTAAACTTAAATACCAACTTTGGTTTTCAACCGACTTTTCGTTTTTGAGTTATGCTGTCCACAGACTGACACACAGACGGACCTTTTTCTATAAATGCGTTTTTTGGATTCAGGGGGCCTCAAAACATATATTTCTGGTAAAATCTCGACATCGAATTTTTGGGTGGAATACAATACTTCCCCTACTTACCAGTAGAGAAAGTAAAAATTGTAGACCTCATGAAAATACACAATTTATGTCCAAGTGATTTTTTTTAAGGGTGAAACATTTCGGAGATATTCCTTTGTTATTTGTGTGGGAGTTTTGGAATACTTAAAACTCTCGTCAAACGCAAGATCGTTATTCCTTTTTTTATGTTAGCCGTGCAAAGAGAACAGAATCTCAACGCTGTAAAAGGTTTCACTATCGCTCAAAGTTTACTGTAATTTCTGCAAATGTTATCTCAACCAACACGAAGATATTTTTATTATATTTATACTATGCCGCCCTTAACATATTAGGTTATATCGCGGCATTGCCTTTGGAACAATTGCTTAGGGCAATTATGTTTACTTGTTTACCGTTGGTGTTAATTTTTGGGTTGTCTATATATTCACTCTCTCTCTCTCTCTCTCTGTCTCTCTCTCTCTGTCTCTCGGAAGGGTGGAGAATAAAGAAAAAATCCTCCAGCCAGGAATCGAATCCGGACCTCTGGATTTGGAAGCTAGCATGCTAACTGCACTAAGCTATGAATAAAATATGGATTTAAATAACATATCCAAAGATTTGACATGAAAATGTTAAATTCTATTAAAAAATCTGATGTAATGCACTCACATGACTTTCTCTACTCTTGTGCTAACCATCCATACAAACACTTATTCCTATATCTTGAGATAAATATTTGCAGGAATTACCTTATTGCTTATTTTCTTGTATAGAGGTACAAGGTGAATATGGGAATGCAATAGACTTTGAGCGATAGTCAAATCTAACATATAAAAATCTGATGTGTTGTACTCACATGACTTTCTCTACTCTTGAACTAACCATTCTTACAAACTCTTATTCCTATATCTTCTTCGTGTTAGTTAAAATAAACATTTGTACAAATTATCTTATTGCTTATTTCCTTGTAGGTGCAAGGGGAATATTGGAATACAGTAGGCTTTGTGCGATAGTCAAATGTTTGAGATTCTGTTGTCTTTGCACACTTAACATATAAAAAAAGAACAACGATGATCCATTTCACGAAAGTTCTAAGTTTTTCGAAACTCACACACATAACAAAGAATATCTCCGAAATGGTTCACCCTACAAGAAAATTTATTTAGACATAAATTGTGTATTTTAGCAAGATCTACCTTTTTTGTGTAGTATGATTTGGTCTATCTCTAACGGTTTACCAGTTATGCACAATTCATCCAGAGTAAATTGGACTACAGGGGCAATAGCCAGAAAATTCAAGATATACATTTCATTTGTCATAAAAATATCTCAAACATATGGCATTTTAATCAAAATCGTTAGAGCCATTTTCAAGAAAATCAAAATTTTCGAAAAATTTTCCATGTAAAGGGTAGTTTAGGGTGGGGCTATTTTCTTCAAAATCTTCGTGTCACATCCTTGAACGACATTAAACTTAAATACCAACTTTGGTTTTTAACTGACTTTTCGTTTTTGAGCTATGCTGTCCACAGACTGACAGACTGACAGACACACAGACACACACACGGACCTTTTTCTAAAAATGCTTTTTTTTGGATTCAGGGGGCCTCAAAACATGTATTTCCGGTGAAATCTCGACTTCGAATTTTTGGGTGGAATACAATACTTCCCCTACTTACCAGTAGAGAAAGTAAAAATGAATAACGATCTTCCATTTGACGAAAGTTTAAGTAGTATTCCAAAACTCACATAAATAACAAGGAATATCTCCGAAATGGTTCACTCTACAAAAAATGTATTTGGACAAATTGTGTGTTTTAGCAAGATCTAATTTTTTTGTATAGTAAGATTTGGTCTATCTCTTACGGTTTACGAGTTACCTATACAAAAGTTATCCAGAGTAAACAGGACTGCAGGAATACAATACTTGCTCTACTTACTATACCTACGTAGCAGAGAAAGTAACAACTTAAATTACTTATATTCATTTCGGTTAGCGTACAATAAGCAAAGGTAGAAATGGGCGGATTTGATTAACTCGTACTGCTCCTTAAAGTTTTAGATTTTCGCGACAGAGGGGAATTTTCTAGAATCAGAAAGTTAATATCGGAAATGCATCAAACAGCAGGAAATAAGGGAAATAATTGTAAGAATTTTGAGGTCTCTGTGATTTAAATTCGCTGTAAACCAAAGGTAAAACTATTAAGTAATTTGCCATTTCTTCTACGTCTTCTTCCCCAAGAACTCCGGTTTCGAAAATTAAAAGCATTCGTGCTTTTTACAAATTGTTATATAGTGCTATAAATGGAATTGCAAGGAATGTTTTGTTATTGAATATAGGTAAAACTATCATGTGGAAATTGGCAGTGCAGTTTTGTTTGAAGAAATTCAATGTTGACATGTTAAGAAATGGAAAGCTATGCAGCTGATAAAGAGAAATTACCTACATCATTTATGGAACGTGAATATGCAACTATTTTAAATAACATATGTAAGTTAGAGCACGTTACCTACGTAACTCCTTGTGCTATTTTCAAGATAAATGAATTTATTTTGCGACCTGTGCTTTGCTATTTTAATAGGAATGAATCTTAAATGTTACCTATAGTCTTTTTAATCCCTTGTCTCTTAACAAATGCATTTTGTTATACGATTTTCACATTTCTGTCTGTGTAACTGAAATAAACGTTTCTTGTAAGAAATTACAAACAAATAAGGTGTAAGAAGTGAGGAATATAATGAATGTGATTTATAAATACGCGCATTATAATAATTTACATATACTAAGTTCACACAATTAGGGGTATAACGGTCTTTTTCGCCCGTTTCCTTTAATTGTTGAAGGGAAGTTTGCTGTATGGAGAAAGTTGCCTCATGCGGCAATATGGCAAGGCAGCAGTAGCATCGTCTGTTTCTGTTCGAACAATTGCCGCGTTAGTTACCGGTCACTTATTCAGCACTACCAACTGAGGAAAACGGAACTCAAGAATTACCTATATGTACTTGGATCTTCGCTCGTTCTTACAACAGAAAACCAGCTTATAATCTCAAATAAATCTGATTTTATTTTAACAACAACAAATAACATTTCTTCTGCAAAAATACATTAATCATTAAGGCTAAACAATAAACGCTTGCCCTTCAACTTGTACATTGTTCGAGCCGCACACTTGAATTGCTGGTAAAAAAAACCGACTTCCAACATCTACATTGTCAAGCCATTTATTTTCTTAGAATAAAAATAAATGTTACATATATTAATAATTTTAGTTAATCTAATTTCTTACAAAAAAGAACCAGAAAATGAAGTAAAACACAAAAGGAGCAACAAATGACGTAAAAATTGAAAAAAGTTACTTCAAACTTAAAAAACAAAAATATGACGAAAAATATCCATTAAAATTAATATTTTTATAACCAGAGTTTCGTGTTCAGGATCTTAATACTTAAGACCAATGCATACTGTACCTAGAAGGAAAAAAGATGACGTCATCAAAACCTGGGCTCAGATGTAGTAACTCATCGCTTTTGCCGTATATCGTAAGCTTTTATGCAAAAAGTGTGAAATTTTTAAATAGATCAATAAAATTGTGCTGACTTTTTGGATTCTCATGGGAGGCAAGGGCCCCTCCAGGGTTTTAATTGCAACCATGTTATAAACTTGAGACATCCTGATAGCCCTTAATAAATTAAGAACAGTTTAGAACATTTTTTATAAAATACAAACCTGAACAATTATGGGGCATTGAAATTGTATTTAACTTATTTAAATCATCTATATTCTCAAAGTCCAAGCCCAACAACTAGACAGCAATGGGTTTGTTTATTTTGTTTATAGATCTGTTATTAAAATGAATCTATTCTACTCAGTCATAATAGTTTTACCGAATTTTTAAATGTGAATTCCAAAACGTTTTCTCCCTTTTTACTTTCTCTACTGGTAAGTAGGGGAAGTATTGTATTCCACCCAAAAATTCGATGCCGAGATTTCACCGGAAATATATGTTTTGAGACCCCCTGAATCCAAAAAAAGCATTTTTAGAAAAAGGTCCGTGTGTGTGTCTGCGTGTCAGTCTGTCAGTCTGTGGACAGCATAGTTCAAAAACCAAAAGTCGGTTAAAAACCAAAGTTGGTATTTAAGTTTATTGTCATTCAAGGATGCGACACGAAGATTTTGAAGAAAATAGCCCCACCCTAAACTACCCTTTACATGGAACATTTTTCGAAAATTTTTATTTTCCTGAAAATGGCTCTAACGATTTTGATTAAAATGTCATATGTTTGAGATATTTTGATGACAAATGAAATTTATATCTTGAATTTTCTGGCTATAGCCCCTGTAGTCGTATTTACTCTGGACGAATTTTGCATAACTGGTAAACCGTTAGAGATAGACAAAATCTTGCAGTACGAAAAATGTAGATCTTGCTAAAATACACAATTTATGTCTCAATAAATTTTCTTGTAGGGTGAACCATTTCGGAGATATTCCTTGTTATGTGTGTGAGTTTCGGAAAACTTAGAACTTTAGCGAAATGCAACAACGTTGTTCATTTTTTTTTTTTTTTATATGTTAATCGTGCAAAGAGAACGGAATCTCAAAGCTTTAAAAGATTTGACTATCGCACAAAGCCTTCTGTATTCTAATATTCCCCTTGTACCTACAAGGACATAAGCAATAAGATAATTTGTACGAATCTTTATCTTAACTAACACGAAGAAGATAAAGGAATAAGAGTTTGTTAGAATGGTTAGTACAAGAGTAGAGAAAGTCATGTGAGTGCAACACATCAGATTTTTTAAATTTGTCTACTATGTACAGTAGGCAGGTAACGTATTGTATTCCATCTAAAAATTCGATACAGAAATTTCACCGGAAATACATGTTTTGAAACGCCTCTGAACAGCGTAAATGAAAAAACAAAAAAGTCGATTAAATATCAAACTTGGTATTTAAGTTAAGCAACTAACAAGAATGCGACACAAAGATTTTCAAGAGAATTCCCCCATCCTTTACATTGAACAATTTCCGAAAGTAGTTAATTCTCAAAAACGGCTGTAAAGATTTTGATTAAAATAGCATATGTGTAAGATATTTTCATAACAAATGAAATGTGTAGATATCTTAAATTTTCTGGGAATACCTATCTTCAGAAGTGCTGTTAATTGTGGAGAACTTTTGCATGGTTGACAGTTTTGATAAAGTACTGAAAGTACAGAAGATCACTGAGGGAAGTTGACGAAACATGCCTAGCAGTGCATCCAACTTTTTAATTTTGGATCAAACAATAATATGCCTAGTGTAAAATATGAGAATAAAGCTTGAAACACACGTGATTCATTATACTCACGTGTAGGCAATTACCTACATATGATATGATTTCACCCTACTCATGGCGGCGCCGTGGCCGAGCGGTTAGCGCGCTCGCCTACCACCTAGGCGGCCCGGGTTCGATCCCAGGGACCCGCATGTGGTATTCGTGGTGGACGAAGCGGCGTCAGGGCGGGTTTTCTTCCGGGTACTCCGGTTTCCCCCGCCATCTCATTCCACCGGTGCTCCATCTTCATTCCATGTATCATCAGTGTCACCGCCTGCGGTGCCGTAGTAGTAAAAGCGGGCGTTAAACACTACAAACAAACCCTACTCATCAGAAAACCCGCAGTTTGCACCCTGTTGGACACAGTCACCAGGTTTAAGGGAACACTAAACATATTTTAGCCTGTTTGGTCAAAGAAATCGATTTTTGAATTTTTAGTTCAAAAAATCTGATGTGTTGCACTGACATGACTTTCTCATCTCTTGTACTAACTATTCTTACAACCCCCTATTCCTACATCTTCGCGTTAGTTGAGATAAACATTTGCAGAAATTATCTTATTCCTTATTTCCTTGTAGGTACAAAGAGAATATGGGAATCAAGTAGGCTTTGAGTGACACTCAATTTTTTTAAAGCTTTGAGATTGCGTCCCCTTTGCAACAACATTAATAACTATCTTCCATTTGACGAGCGTTTAAGTACTCCAAAACTCACACAAATAACAAGGAATGTCTCTGAAATGGTTCACTCTACAAATAATGTATTTGACATAGATTGTGTTTTTTAGTACCTAATATCTACATTTCCTCTACAGTAAGACTTTGTCTATCTCTTACGGTTTACCAGTTATTCAAAAGTCATCCAGAGCAAACAGGACTACATGAGCTATAGCCAGAAAATTCAAAATATGCATTTCATTTCTCATAAAAATATATTAAACATATGGCATTTTAATCAAAATCCAAATTTTTCATGTAAAGGATGGTTTAGGGTGAAGCAATTTTCTTCAAAATCTTCTTCTAAAAATGTTTTTTTTTTTTTTTTTATTCAGGGGGGGGGGGGGCCTCAATTTCTGGCGAAATCTCGACAGAGAATTTTTGGGTGGAATACAATACTTCCTCTACTTACTATACATGGTAGAGAAAGCAATTTTTTTTACTTGATTCAGAAAACCTCAAAGCATATTTCTGGTGAAATCTCCACATAGAACAATACTTCCTCTACTTGTTATATGTAGTAGAGTAAGAAAAAATCTTATGTGTTGCACTCACATGACTTTCTCTATTCTAGTACTAACCATTCTTACAAACTCTTATTCCTATATCTTCTTCGTGTTAGTTAAAATAAACATTTGTACAAATTATCTTATTGCTTATTTCCTTGTAGGTGCAAGGGGAATATTGGAACACAGTAGGCTTTGTGCGATAGTCAAATGTTTGAGATTCTGTTGTCTTTGCACACGTAACATAAAAAAATGAATAACGATGACCCATTTCACGAAAGTTCTAAGTTTTCCGAAACTCACACACATAACAAGGAATATCTCCGAAATGGTTCATCCTACAAGAAAATTTATTGAGACATACATTGTGTATTTTAGCAAGATCTACATTTTTGTATATTATGATTTGGTCTATCTCTAACGGTTTACCACTTATGCAAAAGTCGTCCAGAGTGAATACGGCTACAGGGGCAATAGCCAGAAAATTCAATATAGGTAATTAAGGCACGCAAGACAGTGTTGCTCTTTACTTTTATTGTTAAAATTCAGTGTTTTAAAAATGTGACTGCGATAATGTTATCAGTTTTTATCAATGAACACTCATCTCGTTACGTGTGCGCACTGTTGTTGCCATAGCATCATTGCCTAAACCGTTTTAAGGACAAGGTTGGCAAAAGTGCCTTTCAACAAAGAGCATTGATCTTATCAGGACTTTCTTAACAATTTCATTAATAATGCAAAATGCAACGTGGAAATGTTTCTCTATCATTCCCTGTCCTCCCAGGTCAGGAAGTTCCTATGTACCTACCTATGTTATCTAATGTACAAAAAACCTAATCCCATTGTACCTATGTATACGAGTTAACACCATTGCCTATAGGCAATTCGTTAACAAATCTGTGTTCCACTCTACACTTGTACTAACTATTCTTATAAACTCTTATTCCTCTTATCTTCTTCATGATAGTCGAAATAAACATTTGCAGAACTTATCTTATTGCTAATTTCCTTGTAGGTACAAGGGGAGTATGGGAATACAGTAGGTACCTAGGCTTTAAACCATAGTCAAAATCTTTCAAAGCTTTCAAATTCCGTTCTCTTTGCACGGCCAAGAGATAAAAAGTGAATAACGACCTTACATTTGACAAGTGTAAAACTCACACAATCCGAAATGGTTCACTCCACAAAAAATTCATTTGGAGATAAATTGTGTATTTTAACGAGATCTACATATTTTGTATAGTAAGATTTGGGCTATCTCTAACGATTTACGAATTATTCAAAAGTCACCCAGATTAACAGTACTACATAAGCTGTAGTCAGAAAATTCAAAATATAGGTACCTACATTTCATTTGTCATAAAAATATCTTTTAAACACATGACATTTTAATCAAAATCGTTGAAGCGATTTTCCAGAAAATCAAAATTTTCGAAGAATTTTATATGTAAAGGGTGGTTTAGGGTGGAGCAATTTTCTTTAAAATCTTCATGTCGCATCCTTAAAAGATATTAAATTTAAATACCAACTTTGGCTTTTAGCCGATTTTTCGTTTTGAGTTATGTTGTCCACAGACATATAGACAGACACACACACTCAAACGGACCTTTTTCTGTTTTTTTTTATTTAGGGGGCTTCAAAACATGCATTTCGGATGAGATCTTGACATCGAAATCTTGGGTCGAATACAATACTACTTATACGTAGTAGAGAAAGTAAAAAACATATTATTAGATAACGTTCAGTGTGCGCGCTCATGTATGTGAATTCATATTCAGGTACACGTAGTTTTAACCTTCTAAACGCATTATTTTCCGTGGCCATTTTGAATTACTAGCGGTGTCTGTACTCGCTGCAATTTGGACACCCTTCAACGCGTTCCCTCCTTAAGAGGCGGTCCACTCCTTGGTTTACTCCCACCTTTTTTAGAACGGTTGCACTGATTGGCTGATCTAAGCCCACGTGAACAGCAGTTACAGCGACGCCTTCATTTGTGACTATCATTTCTCGATTGTGTTTCAACCAGAATAGATGCTTTATTGTGGATCAGGCAAATAAGTCAACTTTGTGATTAATATAAATTGGGAACATGGATGAGCAGAAGGAGAGAGATATGTCCAGAAGGGCTTTGAGGTGAGTTGATTAACTATTTGTATTTTGGAATTATGTTTTGTAATGTAGGCTCAGCAGGATTTCCCGATATGTTCGCCATCTTAGTAGTAAGATTAAAATGGACGGAATCTTTGATCGATTTTGTGAAATACAAAACTTAGTGTTGAACTTCAATGCTCTTTCGGGCCCTAGTGTGTAGGTTAATTTGGAGCGCACAACTAGATAAATGTGGTCGTCTGTTTTACTCGCTCGGTTTTTACTAAGCAGTAGGACTTTAATATAAATATTAAAACAAGATGGAAACTGTTTAACACAATTTCAGTTTAGTTAAATTAAGGGGCCACTGAATGCTGGACATTGTCAAGATGTTACATTTTGGGCACTTCGCCCTTATTTTAATACAGGCATGGGCGTCGCGAAGGGAGGGCAAGGGGGGGGGGGGGCCGCCCCTCCCTGGAACTTGGTCAACTTAATGTGCAATCAATTACTGACTATTAAACTACTATTTTAAAAGATCAATTTCTATTTAACACAAATTAACATGGTTATATGCAACGAATATTATAAATTTTGACAATAAAATAGTGAATTAATATTATCTTATTAGAAATTTGAAACATGTGCCCCCCCCCCCCTGGAAAAATGTCTGCCGACGCTCATGAATACAGGCATGTTATCATTTAAGGACAATATTACGCGTGAAAGGCTGAGAAAATAGATTTTTAGTTCCTCTACTAAATTACTGCGTTTCCATGGCGAATTCATACGTATTGAGGACTTCCCACATCCGCGATTGCATGATGGATTAATCCACAAATGAGATCGCTGTGGAAATGAAAGGTTTAAACAGAAATAATTCAAGCTTTTCTGTTTGTCACATGATTTAAGATCCAGTGGTTGACTGTTTCAATCTGTCTCCATGCGGTGTGCATTCCAATAAGAGAACTAAATGCGTATTGAATTTGCCTTGGAAACGCAGTACCTACCCATATTAAATATGGGCAGTTTTGTAATCGAACCAGAATTTTCGCATGTGTAGAAATGTGTAGTATTGACTTTTAACACAATTTTGCACTGTTTTATTGCACAAGTATTAGGAATACACCTTTAGGAAGAATTAGTAAACTAGCCAACAAAAAAGCTTTTTTCATACCTCCATGATAAAAGTAGGTGATTCTTCAGGAAAAAGATGGGCTGATTTTGAAAATTGCCACAGAAATTTCGAGGTCGAAATTTCACTCGAAAGGCTTTGAGGTCCCATTAACTCCCCCCCCCCCCCCCACACACACACACACACACACACACACAAAAAGAAGCATTTTTACTTTCTATACGACGTAAAGTAGAGAAAGTGTTGTATTCCACAAAAAAATTGTACCTAAGTCCAGAATACCTCGTAAATATATGTTTTGAAGCCCCCTGAACCCCCCACCCCAAAAAACATTTAGACGGTCTCTACTACGTGTAGTAATTGGAGGAAGTACTGTATTCCACCCAAAAGTTTTGTCTGGAGATTCCCTCGGAAATATATGTTTTGAGGTCCCTTGACCCCCCCCCCCCCCCAAAGCATTTTTACTTTCTCTGCGACGTATAGTAAGTAGCTACCTACAGTTTGTTCACCAGCTCAAGGTACCAGACAGAAACGCAGTATGACTCAGTACATCAGTAAATAATTGCAGACACACAATGATATCTGAAGCCCAACTTGTGCTTCTGATTGCAATTACCTACATTACGTGCAACCAGCTTCAGGTATCACTGTGTACCTACCTGGAATTGTTTACTGATCTACTCACTGGTTACATTCCTGCCAGGGACCTTGAGCTGGTGAACACAGTGTAGAGGAGCTATTGTACTCCACCCAAAAATTCTACTTCAAGATTTTGTCGGAAATGTATGTTTTGAGGCCCCCAGAATAACCCAAAAAAGTATTTCTACCTTCTCTCTACTGGTGTAAGTAAGCAGAGAAAGTATTGTACTCCACCCAAAAGTTCTACTTCCATATTTTGTCGGAAATATATGTTTTGAGGCCCCCTGAATAACCAAAAAAAGTATTTCTCATTTCTCTCTACTGGTATAAGTAAGCAGAGAAAGTATTGTAGTCCACCCAAAAATTCTACTTCCAGATTTTGTCGGAAATACATGTTTTGAGGCCCCCTGAATAACCCAAAAAAGTATTTCTGCTTTCTCTCTACTGGTATAAGTAAGCAGAGAAAGTATTGTACTCCACCCAAAAATTCTACTTCCAGATTTTGTCGGAAATACATGTTTTGAGGCCCCCTGAATAAGCCAAAAAATTACTTCTACTTTCTCTCTACTGGTATAAGTAAGCAGAGAAAGTATTGTACTCCACCCAAAAATTCTACTTCCAGATTTTGTCGGAAATGTATGTTTTGAGCCTCCCTGAATAACAAAAAAAGTATTTCTACTTTCTCTCTACTGGTATAAGTAAGCAGAGAAAGTATTGTAGTCCACCCAAAAATTCTACTTCCAGATTTTGTCGGAAATACATGTTTTGAGGCCCCCTGAATAACCCAAAAAAGTATTTCTACTTTCTCTCTACTGGTATAAGTAAGCAGAGAAAGTATTGTACTCCACCCAAAAATTCTACTTCCAGATTTTGTCGGAAATACATGTTTTGAGGCCCCCTGAATAAGCCAAAAAATTACTTCTACTTTCTCTCTACTGGTATAAGTAAGCAGAGAAAGTACTGTACTCCACCCAAAAGTTCTACTTCCAGATTTTGTCGGAAATATATGTTTTGAGGCCCCCTGAATAACCCAAAAAAGTATTTCTACTTTCTCTCTACTGTTATAAGTAAGCAGAGAAGGTATTGTACTCCACCAAAAAATTCGACTTCCAGATTATGTCGGAAATACATGTTTTGAGGCCCCCTGAATAACCCAAAAAAAGCATTTCTACTTTCTCCATTAATACTTATAGTAAGCAGTGGAAGTATTGCATTCCATTCAAAAATTCCCTCGCGTTTTGCTGAGAAATACAGGTTTTGAGGCCCCCTGAATAACCCAAAAAAGTATTTCTACTTTCTCTCTCCTGGTATAAGTAAGCAGAGAAAGTATTGTAGTCCACCCAAAAATTCTACTTCCAGATTTTGTTGGAAATGTATGTTTTGAGGCCCCCTGAATAAGCCAAAAAATTACTTCTACTTTCTCTCTACTGGTATAAGTAAGCAGAGAAAGTACTGTACTCCACCCAAAAGTTCTACTTCCAGATTTTGTCGGAAATATATGTTTTGAGGCCCCCTGAATAACCCAAAAAAGTATTTCTACTTTCTCTCTACTGTTGTAAGTAAGCAGAGAAGGTATTGTACTCCACCAAAAAATTCGACTTCCAGATTATGTCGGAAATACATGTTTTGAGGCCCCCTGAATAACCCAAAAAAAGCATTTCTACTTTCTCCATTAATACTTATAGTAAGCAGTGGAAGTATTGCATTCCATTCAAAAATTCTCTCGCGTTTTGCTGAGAAATACAGGTTTTGAGGCCCCCTGAATAACCCAAAAAAGTATTTCTACTTTCTCTCTCCTGGTATAAGTAAGCAGAGAAAGTATTGTAGTCCACCCAAAAATTCTACTTCCAGATTTTGTTGGAAATGTATGTTTTGAGGCCCCCTGAATAACCCAAAAAAGTATTTATACGTTCTCTCTACTGGTGTAAGTAAGCAGAGAAAGTATTGTAGTCCACCCAAAAATTCTACTTCCAGATTTTGTCGGAAATATATGTTTTGAGGTCTCCTGAAGAACCCAAAAAAGTATTTCTACTCTCTCTACTAATACCTATAGTAAGCAGAGGAAGTATTGCATTCCATCCAAAAATTCTCTCGGGTTTTGCTGGGAAATACATGTTTTGAGGGTCCCTGAACCCCACCGAAAAGCATTTTTACTTTCTCTACTAGGTAGAGCAAGTAGAGGAAGCACTGTGTTCCAGCCAAATATTTTATGGCGACATTTTCCCGGAAATACCTGTTTTGAGCCCCTCTTATCCCCTCCATCAGAAAGGCATTTTTACAATCTCTACTATGCATATTATGTAGAGGAGGTGCTACATTCGTCCCAAAAATTCTGTCGAAATTTCGTCGTGTATTCCACCCCAAAATTCGATGTAAACATTTCCTCGGAAATATGTTTTGAGGTCCCTCGTCTTCCTCCCTCCCCAAAAAAAGCATTTTTACTTTGTCTGCTACGTATAGTATGTAGAGGAAATGCTGTATTCCACCCAAAAGTTTTGTCTGGAGATTTCCTCGGAAATATATGTTTTGAGGTCCCTTGTCGCCCCCCCCCCCTCAAAAGCATTTTTACTTTCTCTGCTACGTATAGTATGTAGAGGAAGTGCTGTATTCCACCTAAAAGTTTTGTCTGGAGACTTCCCCGGAAATATATGTTTTGGGGTCCCTTGTCTCCCCCCCCAAAGCATTTTTACTTTCTCTGCTACCCATAGTATGTAGAGGAAGTGCTGTATTCCACCTAAAAGTTTTGTCTGGAGATTCCCTCGGAAATATATGTTTTGAGGTCCCTTGTCTCCCGCCCCCCCTAAGGCATTTTTACTTTCTCTGCTACGTATAGTATGTAGAGAAAGTGCTGTATTCCACCCAAAAGTTTTGTCTGGAGATTTTCTCGGAAATATATGTTTTGAGGTCCCTTGACCCCCCCTCCCCAAAAAAGCATTTTTACTTTCTCTGCTACGTATAGCATGTAGAGGAAGTGCTGTATTCCACCCAAAAGTTTTGTCTGGAGATTTCCTCGGAAATATATGTTTTGAGGTCCCTTGACCCCCCGCCCATAAGCATTTTTACTTTCTCTGCTACGTATAGTATGTAGAGGAAGTGCTGTATTCCACCTAAAAGTTTTGTCTGGAGATTTCCCCGGAAATATATGTTTTGAGGTCGCTTGTCTCCCCCCCCCCCCCAAAAAAAAAGCATTTTTACTTTCTCTGCAACGTATAGTATGTAGAGGAAGTGCTGTATTCCACCCAAAAGTTTTGTCTGGAGATTCCCTCGGAAATATATGTTTTGAGGTCCCTTGACCACCCCCCCCCCCCTCCAAAAGCATTTTACTTTCTCTGCTACGTATAGTAAGTACCTCCAGTTTGTTCACCAGCTCAAGGTCCCTGACAGAAATGCAGTATGACTCAGTACATCAGTAAATAATTGCAGACACACAATGATATCTGAAGCCCAACTTGTGCTTCTGATTGCAATTACCTACATTACGTGCAACCAGCTTCAGGTATCACTGTGTACCTAACTGGAATTGTTTACTGATCTACTCACTGGTTACATCCCTGCCAGGGACCTTGAGCTGGTGAACACAGTGTAGAGGAGCTATTGTACTCCACCCAAAAATTCTACTTCCAGATTTTGTCGGAAATGTATGTTTTGAGGCCCTCAGAATAACCCAACAAAGTATTTCTGCCTTCTCTCTACTGGTGTAAGTAAGCAGAGAAAGTCTTGTAGTCCACCCAAAAATTCTACTTCCAGATTTTGTCGGAAATACATGTTTTGAGGCCCCCTGAATAACCCAAAAAAGTATTTCTACTTTCTCTCTACTGGTATAAGTAAGCAGAGAAAGTATTGTACTCCACCCAAAAATTCTACTTCCAGATGTTGTCGGAAATACATGTTTTGAGGCCCCCTGAATAAGCCAAAAAATTACTTCTACTTTCTCTCTACTGGTATAAGTAAGCAGAGAAAGTACTGTACTCCACCCAAAAGTTCCACTTCCAGATTTTGTCGGAAATATATGTTTTGAGGCCCCCTGAATAACCCAAAAAAGTATTTCTACTTTCTCTCTACTGTTATAAGTAAGGAGAGAAGGTATTGTACTTCACCAAAAAATTCGACTTCCAGATTATGTCGGAAATACATGTTTTGAGGCCCCCTGAATAACCCAAAAAAAGCATTTCTACTTTCTCCATTAATACCTATAGTAAGCAGTGGAAGTATTGCATTCCATTCAAAAATTCTCTCGCGTTTTGCTGAGAAATACATGTTTTGAGGCCCCCTGAATAACCCAAAAAAGTATTTCTACTTTCTCTCTCCTGGTATAAGTAAGCAGAGAAAGTATTGTAGTCCACCCAAAAATTCTACTTCCAGATTTTGTTGGAAATGTATGTTTTGAGGCCCCCTGAATAACCCAAAAAAGTATTTATACGTTCTCTCTACTGGTGTAAGTAAACAGAGAAAGTATTGTAGTCCACCTAAAAATTCTACTTCCAGATTTTGTCGGAAATATATGTTTTGAGGTCTCCTGAATAACCCAAAAAAGTATTTCTACTCTCTCTACTAATACCTATAGTAAGCAGAGGAAGTATTGCATTCCATTCAAAAACTCTCTCGCGTTTTGCTGAGAAATACATGTTTTGAGGCCCCCTGAATAACCCAAAAAAGTATTTCTACTTTCTCTCTATTGGTATAAGTAGGCAGAGAAGGTATTGTAGTCCACCCAAAAATTCTACTTCCAGATTTTGTCGGAAATGTATGTTTTAAGGCCCCCTGAAAAACCCAAAAAAGTATTTCTACTTTCTCTCTACAGGTGTAAGTAAGCAGAGAAAGTATTGTAGTCCACCCAAAAATTCTACTTCCAGATTTTATCGGAAATATATGTTTTGAGGCCCCCTGAATAACCCGAAAAAGTATTTCTACTCTCTCTACTAATACGTATAGTAAGCAGAGAAAGAATTGTACTCCACCCAAAAATTCTACTTCCAGATTTTGTCGGAAATATGTTTTGAGGCCCCCTGAATAACCTAAAAAAAGTATTTCTACTTTCTCTCTACTGGTGTAAGTAAGCAGAGAAAGTATTGTAGTCCACCCAAAAATTCTACTTCCAGATTTTGTCGGAAATGTATGTTTTGGGGCCCCATGAATAACCCCAAAAAAGTATTTCTGCTTTCTCTCTGCTGGTGTAAGTAAGCAGAGAAGGTATTGTAGTCCACCCAAAAATTCTACTTCCAGATATTGTCGGAAATATATGTTTTGAGGCCCCCTGAATAACGCAAAAAGGTATTTCTACTATCTCTCTACTGGCATAAAAATCTCTACTTCCAGATTTTGTCGGAAATATATGTTTTGAGGCCCCCTGAATAACCCCAAAAGGAATTTCTACTTTCTCTCTACTGGTAGAAAAAATTCTACTTCCAGATTTTGTCGGAAATATATGTTTTGAGGCCCCCTGAATAACCCAAAAAAGTATTTCTACTTTCTCTACTAATACCTATAGTAAGCAGAGGAAGGATTGCATTCCATCCAAAAATTCTCTCGGGTTTTGCTGGGAAATACATGTTTTGAGGGTTGCTGAACCCCACCGAAAAGCATTTTTACTTTCTCTACTAGGTAGAGCAAGTAGAGGAAGCACTGTGTTCCACCCAAATATTTTATGGCGACATTTTCCCGGAAATACCTGTTTTGAGCCCCTCTTATCCGCTCCATCAGAAAGGCATTTTTACAATTTCTACTATGCATATTATGTAGAGGAGGTGCTACAGTCGTCCCAAAAATTCAATGGAAATTTCGTCGTGTATTCAACCCCAAAATTCGATGTAAACATTTCCTCGGAAATATGTTTTGAGGTCCCTTGATCCCCACTCCCAAAAGCTTTTTTACTTTCTCTGCTACGTATAGTATGTAGAGGAAGTGTTTTCCACTCAAAAATTCTATGTCGAGATTTGCTCGGAGATATGTTTTGACGTTACCTGAGGCAAAAAAAAAAAAAAAAAAGCATTTTTATTTTGTCTACTACTAATAGCAATTGGAGGAAATACTGTATTCCACTCAAAAGTTTTGTCTGGAGATTCCCTCGGAAATATATGTTTTGAGGTCCGTTGTCTCCCCCCCCCCCACCCAAAAAAAAAGCATTTTTACTTTCTCTGCTACGTATAGTATGTAGAGGAAGTGCTGTATTCATCCTAAAAGTTTTGTCTGGTGATTCCCTCGGAAATATATGTTTTGAGGTCCCTTGTATCCCCCCCACAAAAAAGTATTTTTACTTTCTCTGCTACGTATAGAATGTAGAGGAAGTGCTGTATTCATCCTAAAAGTTTTGTCTGGAGATTCCCTCGGAAATATATGTTTTGAGGTCCCTTGTCTCCCCCTCCCCAAAAAAAAAACATTTTTACTTTCTCTGCTACGTATAGTATGTAGAGGAAGCACTGTATTCCACCCAAAAGTTTTGTCTGCAGATTCCCTCGGAAATATATGTTTTGAGGTCCCTTGTCTCCCCCCCGCCAAAAAAAAAGCATTTTTACTTTCTCTGCTACGTATAGTATGTAGAGGAAGTGCTGTATTCCACCCAAAAGTTTTGTCTGCAGATTCCCTCGGAAATATATGTTTTGAGGTCCCTTGTTTCCCCCCCCCCCAAAAAGAAAAGCATTTTTACTTTCTCTGCTACGTATAGTATGTAGAGGAAGTGCTGTATTCATCCTAAAAGTTTTGTCTGGAGGTTCCCTCGGATATATATGTTTTGAGGTCCCATGTCTTCCCCCCCCCCCAAAAAAAAAGCTTTTTTACTTTCTCTCCTACGTATAGTATGTAGAGGAAGTACTGTATTCCAACTAAATGTTTTGTCTGGAGATTTCCTCGGAAATATATGTTTTGAGGTCCCTTCACCCCCCCGCCCCCAAAAGCATTTTTACTTTCTCTGCTACGTATAGTATGTAGAGGAAGTGCTGTATTCCACCCAAAAGTTTTGTCTGGAGATTTCCTCGGAAATATATGTTTTGAGGTCCCTTGTCTCTCCCCCCCCCCCAAAAAAAAAGCATTTTTACTTTCTCTGCTACGTATAGTATTAAGAGGAAGTGCTGTATTCCACCCAAAAGTTTTGTCTGGAGATTTCTTCGGAAATATATGTTTTGAGGTCCCTTGACCCCCCCCCAAAGCATTTTTACTTTCTCTGCTGCGTATAGTAAGTAGCTACCTACAGTTTGTTCACCAGCTCAAGGTACCAGACAGAAATGCAGTATGACTAAGTGCATTAGTAAATAATTGCAGACACACAATGATATCTGAAGCCCAACTTGTGCTTCTGATTGCAATTACCTACATTACGTGCAACCAGCAACAAAAGTCTAGCTTCAGGTATCACTGTGTACCTACCTGGAATTGTTTACTGATCTACTCACTGGTTACATTCCTGCCAGGGACCTTGAGCTGGTGAACACAGTGTAGAGGAGCTATTGTACTCCACCCAAAAATTCTACTTCCAGATTTTGTCGGAAATGTATGTTTTGAGGCCCCCTGAATAACCCAAAAAAGTATTTCTACTTTCTGTCTTCTGGTATAAGTAAGCACAGAAAGCATTGTACTCCACCCAAAAATTCTACTTCCAGATTTTGTCGGAAATGTATGTTTTGAGGCCCCCTGAATAACCCAAAAAAAGTATTTCTACTTTCTTTCTACTGGTATAAGTAAGCAGAGAAAGTATTGTAGTCCACCCAAAAATTCTACTTCCAGATTTTGTCGGAAATGTTTTGAGGCCCCCTGAATAACCCAAAAAAAGTATTTCTACTTTCTCTCTACTGGTATAAGTAAGCAGAGAAAGTATTGTAGTCCACCCAAAAATTCTACTTTCAGATTTTGTCGGAAATGTATATTTTGAGGTCCCCTGAATAACCCAAAAAAAGTATTTCTACTTTCTCTCTACGGGTATAAGTAAGCAGAGAAAGTATTGTATTCCATCCAAAAATTCTCTCGGGTTTGGCTGGGAAATACATGTTTTGAGGGTCGCTGAACCCCACTGAAAAACACTTTTGCTTTCTCTACTACGTAGAGCAAGTAGAGGAAGCACTGTGTTCCACCCAAATATTTTATGGCGACATTTTCCCGGAAATACCTGTTTTAAGGTCCCCTTATCCCCTCCTTCAGAAAAGCATTGTTACGTTCTCTACTATGCATATTATGTAGAGGAGGTGCTACATTCGTCCCAAAAATTCTGTCGAAATTTCGTCGGAAATATGTTTTGAGGTCCCCTGGACACCCCCCCCCCCCCAAATCATTTTATGTTTCTCTACTAGGTACAGCAAGTAGAGAAATTATTCTTTTCCACCGAAGAATTTTATGTCGAGATATGCTCGGAAATATGTTTTGAGGCCCCCTGAGATCTCACAACAAAGAATTGTTACCTTCTCTACTATGCGTAGCAAGTAGAAGTATTGTATTCCACCCCAAAATTCGATGTAAACATTTCCTCGGGAATATGTTTTGAGGTCCCTTGATGCCTCCACCCAAAAGCATTTTTACTTTCTCTGCTACGTATAGTAAGTACCTACCTACAGTTTGTTCACCAGCTCAAGGTCCCTGAGAGAAATACAGTATGACTCAGTACATCAGTAAATAATTGCAGACACACAATGATATCTGAAGCCCAACTTGTGCTTCTGATTGCAATTACCTACATTACGTGCAACCAGCAACAAATGTCTACCTTCAGGTATCACTGTGTACCTACCTGGAATTGTTTACTGATCTACTCATTGGTTACATCCCTGCCAGGGACCTTGAGCTGGTGAACACAGTGTGGAGGAGCTATTGTACTCCACCCAAAAACTCTACCTCTAGATTTTGTCGGAAATATATGTTTTGAGGCGCCCTGAATAACCCAAAAAAGTATTTCTACTTTCTCTCTACTGGTGTAAGTAAGCAGAGAAAGTATTGTAGTCCACCCAAAAATTCTACTTCCAGATTTTGTCGGAAATATATGTTTTGAGGCCCCCTGAATAACCCAAGAAAGTATTTCTACTTTCTTTCTACTGGTGTAAGTAAGCAGAGAAAGTATTGTAGTCCACCCAAAAATTTTACTTCCAGATTTTGTCGGAAATGTATGTTTTGAGGCCCCCTGAATAACCAAAAAAAAGTATTTCCACTTTCTCTCTACTGGTGTAAGTAAGCAGAGAAAGTATTGTAGTCCACCCATAAATTCTACTTCCAGACTTTGTCGGAAGTATATGTTTTGAGGCCCCCTGAATAACCCAAAAAGGTATTTCTACTTTCACTCTACTGGTATAAAAAATTCTACTTCCAGATTTTGTCGGAAATATATGTTGTGAGCCCCCTGAGCTCCCACAACAAAGAATTGTTACCTTCTCTACTATGCATAGCAAGTAGAAGTATTGTATTTCACCCCAAAATTCGATGTAAACATTTCCTCGGAAATATGTTTTGAGGTCCCTTGATCCCCACCCCCAAAAGCTTTTTTACTTTTTCTGCTACGTATAGTATGTAGAGGAAGTGTTTTCCACTCAAAAATTCCATGTCGAGATTTGCTCGGAGATATGTTTTAAGGCCCCCTGAGGCCCAAAAAAAAAAAAACATTTTGGGTTATCTACTACGTATGGTATGTAGAAGAAGTACTGTATTCCACCCAAAAGTTTTGTCTGGAGATTTCCTCGGAAATATACGTTTTGAGGTCCCTTGACACCCCCCCCCCTCCAAAAGCATTTTTACTTTCTCTGCTACGTATAGTATGTAGAGGAAGTGCTGTATTCCACCTAAAAGTTTTGTCTGCAGATTTCCTAGGAAATATATGTTTTGAGGTCCCTTGACACCCCCCCCCCCAAAAGCATTTTTACTTTCTGTGCTACGTATAGTAAGTACCTACAGTTTGTTCACCAGCTCAAGGTCCCTGACACAAATGCAGTATGACTCAGTACATCCGTAAATAATTGCAGACACACAATGATATCTGAAGCCCAACTTGTGCTTCTGATTGCAATTACCTACATTACGTGCAACCAGCTTCAGGTATCACTGTGTAGCTACCTGGAATTGTTTACTGATCTACTCACTGGTTACATTCCTGCCAGGGACCTTGAGCTGGTGAACACAGTGTAGAGGAGCTATTGTACTCCACGCAAAAATTCTACTTCCAGATTTTGTCGGAAATACATGTTTTGAGGCCCCATGAAGAACCCAAAAAAGTATTTCTACTTTCTCTCTACTGGTATAAGTAAGCAGAGAAAGTATTGTACTCCACCCAAAAATTCTACTTCCAGATTTTGTCGGAAATACATGTTTTGAGGCCTCCTGAATAACCCAAAAAAGTATTTCTACTTTCTCTCTACTGGTATAAGTAAGCAGAGAAAGTATTGTACTCCACCCAAAAGTTCTACTTCCAGATTTTGTCGGAAATACATGTTTTGAGGCCCCCTGAATAACCCAAAAAAGTATTTCTACTTTCTGTCTACTGGTATAAGTAAACAGAGAAAGTACTGTACTCCAACCAACAGTTCTACTTCCAGATTTTGTCGGAAATATATGTTTTGAGGACCCCTGAATAACCCAAAAAAGTATTTCTACTATCTCTCTACTGGTATAAGTAAGCAGAGAAAGTATTGTAGTACACCGAAAAATTTTACTTCCAGATTTCGTCGGAAATATGTTTTGAGGCCCCCTGAATAACCCAACAGAGTATTTCTACTTTCTCTCCACTGGTATAAGTAAGCAGAGAAAGTATGGTGGTCCACCCAAAAATTCTACTTTCAGATTTTGTCGCAAATGTATGTTTTGAGGCCCCCTGAATAACCCAAAAACGTATTTCTACTCTCTCTACTAATACCTATAATAAGCAGAGAAAGAATTGTACTCCACCCCAAAAATTCTACTTCCAGATTTTGTCGCAAATATATGTTTTGAGGCCCCCTGAGACCCCACAACAAAGAATTGTTACCTTCTCTACTATGCATAGCAAGTAGAAATATTGTATTCCACCCCAAAATTCGATGAAAACATTTTCACGGAAATATGTTTTGAGGTCCCTTGATCCCCACCCCAAAAGCTTTTTTACTTTCTCTGCTACGTATAGTATGTAGAGGAAGTATTGTTTTCCACTAAAAAATTCTATGTCAAGATTTGCTCGGAGATATGTTTCGACGTCCCCTGAGGCCCAAAAATAGCATTTTTGGTTTCTGTGCTACGTATAGTATAATTGGAGGAAGTACTGTATTCCACCCAAAAGTTTTGTCTGGAGATTTCCTCGGAAATATATGTTTTGAGGTCCCTTGACCCCCCCCCCGCCCCCAAAAGTATTTTTACTTTCTCTGCTACGTATAGTAAGTACCTACAGTTTGTTCACCAGCTCAAGGTACCTGACAGAAATGCAGTATGACTCAGTACATCAGTAAATAATTGCAGACACACAATGATATCTGACGCCCAACTTGTGCTTCTGATTGCAATTGCCTACATTACGTGCAACCAGCTTCAGGTATCACTGTGTACCTACCTGGAATTGTTTACTGATCTACTCACTGGTCACATTCCTGCCAGGGACCTTGAGCTGGTGAACACAGTGTAGAGGAGCTATTGTACTCCACCCAAAAATTCTACTTCCAGATTTTGTCGGAAATAAATGTTTTGAGACCCCCTGAATAACCCAAAAAAGTATTTCTACTTTCTCTACTAATACCTATAGTAAGCAGAGGAGGTATTGCATTCCATCCAAAAATTCTCTCGGGTTTTGCTGGGAAATACATGTTTTGAGGGTCGCTGAACCCCACCGAATAGCATTTTTGCTTTCTCTACTACGTAGAGCAAGTAGAGTAAGAACTGTGTTCCACCCAAATATTTTATAGCGACATTTTCCCGGAAATACCTGTTTTGAGGCCCCCTTATCCCCTCCTGAATAACCCCAAAAAGTATTTCTACTTTCTCTCTACCGGTATAAGTAAGCAGAGAAAGTATTGTACTCCACCCAAAAATTCTACTTCCAGATTTTGTCGGAAATACATGTTTTGAGACCCCCTGAATAACCCAAAAAAGTATTTCTGCTTTCTCTCTACTGGTATAAGTAAGCAGAGAAAGTATTGTACTCCACCCAAAAAATTCACTTCCAGATTTTGTCGGAAATACATGTTTTGAGGCCCCCTGAATAACCCAAAAAAGTATTTCTACTTTCTCTCTACTGGTATAAGTAGGCAGAGAAAGTATTGTACTCCACCCAAAAATTCTACTTCTAGATTCTGTCGGAAATATGTCTTGAGGCCCCCTGAATAACCCAAAAAAGTATTTCTACTTTCTCTCTACTGGTATAAGTAAGCAGAGAAAGTATTGTACTCCACCCAAAAATTCTACTTCCAGATTTTGTCGGAAATACATATTTTGAGGCCCCCTGAATAAGCCAAAAAAGTATTTCTACTTTCTCTCTACTGGTATAAGTAAGCAGAGAAAGTATTGTACTCCACCCAAAAGTTCTACTTCCAGATTTTGTCGGAAATGTGTGTTTTGAGGCCCCCTGAATAAGCCAGAGAAGTATTTCTACTTTCTCTCTACTGGTATAAGTAAGCAGAGAAAGTATTGTACTCCACCCCAAAATTCTACTTCTAGATTTCTTCGGAAATACATGTTTTGAGGCCCCCTGAATAACCCAAAAAAAGTATTTCTACTTTCTCTACTAATACCTATAGTAAGCAGTGGAGGTATTGCATTCCATTCAAAAATTCACTCGGGTTTTGCTGGGAAATACATGTTTTGAGGGTCGCTGAACCCCACCGTGAGCATTTTTGCTTTCTCTACTACGTAGAGCAAGTAGAGGAAGCACTATGTTCCACCCAAATATTTTATAGCGACATTTTCCCGGAAATACCTGTTTTGAGGCCCCCTTATCCCCTCCAGAATAACCCAAAAAAGTATTTCTACTTTCCCTCTTGTGGTATAAGTAAGCAGAGAAAGTATTGTATTCCACCCAAAAATTCTACTTCTAGATTCTGTCGGAAATATATGTTTTGAGGCCCCCTGAATAACCCAAAAAAGTATTTCTACTTTCTCTCTACTGGCATAAGTAAGCAGAGAAAGTATTGTACTCCACCCAAAAATTCTACTTCCAGATTTTGTCGGAAATACACATTTTGAGGCCCCCTGAATAAGCCAAAAAAGTATTTCTACTTTCTCTCTACTGGTATAAGTAAGCAGAGAAAGTATTGTACTCCACCCAAAAGTTCTACTTCCAGATTTTGTCGGAAATGTGTGTTTTGAGGCCCCCTGAATAAGCCAGAAAACTATTTCTACTTTCTCTCTACTGGTATAAGTAAGCAGAGAAAGTATTGTACTCCACCCAAAAATTCTACTTCCAGATTATGTTGGAAATACATGTTTTGAGGCCCCCTGAATAACTCAAAAAAGTATTTCTACTTTCTCTCTACTGGTATATGTAAGCCGAGAAGGCATTGTACTCCACCCAAAAATTCTACTTCCAGATTTTGTTGGAAATACATGTTTTGAGGCCCCCTGAATAACCCCAAAAAAGTATTTCTACTTTCTCTCTACTGGTATAAGTAAGCCGAGAAGGCATTGTACTCCACCCAAAAATTCTACTTCCAGATTTTGTCGGAAATACATGTTTTGAGGCCCATTGAATAACCCAACAAAGTATTTCTACTTTCTCTCTACTGGTATAAGTAAGCAGAGAAAGTATTGTACTCCACCCAAAAATTCTACTTCCAGATTTTGCCGGAAATACATGTTTTGAGGCCTCCTGAATAACCCCAAAAAAGTAATTCTACTTTCTCTCTACTGGTATAAGTAAGCAGAGAAAGTATTGTATTCCATCCAAAAATTCTACTTCAGATTTTGTCGGAAATATATGTTTTGAAGCCCCCAGAATAACGCAAAAAAGTTTTTCTACTTTCTCTCTACTGGTATAAGTAATCAGAGAAAGTATTGTACTCCACCCAAAAATTCTGTTTCCAGATTTTGTCGGAAATACATGTTTTGAGGCCCCCTGAATAACCCAAAAAAGTATTTCTACTTTCTCTACTAATACCTATAGTAAGCAGAGAAAGAATTGCATTCCATCCAATAATTCTCTCGGGATTTGCTGGGAAATACATGTTTTGAGGGCCGCTGAACCCCACCGAAAAGCATTTTTGCTTTCTCTACTACGTAGAGCAAGTAGAGGAAGCACTGTGTTCCACCCAAATATTTTATGGCGACATTTTCCCGGAAATAACTGTTTTGAGGCCCCTTTATCCCCTCCTTCAGAAAAACATTTTTACGTTCTCTACTATGCATATTATGTAGAGGAGGTGCTTCATTCGTCCCAAAAACTCTGTCGAAATTTCGTTGGAAATTGTTTTGAGGTCCCCGGTACACCACAAAAGGCATGTTAACGTTGTCTACGACGTAGGTATAGAAAGTGGAGAAAGTATTCTATTCCACCCAAAAGTTTCTTGTAGAGACATCCTCGGTAATACATGTTTTGAGGGCACTCCCCCCCCTGAGGCTCCCAAAAAGCATTTCTACTTTCTCTTCTATCTATAGTAAGTAGAGGAAGTATTGGTTACCGCTCAAAAATTCTACTTCGAGATTTGTTCGGAAAATATATGTTTTAAGGTCCCCTGGACACCCCCAACCAAAGCATTTTATTTTTATGTACTAGGTACAGCAACTAGAGAAATTATTCTTTTCCACCGAAAAAAATTATGTCGATATGTGCTCGGAAATATGTTTTGAGGTCCCTTGATCCCCACCCCCAAAAGCTTCTTTACTTTCTCTGCCACGTATAGTATGTAGAGGAAGTTTTTTCCACTCAAAAATTCCATGTCGAGATTTGCTCGGAGATATGTTTTGAAGCCCCCTGAGGCCCAAAGAAAGCATTTTGGGTTTCTCTACTACGTATAGTATGTAGAGGAAGTACTGTATTCCAACCAAAAGTTTTGTCTGGAGATTTCTTCGGAAATATATGTTTTGAGGTCCCTTGAACCCCCCCCCCCCGAAAGAATTTTTACTTTCTCTGCTACGTATTTTATGTAGAAGAAGTGCTGTGTTCCACCTAAAAGTTTTGTCGGGAGATTCCCTCGGAAATATATGTTTTGAGGTCCCTTGACGCCCCCCTCCAAAGCATTTTTACTTTCTCTGCTACGTATAGTATGTAGAAGAAGTGCTGTATTCCACCTAAAAGTTTTGTCGGGAGATTCCCTCGGAAATATCTGTTTTGAAGTCCCTTGACCCCCCCCCCAAAGCACTTTTACCTTCTCTGCTGCGTATAGTAAGTACCTACCTACAGTTTGTTCACCAGCTCAAGGTCCCTGACACAAATGCAGTATGACTCAGTGCATCAGTAAATAATTGCAGACACACAATGATATCTGAAGCCCAACTTGTGCTTCTGATTGCAATTACCTACATTACGTGCAACCAGCTTCAGGTATCACTGTGTACCTACCTGGAATTGTTTACTGATCTACTCACTGGTTACATTCCTGCCAGGGACCTTGAGCTGGTGAACACAGTGTAGAGGAGCTATTGTACTCCACCCAAAAATTCTACTTCCAGATTTTGTCGGAAATATGTTTTGAGGCCCCATGAATAACCCAAAAAAGTATTTCTACTTTCTCTCTACTGGTATAATTAAGCAGAGAAACTATTGTACTCCACCCAAAAATTCTACTTCCAGATTTTGTCGGAAATACATGTTTTGAGGCCCCATGAATAACCCAAAAAAGTATTTCTATTTTCTCTCTACTGGTATCAGTAAGCAGAGAAAGTATTGTACTCCACCCAAAAATTCTACTTCCAGATTTTGTCGGAAAGACATGTTTTTAGGCCCCATGAATAACCCAAAAAAGTATTTCTACTTTCTCTCTACTGGTATAATTAAGCAGAGAAAGTATTGTACTCCACCCAAAAATTCTACTTCCAGATTTTGTCGGAAATATATGTTTTGAGGCCCCCCTGAATAACCCAAAAAATATTTCTACTTTCTCTCTACTGGTATAAGTAAGCAGAGAAAGTATTGTACTCCACCCAAAAATTCTACTTCCAGATTTTCTCGGAAATATATGTTTTGAGGCCCCCTGAATAACCCAAAAAAGTATTTCTACTTTCTCTCTACTGGTATAAGTAAGCAGAGAAAGTATTTTAGTCCACCCAAAAATTCTACTTCCAGATTTTGTCGGACATGTATGTTTTGAGGCCCCCTGAATAACCCAAAAAGGTATTTCTACTTTCTCTACTAATACCTATAGTAAGCAGAGAAAGAATTGTACTCCACCCAAAAATTCTACTTCCAGATTTTGTCGGAAATATATGTTTTGAGGCCCCCTGAATAACCCAACAGAGTATTTCTACTTTCTCTCCACTGGTATAAGTAAGCAGAGAAAGTATGGTGGTCTACCCAAAAATTCTACTTTCAGATTTTGTCGGAAATGTATGTTTTGAGGCCCCCTGAATAACCCAAAAAGGTATTTCTACTTTCTCTACTAATACCTATAGTAAGCAGAGAAAGAATTGTACTCCACCCAAAAATTCTACTTCCAGATTTTGTCGGAAATATATGTTTTGAGGCCCCCTGAATAACTCCAAAAAAGTAGTTCTACTTTCTCTACTAATACCTATAGTAAGCAGAGGAAGTATTGCATTCCATCCAAAAATTCTCTCGGGTTTTGCTGGGAAATACATGTTTTGAGGGTCGCTGGACCCCACCGAAAAGCATTTTTACTTTCTCTACTAGGTAGAGCAAGTAGAGGAAGCACTGTGTTCCAGCCAAATATTTTATGGCGACATTTTCCCGGAAATACCTGTTTTGAGCCCCTCCTATCCCCTCCATCAGAAAGGCATTTTTACGTTCTCTACTATGCATATTATGTAGAGGAGGTACTACAGTCGTCCGAAAAATTCTGTCGAAATTTTGTCGGAAATATGTTTTAAGGTCCCCTGGACACCTCCCCCGCCCAAAGGATTTTATGTTTCTGTACTAGGTACAGCAACTAGAGAAATTATTCTTTTCCACCGAAAAATTTTATGTCGAGTATGCTCGGAAATATGTTTTGAGCCCCCTGAGCTCCAACAACAAAGAATTGTTACCTTCTCTACTACGCATAGCAAGTAGAAGCATTGTATTCCACCCCAAAATTCGCTGTAAACATTTCCTCGGAAATATGTCTTGAGGTCCCTTAATCCCCACCCCCAAAAGCTTTTTTACTTTTTCTGCTACGTATAGTATGTAGAGGAAGTGTTTTCCACCCAAAAATTCCATGTCGAGATTTGCTCGGAGATATGTTTTGAGGCCCCTTGACCCTCCCCCCAAAAGCATTTTTACTTTCTCTGCTACGTATAGTATGTAGAGGAAGTGTTCTATTCCACCCAAAAGTTTTGTCTGGAGATTTCCTCGGAAATATATGTTTTGAGGTCCCTTGACACCTCCCCCCCTCAATAGCATTTTTACTTTCTCTGCTACGTATAGTATGTAGAGGAAGTACTCTATTCCACCCAAAAGTTTTGTCTGGAGATTTCCTCGGAAATATATGTTTTGAGGTCCCTTGACACCCCCCCCCCCCTCAATAGCATTTTTACTTTCTCTGCTACGTATAGTATGTAGAGGAAGTACTGTATTTCCCCCAAAAGTTTTGTGTGGAGATTTCCTCGGAAATATATGTTTTGAGGTCTCTTGACACCCCCCCCCCCCCAAAAGCATTTTTACTTTCTCTGCTACGTATAGTAAGTACCTCCAGTTTGTTCAGCAGCTCAAGGTCCCAGACAGAAATGCAGTATGACTCAGTACATCAGTAAATAATTGCAGACACACAATGATATCTGAAGCCCAACTTGTGCTTCTGATTGCAATTACCTACATTACGTGCAACCAGCTTCAGGTATCACTGTGTACCTACCTGGAATTGTTTACTGATCTACTCACTGGTTACATTCCTGCCAGGGACCTTGAGCTGGTGAACACAGTGTAGAGGAGCTATTGTACTCCACCCAAAAATTCTACTTCCAGATTTTGTCGGAAATATGATTTGAGGCCCCCTTAATAACCCCAAAAAAGTATTTCTACTTTCTCTCTACTGGTATAAGTAAGCAGAGAAAGTATTGTAGTCCACCCAAAAATTCTACTTCCAGATTTTGTCGGAAATGTATGTTTTGAGGCCCCCTGAATAATCGAAAAAAAGTATTTCTACTTTCTCTCTACTGGTGTAACTAACCAGAGAAAGTATTGTAGTCCACCCAAAAATTCTACTTTCAGATTTTGTCGGAAATGTATGTTTTGAGGCCCCCTGAATAACCCAAAAAAAGTATTCCTACTTTCTCTCTACTGGTGTAAGTAAGCAGAGAAAGTATTGTAGTCCACCCAAAAATTCTACTTCCAGATTTTGTCGGAAATGTATGTTTTGAGGCCCCCTGAATAACCCCAAAAAAGTATTTCTACTTTCTCTCTACTGGTATATGTAAGCAGAGAAATTATTGTACTCCACCCAAAAATTCTACCTCCAGATTTGTCGGAAATATATGTTTTGAGGCCCCCTGAATAACCCCAAAAAGTATTTCTACTTTCTCACTACTGGTATAAGTAAGCAGAGAAAGTATTGTACTCCACCCTAAAATTCTACTTCTAGATTTTGTCGGTAATACATGTTTTGAGGCCCCCTGAATAACCCAAGAAGGTATTTCTACTTTCTCTCTACTGGTATAAGTAAGCCGAGAAAGTATTGTACTCCACCCTAAAATTCTACTTCCAGAGTTTGTCGAAAATGTATGTTTTGAGGCCCCCTGAATAACCCAAAAAAAGTATTTCTACTTTCTCTCTACTGGTGTAAGTAAGCAGAGAAAGTATTATAGTCCACCCAAAAATTCTACTTCCAGATTTTTTCGGAAATGTATGTTTTGAGGCTCCCTGAATAACCCCAAAAAAGTATTTCTACTTTCTCTCTACCGGTATAGGTAAGCAGAGAAAGTATTGTAGTCCACCCAAAAATTCTACTTCCAGATTTTGTCGGAAATGTATGTTTTGAGGCCCCTGAATAACCCAAAAAGGTACTTCTACTTTCTCTCTACTGGTATAAAAAATTCTACTTCCAGATTTCGTCGGAAATATATATTTTGAGGCCCCCTGAATAACCCAAACAAAGTATTTCTACTTTCTCTACTAAAATCTATAGTAAGCAGAGGAAGTATTGCATTCCATCCAAAAATTCTCTCGGGTTTTGCTGGGAAATACATGTTTTGAGGGTCGCTGTACCCCACCGAAAAGCATGTTTAGTTTCTCTACTACGTAGAGCAAGTAGAGGAAGCATTGTGTTCCACCTAAATATTTTATGGCGACATTTTCTCGGAAATACCTGTTTTGAGCCCCTCTTATCCCCTCCATCAGAAAGACATTTTTACAATCTCTACTATGCATATTATGTAGAGGAGGTGCTACATTCGTCCCAAAAATTCTGTCGAAATTTCGTCGTGTATTCCACCCCAAAATTCGATGTAAACATTTCCTCGGAAATATGTTTTGAGGTCCCTTGATCCCCGCCCCCAAAAGCTTTTTTACTTTCTCTGCTACGTATAGTATGTAGAGGAAGTGTTTTCCACTCAAAAATTCCATATCGAGATTTGCTCGGAGATATGTTTTGACGTCCCCTGAGGCAAAAAAAAAAGCATTTTTATTTTGTCTAGTTCTAATAGTAATTGCAGGAAATACTGTATTCCACCCAAAAATTTTGTCTGGAGATTCCCTCGGAAATATATGTTTTGAGGTCCCTTGTCCCCCCCCCAAAAAAAAAAATAAAGCATTTTTACTTTCTATGCTACGTATAGTATGTAGAGGAAGTACTGTATTCCACCCAAAAGTTTTGTCTGGAGATTTCCTCGGAAATATATGTTTTGATGTCCCTTGACCCTCCACCCCAAAAGCATTTTTACTTTCTCTGCTACTTATAGTATGTAGAGGAAGTGCTGTATTCCACCTAAAAGTTTTGTCTGGAGACTTCCTTGGAAATATATGTTTTGAGGTCCCTTGTCTCCCCACCCCCAAAAAAGCATTTTTACTTTCTCTGCTACGTATAGTATGTAGAGGAAGTGCTGTATTCCACCCAAAAGTTTTGTCTGGAGATTCCCTCGGAAATATATGTTTTGAGGTCCCTTGAACCCCCCCCCCCCCAAAAAAAAGCATTTTTACTTGCTCTGCTACGTATAGTATGTAGAGGAAGTGCTGTATTCCACCCAAAAGTTTTGTCTGGAGATTTCCTCGGAAATATATTTTTTGAGGTCCCTTGTCTCCCTCCCCCAAAAAGCATTTTTAGTTTCTCTGCTACGTATAGTAAGTACCTACCTACAGTTTGTTCACCAGCTCAAGGTCCCTGACAGAAATGCAGTATGACTCAGTACATCAGTAAATAATTGCAGACACACAATGATATCTGAAGCCCAACTTGTGCTTCTGATTGCAATTACCTACATTACGTGCAACCAGCTTCAGGTATCACTGTGTACCTACCTGGAATTGTTTACTGATCTACTCACTGGTTACATTCCTGCCAGGGACCTTGAGCTGGTGAACACAGTGTAGAGGAGCTATTGTACTCCACCCAAAAATTCTACTTCCAGATTTTGTCGGAAATGTATGTTTTGAGGCCCCCTGAATAACCCCAAAAAAGTATTTCTACTTTCTCTCTACTGGTATAAGTAAGCAGAGAAAGTATTGTAGTCCACCCAAAAATTCTACTTCCAGATTTTGCTGGAAATGTATGTTTTGAGGCCCCCTGAATAACCCAAAAAAAGTATTTCTACTTTCTCTCTACTGGTATAAGTAAGCAGAGAAAGTATTGTAGTCCACCCAAAAATTCTGTTTCCAGATTTTGTCGGAAATACATGTTTTGAGGCCCCCTGAATAACCCCCAAAACGTATTTCTACTTTCTCTCTACTGGTATAAGTAAGCAGAGAAAGTATTGTACTCCACCCAAAAATTCTACTTCCAGATTTTGTCAGAAATACATGTTTTCAGGCCCCCTGAATAACCCAAAAAGTGTTTCTACTTTCTCTCTACTGGTATAAGTAAGCAGAGAAAGTATTGTATTCCATCCAAAAACTCTGCTTCCAGATTTTGTCGAAAATATATGTTTTGAGGCCTCCTGAGACCCCACAGCAAAGAATTGTTACCTTCTCTACTATGCATAGCAAGTTGAAGTATTGTATTCCACCCCAAAATTCGATGTAAACATTTTCTCGGAAATATCTTTTGAGGTCCCTTGATCCCCCCCCCCCCCCACAAAAGCTTTTTTACTTTTTCTGCTACGTATAGTATGTAAAGGAAGTATTGTTTTCCACTAAAAATTCCATGTAGAGATTTGCTCGGAGATATGTTTTGAGGCCCCCTGAGGCCCAAAAAAAGCATTTTTGGTTTCTCTACTACGTATAGTATGTAGAGGATGTACTGTGTTCCACCCAAAAGTTTTTTCTTGAGATTTCCTCGGAAATACATGTTTTGAGGGTCGCTGAACTCCACCGAAAAGCATTTTTGCTTCCTCTACTACGTAGAGCAAGTGGAGGAAGCACTGTGTTCCACCCAAATATTTTATGGCGACATTTTCCCGGAAATATCTGTTTTGAGGCCCCTCTTATCCCCTCCTTCAGAAAAGGATTTTTACAATCTCTACTATGCATATTATGTAGCGGAGGTGCTACAGTCGTCCCAAAAATTCTGTCGAAATTTGGTCGGAAATATGTTTTAAGGTCCCCTGGACATCCCCCCCCCCCCAAAGCATTTTATGTTTCACTACTATGTACAGCACCTAGAGAATTTTATTCTTTTCCACCGAAAAATGTTATGTCGAGATCTGCTCGGAAATATGTTTTGAGGCCCCCTGAGGCCCAAAAAAAGCATTTTGGGTTTCTCTACTACGTATAGTATGTAGAGGAAGTACTGTATTCCACCCAAAAGTTTTGTCTGGAGATTTCCTCGGAAATATATGTTTTGAGGACCCTTGAGGGCCCCCCCCCCCCAAAAAGCACTTTTACTTTCTCTGCTACGTATAGTAAGTACCTACCTACAGTTTGTTCACCCGTTCAAGGTACCAGACAGAAATGCACTATGACTCAGTGCATCAGTAAATAATTGCAGACACACAATGATATCTGAAGCCCAACTTGTGCTTCTGATTGCAATTACCTACATTACACGCAACCAGCTTCAGGTATCACTGTGTACCTACCTGGAATTGTTTACTGATCTATTCACTGGTTACATTCCTGCCAGGGACCTTGAGCTGGTGAACACAGTGTAGAGGAGCTATTGTACTCCACCCAAAAATTCTACTTCCAGATTTTGTCGGAAATATGTTATGAGGCCCCCTGAATAACCCAAAAAAAGTATTTCTACTTTCTCTCTTCTGGTATAAGTAAGCACAGAAAGCATTGTGCTCTACCCAAAAATTCTACTTCCAGATTTTGTCGGAAATATGTTTTGAGGCCCCCTGAATAACCCAAAAAAGTATTTCTACTTTCTCTCTACTGGTGTAAGTAAGCAGAGAAAGTATTGTAGTCCACCCAAAAATTCTACTTCCAGATTTTGTCGGAAATGTATGTTTTGAGGCCCCCTGAATAACAAAAAAAAAAAGTATTTCTACTTTCCCTCTACTGGTGTAAGTAAGCAGAGAAAGTATTGTAGTCCACCCAAAAATTCTACTTCCAGATTTTGTCTGAAATGTATGTTTTGAGGCCCCCTGAATAACAAAAAAAAAGTATTTCTACTTTCTCTCTACTGCTGTAAGTAAGCAGAGAAAGTATTGTAGCCCACCCAAAAATTGTACTTCCAGATTTTGTCGGAAATGTATGTTTTGAGGCCCCCTGAATAACCCAAAAAAGTATTTCTACTTTCTCTCCTCTGGTGTAAGTAAGCAGAGAAAGTATTGTATTCCACCCAAAAATTCTACTTCCAGATTTTGTCGGAAATATTTGTTTTGGGCCCCCTGAATAACCCAAAAAAGTATTTCTACTCTCTCTACTAATACCTATAGTATGCAGAGAAAGAATTGTACTCCATCCAAAAATTCTACTTCCAGATTTTGTCGGAAATATATGTTTTGAGGCCCCCTGAATAACCCAAAAAGGTATTTCTACTTTCTCTCTACTGTTAGAAAAAATTCTACTACCAGATTTTGTCGGAAATATATGTTTTGAGGCCCCCTGAATAACCCAAAAACGTATTTCTACTTTCTCTACTAATACCTATAGTAAGCAGAGGAAGTATTGCATTCCATCCAAAAATTCTCTCGGGTTTTGCTGGGAAATACATGTTTTGAGGGTCGCTGAACCCCACCGAAAAGCATTTTGCTGTCTCTACTACGTAGAGCAAGTAGAGGAAGCACTGTGTTCTACCCAAATATTTTATGGCGACATTTTCCCGGAAATACCTGTTTTGAGGTCCCCTTATCCCCTCCTTCAGAAAAGCAATTTTACGTTCTCTACTATGGATATTATGTAGAGGAGGTGCTACGTTCGTCCCAAAAGCTCTGTCGAAATTTCGCCGGAAATTGTTTTGAGGTCCCCGGAACACCAGAAAGAGCATTTTAACGTTCTCTACGACGTAGGTATAGAAAGTGGAGAAAGTATTCTATTCCACCCAAAAGTTTCTTGTAGAGACATCCTCGGTAATACATGTTTTGAGGGCCCTCCCCCCCCCCTGAGGCTCCCAAAAAGCATTTCTACTTTCTCTTCTATCTATAGTAAGTAGAGGAAGTATTGTTTTCCGCTCAAAAATTCTACTTCGAGATTTGTTCGGAAAATATATGTTTTAAGGTCCCCTGGACACCCCCCACCAAAGCATTTTATGTTTATGTACTAGGCACAGCAACTAGAGAAATTATTCTTTTCCTCCGAAAAATTTTATGTCGAGATATGCTCGGAAATATGTTTTTTTTTAGGGCCCCTGAGACCCCACAACAAAGAATTGTTACCTTCTCTACTATGCATAGCAAGTAGAAGTATTGTATTCCACCCCAAAATTCGAGGTAAACATTTCCTCGGAAATATGTTTTGAGGTCCCTTGATCCCCACCCCCAAAAGCGTTTTTACTTATTCTGCTACGTATAGTATGTAGAGGAAGTGTTTTCCACTCAAAAATTCCATGTCGAGATTTGCTCGGAGATATGTTTTGAAGCCCCCTGAGGCCCAAAAAAAGCATTTTGGGTTTCTCTACTACGTATAGTATGTAGAGGAAGTACTGTATTCCAACCAAAAGTTTTGTCTGGAGATTTCTTCGGAAATACATGTTTTGAGGCCCCCTGAATAACCAAAAAACGTATTTCTACTTTCTCTCTACTGGTGTAAGTAAGCAGAGAAAGTATTGTACTCCACCCAAAAATTCTACTTCCAGATTTTGTCGGAAATGTATGTTTTGAGGCCCCCTGAATAACCCAAAAAAGTATTTCTACTTTCTCTCTACTGCCAGAAGTAAGCAGAGAAAGTATTGTACTCCACCCAAAAATTCTACTTCCAGATTTTGTCGGAAATGTATGTTTTGAGGCCCCCTGAATAACCCAAAAAAGTATTTCTACTTTCTCTCTACTGCCAGAAGTAAGCAGAGAAAGTATTGTACTCCACCCAAAAATTCTACTTCCAGATTTTGTCGGAAATGTATGTTTTGAGGTCCCTTGATCCCCCCCCCCAAAAGCTTTTTTACTTTTTCTGCTACGTATAGTATGTAGAGGAAGTATAGTTTTCCAGTCAAAAATTCCAAGATATGTTTTGAGGCCCCCTGAGGAAAAAAAAATTAATAAAAAATAAAAATAAAGCATTTTTACTTTCTCTAGTACTTATAGTAATTGGAGGAAGTACTGTACTCGGAAATATATGTTTTGAAGTCCCTTGACCCCCCCACCCCCAAAAGCACTTTTACTTTCTCTGCTACGTATAGTAAGTACCTACCTACAGTTTGTTCACCAGCTCAAGGTACCAGACAGAAATGCAGTATGACTCAGTACATCAGTAAATAATTGCAGACACACAATGATATCTGAAGCCCAACTTGTGCTTCTGATTGCAATTACCTACATTACGTGCAACCAGCTTCAGGTATCACTGTGTACCTACCTGGAATTGTTTACTGATCTACTCACTGGTTACATTCCTGCCAGGGACCTTGAGCTGGTGAACACAGTGTGGAGGAGCTATTGTACTCCACCCAAAAATTCTACTTCCAGATTTTGTCGGAAATGTATGTTTTGAGGCCCCCTGAATAACCCAAAAAAGTATTTCTACTTTCTCTCTACTGGTGTAAGCAAGCTGAGAAAGTATTGTAGTCCACCCAAAAATTCTACTTCCAGATTTTGTCGGAAATGTATGTTTTGAGGCCCCCTGAATAACCCAAAAAAGTATTTCTACTTTCTCTCTACTGGTGTAAGTAAGCAGAGAAGGTATTGTAGTCCACCCAAAAATTCTACTTCCAGATTTTGTCGGAAATATATGTTTTGAGGCCCCCTGAATAACCCAAAAACGTATTTCTACCTTCTCTCTACTGGTATAAGTAAGCAGAGAAAGTATTGTACTCCACCCAAAAATTCTACTTCCAGATTTTGTCGGAAATGTATGTTTTGAGGCCCCCTGAATAACCCAAAAAAGTATTTCTACTTTCTCTCTACTGCCAGAAGTAAGCAGAGAAAGTATTGTACTCCACCCAAAAATTCTACTTCCAGATTTTGTCGGAAATGTATGTTTTGAGGTCCCTTGATCCCCCCCCAAAAGCTTTTTTACTTTTTCTGCTACGTATAGTATGTAGAGGAAGTATAGTTTTCCAGTCAAAAATTCCAAGATATGTTTTGAGGCCCCCTGAGGAAAAAAAATTAATAAAAAATAAAAATAAAGCATTTTTACTTTCTCTAGTACTTATAGTAATTGGAGGAAGTACTGTACTCGGAAATATATGTTTTGAAGTCCCTTGACCCCCCCACCCCCAAAAGCACTTTTACTTTCTCTGCTACGTATAGTAAGTACCTACCTACAGTTTGTTCACCAGCTCAAGGTACCAGACAGAAATGCAGTATGACTCAGTACATCAGTAAATAATTGCAGACACACAATGATATCTGAAGCCCAACTTGTGCTTCTGATTGCAATTACCTACATTACGTGCAACCAGCTTCAGGTATCACTGTGTACCTACCTGGAATTGTTTACTGATCTACTCACTGGTTACATTCCTGCCAGGGACCTTGAGCTGGTGAACACAGTGTGGAGGAGCTATTGTACTCCACCCAAAAATTCTACTTCCAGATTTTGTCGGAAATGTATGTTTTGAGGCCCCCTGAATAACCCAAAAAAGTATTTCTACTTTCTCTCTACTGGTGTAAGCAAGCAGAGAAAGTATTGTAGTCCACCCAAAAATTCTACATCCAGATTTTGTCGGAAATGTATGTTTTGAGGCCCCCTGAATAACCCAAAAAAGTATTTCTACTTTCTCTCTACTGGTGTAAGTAAGCAGAGAAGGTATTGTAGTCCACCCAAAAATTCTACTTCCAGATTTTGTCGGAAATATATGTTTTGAGGCCCCCTGAATAACCCAAAAACGTATTTCTACCTTCTCTCTACTGGTATAAGTAAGCAGAGAAAGTATTGTACTCCACCCAAAAATTCTACTTCCAGATTTTGTCGGAAATATATGTTTTGAGGCCCCCTGAATAACCCAAAAACGTATTTCTACTTTCTCTCTATTTGTATAAGTAGGCAGAGAAAGTATTGTACTCCACCCAAAAATTCTGCTACCAGATTTTGTCGGAAATGTATGTTTTGAGGCCCCCTCAATAACCCAAAAACGTATTTCTACTTTCTCTACTAATACCTATAGTAAGCAGAGGAAGTATTGCATTCCATCCAAAAATTCTCTCGGGTTTTGCTGGGAAATACATGTTTTGAGGGTCGCTGAACCCCACCGAAAAGCATTTTTGCTTTCTCTACTACGTAGAGCAAGTAGGGGAAGCACTGTGTTCCACCCAAATGTTTTATAGCGACATTTTCCCGGAAATACCTGTTTTGAGGCTCCCTTATCCCCTCCTGAATAACCCAAAAAAGTATTTCTACTTTCTCTACTAATACCTATAGTAAGCAGTGGAAGTATTGCATTCCATTCAAAAATTCTCTCGGGTTTTGCTGGGAAATACATGTTTTGAGGGTCGCTGAAACCCACCGAAAAGCATTTTTGCTTTCTCTACTACGTAGAGCAAGTAGAGGAAGCACTGTGTTCCACCCAAATATTTTATGGCGACATTTTCCCGGAAGTACCTGTTTTGAGGCCCCCTTATCCCCTCCATCAGAAAAGCATTTTTACGTTGTCTACTACGCATATTATGTAGAGGAGGTGCTACATTCGAACCAAAAACTCTGTCGAAATTCCGTCGGAAGTTGTTTTGAGGTCCCCGGAACACCACAAAAAGCATTTTAACGTTCTCTACGATGTAGGTATTGAAAGTGGAGAAAGTATTCTATTCCACCCAAAAGTTCCTTGTAGAGACATCCTCGGTAATACATGTTTTGAGGCCGTCCCCCCTGACACTCCCAAAAAGCATTTCTACTTTCTCTTCTATCTATAGTAAGTAGAGGAAGTATTAAGAAGTAGAACTGGAACTTAAAAATTCAATGCCACAACTGGGATTTGAACCACAGACCTTCCGCTTGCCGGGCGGACGCTCTAACCACTGAGCTATTGTGACAAACTGCCAGTTGGCATAAATAAATAATAATTACCATCTGAAGGTTATTTAATCCTGGCATATAAAGTACTTGCAATAGTAAGTCACCATTGGGGTAATTGTCTCTGATGTGAGACTGCCTTTGTGGTTTACCAGGAGAAATACGAACTGGCTTGAGAATTTAATGCCATTCTGGCAGTTTGTCACAATAGCTCAGTGGTTAGAGCGTCCGCCCGGCAAGCGGAAGGTCTGTGGTTCAAAGCCCAGTTGTGACATTGAATTTTTAAGTTACAGTTCTACCTCCTAAACTTTGCCCACACACGGCTTGTGTGTTTAAAAACACCAACAGTAAGTTTGTTGGCATAAATAAATAATAATTACCAGAGGAAGTATTGTTTTCCTCTCAAAAATTCTACTTCGAGATTTGTTCGGAAAATATATGTTTTAAGGTCCGCTGGACACCCCCCACCAAAACATTTTATGTTTATGTACTATGTACAGGAAGTAGAGAAATTATTCTTTTCCACCGAAAAATTGTATGTCGAGATATGCTCGGAAATATGTTTTGAGGCCCCCTGAGACCCCACAGCAAAGAATTGTTACCTTCTCTACTATGCATAGCAAGTAGAAGTATTGTATTCCACCCCAAAATTCGATGTAAACATTTTCTCGGAAATATGTTTTGAGGTCCCTTGATCCCCACCCCCAAAAGCTTTTTTACTTTCTCTGCTACGTATAGTATGTAGAGGAAGTGTTTTCCACTCAAAAATTCCATGTCGCGATTTCCTCGGAGATGTTTTGACGTCCCCTGAGGCAAAAAAAAAAAAAAAAAAAAAAGCATTTTTATTTTGTGTAATATTAATAGTAATTGGAGGAAATACTGTATTCCACCCAAAAGTTTTGTCCGGAGATTCCCTCGGAAATATATGTTTTGAGGTCCCCTGATCCCCCCCCCCCAAAGCATTTTTACTTTCTCTGCTACGTATAGTATGTGGAGGAAGTATTGTTTTCCACTCAAAAATTCTATGTCAAGATTTGCTCGGAGATATGTTTTGAGGTCCCCGGAACACCACAAAAAGCATTTTTACTTTCTCTACTACCATACTTATAGTAATTGGAGGAAGTACTCTATTCCACCCAAAAGTTTTGTCTGGAGATTTCCTCGGAAATATGTGTTTTGAGGTCCCCTTGTCCCCTCCCCCAGAAAAGTATTTTTACGTTCTTTACTATGCATATCATGTAGAGGAAGTGGTGCTACATTCGTCCCAAAAATTCTATGTCGATATTTCGTCGGAAATATGTTTTGAGGACCCCCGAACACCCCAAAAAGCATTTTAACGTTCTCTACGACGCATAGAAAGTGGAGAAAGTATTCTATTCCCCCCAAAAGTTCCTCGGAAATAAATGTTTTGAGGAGCCCTGATCTCCCCCAAAAAGCATGTTTACTTTTTCTGCCACTTATATAGTGTTTCCCACTCGCTACCGAACCCGACATGAGTTATAATAATTCAAATACTAATGGAGACACTGCAGTGAAATTAGAGGACTACTTACCTCATTCTGTGAGAAATATGGTGACAGCATAACAGATGCTGGAAATGCCCGCCATTTTAAGATTGAATTCGCCGGACCACATTATCGGACGTCTTGGCTAAGATGTCCGGGTTTATTGCCTGGATCTCTGTGCGGATGTGTTCTTTCAAAGCGTCTATGGTTCGTGGTTTGTTCTTATAAATTGTTCTGTATATAGTGAGTCTGTCCTGCAATACACTCAAATAATAAACACACGCTCTTCTAGAGTATACCAATTCATTTTCAACTCCAACACTTATCTTTCTTGTGAAAGAAATAAACTTAACTGAAGTTCAACAACGCACAGGCAATAATCACAAACAAGATAAAATAAACGCATTGTTGCTGATGTCTTCTTTCACAACAATATATCCATTATTATTGGAATTATTACAATTCATGTCGGGTTCGGTAGCGAGTGGGGCACACTGTAGTAAATAGAGGAAAATTACATTCCACCCGGAAATCCGGTGTCGTGATTGCGTGTGAAATATGTTTTGAGGGCCCCTGAACCTAAGAAGCCTTTTTAATATCTCTACTACGTGTAGAAAATGGAGGATGTCGAGATTTCACCGGAAATATGTTTGCAAGTGCCCTAAATAAAACAAAATCATTTTAGAAAGAGGTGTGTGTGTCATATTTTGGGTAGCATTGATCAAAAACGAAAAGTTGTTTAAAAACCAAAGTTGGTATTTAAGTTTTGTCTTTTAAGGGTGAAAATGACATGAAAATTTTGAAGATAATTCCTCCACCCTAAAGTACCTTTACATGGAAACGTTTTGGAAAATTCTAATTTTCTCTAAAAGAGCTCAAACGATTTGAATTAAAATTCCATATGCTTTGAGATATTCTTTTGGCAAACGAAATGTATATTTTGAATTTTCTGTCTATAGCCTATGGAGTCCTGTTTGCTCTGGATGACTTTTGCATAACTAGTAAACCAAATTTTATACCTATTCAATCAATGGAGAGGTTGCTAAAACACAGTAATCAATTTTTTGTAGAGTGAACCATTTTACTAGGTATTTTAAGTAGAGGAAGTATGGTATTGCACCCAAATTTCGAAGTCAAGATTTCAAGTTTTGAGGCCCCCTGAATTCAAAAAAGCATTTTTAGAAAAAGGTGCACGCACGCGCATCTCTCTCTCTCTCTCTCTCTCTCTCTCTGTGTGTGTGTGTGTGTCAGTCAGTCTGTGGTCAGGATCCCTCAAAATCGAAAAGTCGATTAAAAATCAGAGTTGGTATTTTTAGTTTGTCTTTTAAGGATGCGAGACGAAGATTTTGAATTCAATATCGATATTTTACCTGAAATGTTTGTTTTGAGACCCCTACATCCAAAAACAGTAGGTATTTTTACTTCTCTACTAAGCATAGCCACTAGAGAAGTTCTGTATTCCACCGACAAATTCTGTTCCAAGATTTCACCGGAAATACATGTTTTGAGGCCCCCAGAATCCCAAAAAAGCACGTTTACGTTCTCTGCTGCGAATAGTAAGTATAGGAAGTATTGCATTCCAGCCAAAAATTCAATGTCGTAATGTCCTCGGAAATACATCTTTTGAGGTCCTCTGGATCCAAAAAGAAGCTTTTTTACTTTATCTACACGTAGAGTAAATGGAGGAAGTAGTGTAGGCATTTTTAGAAAACGATCCATGTCTGTGTCGATCTGAGTGCAGCATTACTCAAAAATAAAAGTACGTTTAAAACCAAATTTGGTGTTTAAATGTAATATTTTGATTTTCTCGAAAATCGTTCGAACAATTATAGGTAATTATGTTATTTTTATGGGAAACAAAATGTAGGTATGTTTTCATTTTCTGGCTTTAGCCTATGTTGTTTTCTTTACTCTGAATGGCTTTTGCATAATTGGTAAACCGTAAGAGACAGACCAAATCTTACTATACAAAAGTGTAGGTCTTGCTCAAACAGACAATTTATCTCCCAATCAATTTGTTTGTAGAGTGAACCATTTCAGATTTATTGCTGGTTATTTGCGTGGGTTTGGAAAACTTAAACTTTCGCTAAATGGAAGATGGTGATTCTTTTTTAATTTTCATATTTTCCAACAATGAACCTCATATTTTAAAATGCGTACAATCTTAGCCATACTTTCATACCTTTAAGACCTACAGAATGGAAAATTGGAACAGATGGAAGTTTGAGAGGTAGAGCTGGAACTTAAAAATTCAATGCCACAACTGGGATTTGAACCACAGACCTTCCGCTTACCGGGTGGCTGCTCTGCCACTGAGCTATTGTGACAAACTGCCAGAATGGTATTAAATTCTCAAACCAGTTCGTATTTCTCCTGGTAAACCACAAAGGCAGTCTCACATCAGAGACAAATTACCCCAATGGTGACTTACTATTGCAAGTAGGTACTTTATATCCCAGGATTAAATAACCTTCAGATGGTAATTATTATTTATTTATGCCAACAAAGTTACTGTTGGTGTTTTTAAACACACAAGCCGTGTGTGGGAAAAGTTTGAGAGGTAGAACTGTAACTTAAAAATTCAATGCCACAACTGGGTTTTGAACCACAGACCTTCCGCTTACCGGGCGGCTGCTCTACCACTGAGCTATTGTGACAAACTGCCAGAATGGCATTAAATTCTCTGATGTGAGACTGCCTTTGTGGTTTACCAGGAGAAATACGAACTGGTTTGAGAATTTAATGCCATTCTGGCAGTTTGTCACAATAGCTCAATGGTTAGAGCAGACACCTGGTAAGTGGAAGGTCTGTGGTTCAAATCCCAGCTGTGTCATTGAATTTTTAAGTTCCAGTTCTACCTCTCAAACTTTGCCCACACACGGCTTGTGTGTTTAAAAACACCAACAGTAAGTTTGTTGGCATAAATAAATAATAGATGGAAGTTTGTTAAAGTAACAGACTTTAAGCTGAACCTTGATGAACCAATAAAGAATTGCCAGTCATCTGGATTACCTATGCTCAGTTCCTAACTCACCATTGATGTTTATACAAAAAAATATTTTTCAAATTTCTGATGACAAAGGCTTGGTTAAATTGTACAGCTTGTTTTCATCTTGACATTTTGAAGTACCAGCGTAAGTAATCGTGTAGGACAAAAGTGAGCAACGTATCACACGCAAGTTATCTAAAAACTGTCACGTGATGTGCCATTTTATCTATGCTTCATTTCGAGAGTCTACGTGTGAAAATGGACTAAAAAACGTATTATCTTCGTGGAGGTAAATTTCATGTTGGGTAGTGTAATTGACACACATAATAGGTATGTAATTTATTTATGTAAATGTGTGTAAACTGCATTTTATTGAGGCAACGCGCTTCACCCAAGGCATCATGGGAGCTTTCCTCTTCGCCACATCCCTTCTCCTGTCCAGAAGTTGCCAACATTGGCACTCGACACAAGCACGTGCGCCATTTCCTGCATATGTTGCTGACATAGTTCCTGCGTTTCATATGTTAGCAATACCACTTACGCCATCTTCCCCTAGCTCGCTTATGTCCCTTCTGCGTGCCGCCGCTCCAGGTCATGCTCCCTGGAAGGAATGCAGCAAGTATGTCCTAAACAATTCCAGATGAATCTGATACCTGAAGATGGCCTCCTGCTTTTGGGCGCGCTTACGGTAGTATTACCAACCTTGGAATGTGTATTCACACTAGATAAAAGCAAAGAAGTCACTCAAAATAGCGGAAGTTAGATGCTATTTTTAGTTCATGCATACATAGCTTATAAATCATAAACAATATTTTCAAGTACTCCGTCTTTCTCCCTCTGATCATTTGCTACCTTTCCTACGTGTTTTCAAAAACCCTACCAGTTTGCTTTGGTTACAGGTGATATATTTTGTACCCTCGAGCGTTATATCGTACAATTCCTCTAAGGAAAAAGTCACCTGTTACATTTCCCTGATTGAGATCACACATGTAGGTATGGGGGAAAACAAGCCACAGTGTGGCCCAATGAAATAGAAAATACGCCAGCTTTAGAAACCTCTTTAGGTTTGTTTGTTGCAGTGTTACACATGTAGCTCGGGCTCCACTGTCGTGGAATGCCTCTCCTCTGCCGTTCATTACCCTAAGCCCATGGGCTGGTGAACAGACAGTGGTCAATAAGCAGATGGTGATAACCTTCAGTACTCTAGACATAAACGTTCGGGTTTAACTCACGGCAGGGAGAGCATGCAGATGTGATCTATGTAAGCCTGCTATCAAAACAAAGGCAGTTTGTTCTCAATACGAATAAAGGAATTTGAATTCACTGTGGGCGGCGCCGTGGCCGAGCCACTAGACCGTTCGCCTACCACCTAGGCAGCCCGTGTTCTATCCCAAGGACCTCCATGTGCCCGCCTCGGTAGCGTGATGGTTAGCGTGTCTGCCTCACGTTCAAGAGGTCGCGAGTTCGAATCTGGCTTAGGGTAAGTTATCCGGGTAAGGTTTTTTTTCCGAGGTTTCCCCCCCCCCCCAGGGACCTGCCTGCATGTGCCCGCCTTGGTAGCGTGATGGTTAGCGTGTCTGCCTCACGTTCAAGAGGTCGCGAGTTCGATTCTCGCTTAGGGTAAGTTATCCTGATAAGGTTTTTTTCCGAGGTTTTCCCTACCCTGAGAAGACGAATGTCGGGTAACTTAAAGCTCCATAGACCTCGGGCTCAATTGAGCATCATTTCACCCGTTTCATTTCATTCATTCGTCCGATATGACACAATGTTGGAGGACGTTAATTAAAAAAAAATGTGGTTGACGAAGCGCCGCCTGGGTAGTTTCTCTAGGGTTCTCCGTCGGTCTGGGTGGCTCAGTTGGTTAGACGCTGGCCTAGTGATCCCAAGGTCGCGGGTTCAAACCCGGCCCAGGCCGATGGTTTTTAAGTGTGCTTAAAAACGACAGCTCCATGTCAGTAGATTTACTGGCATGTAAAAGAACTCCTGCGGGACGAAATTCCGGCACACCGGTGACGCTGATGTGATCCTAGCAATTGACAGCGTCGTTAAATAAGAAAATAATTTTTTTTCTAGGGTTCTCCTGTTTCCCCGCCATCCCTTCCACCAATTGCTCCATCATCACGTTTCCGTTCATCGATTTCACCTGCATGTCATCATCCTCTTCCTCACTATCATACCTGATGCTGGGCTGACTCACTTCCAAGTCTTCACTCCGTCCGTCTGCTCCCTGACAGGCGTCTGATCCTAGGCACTGTCTTGTAAGTCCTAGGGAGTGTGTCCTTCATAAGGGGAGGGTAATCAGATAAAGAACAAGAGGAATTCACTGTGTCTTTGCATCTTCACAGTGTGATTCTCAGGGTCTATTATGCAGTTGAATTCCCCCTCCCACTCTCTCATGATTCTACATTGAAACTAAAATATATAATAAATATATTTGTGAGTGAGACCAATAGTAGGTAAAGTGGCCACCTTTTCCTATAGAACCTTTTGTGGTACGATCACCGTCAGTCCAGCCCTTTGTTACGGTATGGCCGGCATTTACCCAGGCTTCAACTATAATCTTCTCAAAACTTAAAGGCATATGGAGGCGGGGAGCAAATTCTACGCTTGCCCCTCCCACCAGCGCTGCCGAATGTGGTGCATGCATCTCGCACAACCTTATGTACAGACCGTCTGCCGGTACACGCACTACGCTTGGCAACAGCGCTCTGCTTGAGCACATTGGCCAGCCTTCATATGCCTTTAACTTTTGCGAGCGGTATAACCACACTATTTCCTTCAAGTTGTTTTTCTTTTCTTCTAAATTCAAAGCACTTAGCGCTGCAATACCTCATCTTATACCTACCAATTGTTTGTGTTTATTTTTGCTTTCTCTAATAAGTCGAGGAAGTATTGTATTCCACCCAAAAATTCCATGTCGAGGTTTCACCGTAAATATGTTTGAGGCGCTCTGAACCCAAAAAAATCTGATGTGTTGCACTCACATGACTTTCTCTACTCTTGTACTAACCATTCTTACAAACACTTATTCCTATATCTTCTTCGTGTTAGTTGAGATAAACATTTGTACAAATTATCTTATTGCTTATTTCCTTGTAGGTGCAAGGGGAATGTTAGAATACAGTAGCTAGGCTTTGTGCGATAGTCAAATGTTTTAAAGCTTTGAGATTCCGTTCTCTTTGCACGATTAACATATAAAAAAATCTGATGTGTTGCAGTCACATGACCTTCCCTACTCTTGTACTAACCATTCTTACAAACTCTTATTCCTATATCTTCTTCGTGTTAGTTAAGATAAACATTTGTGAAAATTATCTTACTGCTTATTTCCTTGTAGGTGCAAGGGAAATGGTAGATTACAGTAGGCTTTGTGCAATAGTCAAATCTTTTAAAGCTTTGAGATTTTGTTCTCTTTGCACACTTAACATATAAAAAAATGAACAACGATGATCCATTTCACGAAAGTTCTAAGTTTTCTGAAACTCACACACATAACAAAGAATATCTCCGAAATAGTTCACCCTACAAGAAAATTTATTGAGACATAAACTGTGTATTTTAGCAAGATCTACATTTTTTGTATAGTATAATTTGGTCTATCTCTAACGGTTTACCAGTTGTGCAAAAGTCGTCCAGAGTAAATACGACTACAGGGGCTATAGCCAGAAAATCAAGATATACATTTCATTTGTCATAAAAAATATTTCAAACATATGACATTTTAATCAAAATCGTTAGAGCCATTTTCAAGAAAATAAAAATTTTCGAAAAATTTTCCAAGTAAACGGTAGTTTAGGGTAGGGCTATTTTCTTCAAAATCTTCGTGTCGCGTCCTTGAAAGACATTAAACTTAAATACCAACTTTCGTTTTTAATCGACTTTTCGTTTTTGAGTTATGCTGTCCACTGACTGACACACAGACACACACGGACCTTTTTCTAAAAATTCTTTTATTTGGATTCAGGGGGCCTCAAAACATATTTCCGGTGAAATCTCGACATCGAATTTTTGGGTGGAATACAATACTTCCCCTACGTACCAGTAGAGAAAGTAAAAATGAACAACGTTGTTGCATTTCACGAAAGTTCTAAGTTTTCCGAAACTCACACACATAACAAGGAATATCTCCGAAATGGTTCACCCTAAAAGAAAATTTATTGGAACATAAATTGTGTATTTTAGTAAGATCTACATTTTTTGTACAGTATGATTTTGTCTATCTGTAACAGTTTACCGACCACCTACGTAGCGCAGTTGGTAGCGCACTTGCCTATGTCGCGGAGGACCCGGGTTCGATCCCCGGTACCAGCATGGGGATTTTATCCCATCTGGGAGGTCTGGCACGGGGTGCACTCAGCCTCGTACAGTCATCCTAGAAAAATCTGTTTTACACATGGGACGGACTGTCCTTCTGCAACCACAATAATTATCATAGCACATTTCACACCACTCCAAGGTGGGGATTTATCTACTTCTACACTCTTTTCTTTCCTTCCAAGATAACGCTAGTGACTCGTCCAATTTTTAACTGAAATTAAGAGATAGTAGCATATTACTGAGCAAACATAGCGGGAATAGCATTGGATGTAAGTTGGCAACATAACCAGCCAAAATGTTGTGTGCGAAGTTTACAAAACTCGAGTTGCACTGCCGTGGAATGTCTCTCCTCTCCCCCTCAGTCCCCTGGGTACAGACACTACAGTCTGACATCACAGATGTCAAGCAAGAGGGGTAAAGGGTAAGAGGGGAAGGCCGTATCTATGGAAACGTAAACAAAGTTTGCCACATTGGTAAACTCTGTACTTAGGTCTGTTATCGCTAGATATTTGCGGAAACCGAACTTGCTTTGGCGTTCAGTTGCTTTGTTAAATTTCATTTTAAATGCGTAGTTACGGAAGCAGGAGTTGGAGGAGATATAAGTAGACCTAAGATTCATTACCCAAGTGAAAGATCAACTGTTACATTACACAGGCAAGCGACAGAATTCATCTGTTCTCTTACGGAAAATCCTTGGAACGGAAGATGATAATATGTTCCTTCACAATGAACCTGTGGTTCCTTTCAACTGTTTCTAGAATCTGTAAAGAGAAGCAGCTACAGACAAGTCCATCGCTAATTGTAACTCCTGGGAAAGAGAGACCCACAGCATCTCCAGTTAGGCAACTGGACAGTTTTCAGTCAGATGCCATATCTATTACCTACGCATGAAAGCAGCATCCTAAGTTGCTATGTTCTCTCAAAGAGGCTTAGCTCTTTGAGCAAAATCCTCTATGTTGTGGCACTTAAGTTTAATAATAATAATAACAATAATAATAATAATAATAATAATAATAATAATAATAATAATAATAATAATAATAATAATAATAATAATAATAATAATAATAATAATAATAATAATAATAATAATAATAATAACAATAACAATAACAATAACAATAACAATAATAATAATAACAATAACAATAACAATAACAATAATAATAATCATAATAATAATAATAATAATAACAATAATAATAATAATAATAATAATAATAACAATAATAATAATAATAATAATAATAATAATAATAATAATAATAATAATAATAATAATAATAATAATAATAATAATAATAATAATAATAATAATAATAATAATAATCCGTGGCCTTGGCTGCGGCTGGAGGAGGCAGCGGCCGGGCGATGAGGGTAACCTCTGCATAGAGGAGACGCCCTAGGGATTATTATATATTAGATATTGTAGCGCTAAGGGATTTGTTTTTAAGAGAAATGCAGGAAGTTGTGTGGTTGGATGAAAGCTGGGTAGTAAACGCCGGGCATGGACAGATAGTACGCTTCAAAGTACGAGAGAGAGAGCAAATATGTGTGGACGCGAGTGTTGAGGGTTAAAGAGAGGAGTATGCCTAAATTTTGCGGTCTGCTTCTCGACAACACTCTCAGACTAGCGATAATTGACCTAAGGAGTAAACTATTTATCATCGTGCTGCCTCAGATGTTAACCTGTGCTTTATCTTTGTTAATAGAAACCTCTCAGAAAACGCACTGATTATTCGCGGAAGTCGCCGACGTTTCACATTGTGTCACGTCACCCAATGAATCCATAGAAATCACAAATGACAGACAGATATTAACTCCACGTGGAGTTGCAACGTCTTTGCTGTTTTCTCTCTCATTCTTAAAAAAATTAACCCCAACACAACAGCCCATAACGGGCCAAGGCTTGCCACCCGGCCGCTGCGTCCCCCACCTCTGCCCACTACAGGTGTCATGATTGGGGTGCAGTACTTCATCAAGTACCTCGTCAGTTGGCCCCTCAGGGACTTGGCGAGGCTGAGTGTAGCCCGTGCCGGACCTTCCAGCAAGTAAAAAATCCCCACGGCGGTACAGGGGATCGAACCCGGGTCCTCCGCGCCGGAGGCAGGCACGCTACCACTGCGCTACGGAGGCGGTCCTTATTATTTGATACTCCATGATATACATGCCCATGCTTGTGACGATTATGTTTACTTGATAACTTCCTTTCTGCGATACTGAACACCTACAATCTTATCGCACCCTTTGATGCCGCGAAGGTAATCATTCGAGCAGCACGATAACATACTGTGGTGACCTTTGTTTAAGCTTCCATAGCAACATCCTTCCCTTCTTACCCTTTACCTCCAATGCTTGACACCTCTTTTGTTGTGGTGTTTAACGCTCTCTTCTATTACTACGGCACCGCAGGCGGTGACACTGATGATACATGAAGATGGCGGGGGAAACCGGAGAACCCGAGGGAAGCCCTCTCAGCGCCGCTTCCTCCACCGCGAATCCCACAAGCGCTTGCCTACCACCTAGGCGGCCCGGGTTCGATCCCAGGGACCCGCATGTGGTATTCGTGGTGGACGAAGCGGCGTCAGGGCGGGTTTTCTCCGGGTACTCCGGGTTCCCCCGCCATCTCATTCCACCGGTGCTCCATCTTCATGTATCATCAGTGTCACCGCCTGCGGTGCCGTAGTAGTAAAAGCGGGCGTTAAACACTACAACAACAACGGAAATATTCCTTGTTATTTATGTGAGCTCTGGAATGCTTAAACTTCTCTCAAAGTGGAAGGTCGTTATTCACTCTTTATCTGTTTGGCCGTGCACAGAGAACGGAATTTCAAAGCTTTAAAATTTTGACTATTGCTCAAAGCCTACTGTATTACCATATTCCACTTGCATCTATAAGAAAATGTCTGCAAAAGTTTCTCTCGACTAACATGAAGATACAGGAATGGGCAAGAGTAAGAATGGTTGGTACAAAGCTAGAGAAAGTCATGTGAGTGCATCACATCAGTTTTACTTTCTCTACTACATTATAGTAAGTAGGGGAAGTATTGTATTCGACCCAAAATTTCGATGTCGAGATTTCACCGGAAATATGTTTTAACCCTTTCATGCCTGGTGTGTATTATAAGGTACATAGGCTTTTTTCCCCATTTTTACTAGTTTTAACTTTTTTTTCTGCTATATTCTTGTTATACTGTCTGTCACCAATTAAAAATACATATTTGAGACGTTTTGAATTGTAAATAATTATTTTTTTACAATTTATATTCTATTTTTTATAAGAAAAGAAGCACATACCATGCAACCGCAGTCAAATGATACCCCGTCATCATCCACGCGTGCCATCACGCCGATTATTTTACGTGGACCCTCCCCGTCCTTTGCCACAGGCACATTTGACTGCGGTTGCCGAGACTCGAACTCACGACCTCAGGCTTTGAGTGCATGGCCAGTGTCGCCTTAACGATCATGGCTATTCAAGCCAGCAGGCTGAAGGTCTCCCAGACCGCCTAATCTAAACCGGTTTCGAATTAGAGGAAGAACGGCATAAGTAGCAAAATAATTCAGGCATGAAAGGGTTAAAGCTCCCTGAATCCAAAAAAGCAGTTTTAGAAAAAGGTCCGCGCGCGCGCGTGTCCGTGTGTGTGTGTGCACGTGTGCGTGCGTGTGTGTGTGTGCGCGCGCGTGTGTGTCTGTGTGTGATTGCCTCCTTAGCGCAGTCGGTAGCGCGCATGCCTCTGGTGCGGAGTACCCGGGTTCGATTCCCGGTACCAGCAAGGGAATTTTATCCCCTCTGGAAGGTCTGGTACGGGGCGCACTAAGCCTCGTTAGGTCCCGGAGGGGCCAATTGAGGAGCTACTTCTTGGGGAAGTAGCGACCCCAAGTCGTGAAGACCGGATAATTGGCCGGGAGGGCTCGAGGCGCTGACCACGTCCCACCCTCCAGTACAGCATCCTACACATAGTGGACAGAGGTGGGGGACGCAGCGGCCGGGCGACAAGCCTTGGCCCTTAAGGGGCTGTTGCGCTGGAGGTTTAGTTTTTCTACTTATAAATTTGCTTGTATTCTCACGCAGTTTGAAAGTACGGGATGTCGGCCCTCGTAGTTTGCAGAGGTTCACGGGTTCGAGTCCCGCCTCAGGCATGGGCGTTTGTGTACCTGTATGCATGTTTGGAAGAGAGAGAGAGAGTGAATCCAATAGTAATACATCATCCGCATGCTAAATGGACTTGACCAAAGGTAACGGAAAAAATATCCGATGTGTTGCACTCACATGCTTTCTCTACTCTCGTACTAAACATTCTTACAAACCCTTATTCTTATATTTTCTTCGTGTTAGTTGAGATAAACATTTGTACAAATTATCTTATTGCTTATTTCCTTGTAAGTGCAAGGGGAATGTTAGAATACAGTAGGCTTTGTGCGATAGTCAAATATTTTTAAAGCTTTGAGATTCTGTTGTCTTTGCACACTTAATATATAAAAAAATGAACAACGATGATCCATTTCACGAAAGTTCTAAGTTTTCCGAAACTCACACACATAACAAGGAATATCTCCGAAATGGTTCACCCTACAAGAAAATTTATTGAGACATAAATTGTGTATGTTAACAAGATCTACATTTGTTGTATAGTATGATTTGGTCTATCTCTAACGGTTTACCAGTTATGCACAATTCATCCAGAGTAAATACGACTACAGGGGCAATAGCCAGAAAATTCAAGATATACATTTCATTTGTCATAAAAATATCTCAAACATATGGCATTTTAATCAAAATCGTTAGAGCCATTTTCAAGAAAATCAAAATTTTCGAAAAATCTTCCATGTAAAGGGTAGTTTAGGGTGGGGCTATTTTCTTCAAAATCTTCGTGTCGCATCATTGAAAGACATTAAACTTAAATACCAACTTTGGCTTTTAACCGACTTTTCGGTTTTGAGTTATGCTGTCCACAGACTGACTGACACACAGACACACACACACGGAACTTTTTCTAAAAATGCTTTTTTTGGATTCAGGGGGCCTCAAAACATATATTTCCGGTGAAATCTCGACATGGAATTTTTGGGTGGAATACAATACTTCCCCTACTTACCAATAGAGAAAGTAAAAATATCCGATGTGTTGCACTCACATCGCTTTCTCTACTCTCGTACTAAACATTCTTACAAACCCTTGCTCTTATATTTTCTTCGTGTTAGTTGAGATAATCATTTTCAGAGACTATCTTATTGCTTATTTCCTTGTAGGTACAAGGGGAATATGGGAATACAGTAGGCTTTGAGTGATAGTCAAATGTTTTAAAGCTTTGAGATTCCGTTCTCTTTGCACGGAAATGGTACAAAACATGAATAACGATGTTCCATTTGATGAAAGTTTAGGTATTCCAGAACTCACGAATAACAAGGAATTTCCCCGAAACAGTTCACTCCACAAAAAAGTACATCTTGACATAAATTGTGTGTTTTAACGAGAACTACATTTTAGCTAGAAAATTCAAAACAAACATTTCATTTGTCATAAAAATATCACACACATGCCACAACATATGGCGTTTAAATCAAATTTATTAGTCATGTTGGAGAAACTCAACATTTTCCATGCTAAGGGTAGTTTAGGGTGCAGCAATTTTGTTCAGAATCTTCGGGTCGCTTCCTTAAAAGATATTAAACTTAAATATTAACTTTGGTTTGTAAGCGACTTTTCGGTTTTGAGATATGCTGTCCACAGACTGACAGACGCGCGCGTGCGCGGATTTTTTGAGGGGGGTACTCAGGGGGCCTCACAACATATATTTCCGGTGAAATCTCAACATGGTATTTTTGAGACTTGAATGTTTTGGAATTTTTTAGAACAGCAATGTCCAACCTTGTCTGTTTGGATATGCTTACGTATGGTGCGGCTATCCCGACTCCCCACCTTCAGTCGGAGGGACAGTCAGTATCCAGTGACGGACACAGACGATTCCATGGCAATTTCTGACTCATACCTTGAATTTTCTGAGGATATCCTCAGAAGACCTTAATTCTGGTTGATTTTTGCACAAATGCTAAACAGTGAGACAGACAAAAGCTTGTTAATTTAAAAAAAAATGTGGATTTAATTAAAACACAATTTATGTGAAATACTTGCTTCTTCCGAGTGAACCACTTCCGAGATATTCTTTATTATTTGTTTGAATTAGCCTATGCTTATACTTTTCTCCAGTAGGAATGTTTTTCCTTTTTTTCTCTTCGCCATGCAAATAGAACGGAATTTCAAAGGCATGCATAGCAACCAGCTCTTAAAACACTTCACTACCGCTTAAATCCTACTGTATTGCCATATTCTCCTTGTACCTACAAGAAAATTAGCAATAAGGTAATTTCTGAAAATACTTACGTGGATTAAAATGTAAATAGAGAAAAAAGCATTTGCAATAATAGTGTGTATAAGAGTGAGTATAGCTCTACATATGTTTGTGAACAGTTTCTCCAAATTGAACTATATTAAAAGTCTGTATCACAATATGTTACGCGACGATCACTTGGTGTATCTTCTAATGCTGTGCACTTGGACTTTGTCACCAAATATTGATAGACTTATTAAACGTAAGCAGTACCAAACAAGTCACTAATGAACACATGTTTATCGTATAAGATTTTAAAGTGCTTTCGTAAATCAGACGCAACGTAATATCACCAAATCCCCACTACAACACAATTCACGGCTGGGGTTAAAGAGTGGCAAAGTCGGCGTATACTGGAAGAAGGTAAACCCAACCTCTCCTCTTTCGCAATTGTTGGACATCGCTGTTTTAGAATAACCTGATATGATAAATTGATTTAAAGAGACCACAAACAGTGTGTATTTAAAAGGTAGAACTGGAACTTAAAAATTCAATGCCCAACTGGGATTTGAACCACAGACCTTCCGCTTACCGGGCGGACGCTCTAACCACTGAGCTATTGTGACAAACTGCCAGAATGGTATTAAATTCTCAAGCCAGTTCGTATTTCTCCTGGTAAACCACAAAGGCAGTCTCACATCAGAGACAATTACCCCAATGGTGACTTACTATTGCAAGTACTTTATATCCCAGGATTAAATAACCTTCACATGGTAATTATTATTTATTTATGCCAACAAACTTACAATATCAATGCCACAACTGGGATTTGAACCACAGACCTTCCGCTTGCCGGGCGGACGCTCTAACCACTGAGCTATTGAATTTTTAAGTTCCAGTTCTACCTCTTAAACTTTGCCCACACACGGCTTGTGTGTTTAAAAACACCAACAGTAAGTTTGTTGGCATAAATAAATAATAATTACAATGTGTATTTGCTAGTGAGCACAGTGTTCCACTTTTTTATCTGGGGCTCGAGAGCTTGAAGTTTGTGCTGTTTTTGTCTTTTAGGATCCTTATTTTATACACCAATTTATAGCCATTTGTATTTTTTCTGCACTTTCATGTATTACAACTTTTTCGCAGGTAGGTACATATACATTAAGTACATTTTTTTCCTCCATGTGTTCTAAAATAAAGTGAAAGAGTTGTTAGCTTGTGGAATTATTACTTTTCGGGTAAGGCTAAGGTATTTTGCATAGAAAAACAGATTTTTGTGTTGCTGGAGACATTTTTACAGGTTATTGGTATATTTTATGACGACTGCGGCAGAATAGTACCCAGCAGTGAAGTTACGAACAACCGAACTTAAGAGAGAGTGTTTATTTCCAAAAAAACAATGGGCAACTGGCTGAGGCAGAGACGAAACGAAAGGCAAGCCAAGTGCTGCCAACTAATGCGTTGGTCGTTCTGTATTACGTTCACTTGCACTTAACCTGCACTCGCGTAAACCTACTATTTTGCTACTATTCTGCCGCATTCTATTTATGACATTTCAAGGATTCCATACTCTGTATCATATGTCGATTTTACTTGTATCAGAATTAGAACAGAAATGGTTTATGAGAGGATTGATTTCATTACCTATCTTAGACTGGTGTGCGATTATTAGGGCTCGGATTTTTATGACCTAAAAACTCGTAAAATATGCGTGCGCACACTTCGGCACACCGAAGTGAAAAATGTCATTTTTTAAAGTATTGAGGTTAGAGACTTCATTTTTTGCACAGACATTACTAGCAAACAAAGAAATGTGTGTACCAAATTTCATTTAATTAATTTATATCAATTTGATTGGATATAATCAAAATCTATCTCCAACAGATGTTGAACGACAGAGTTGATTTTTTAAAAATCTGATGTGTTGCACTCACATGACTTTCTCTACTCTTGTACTAACCATTCTTACAAACTCTTATTCCTATATCTTCTTTCTTGTTAGCTGAGACAAACATTTGTACAAATTATGTTATTGCTTATTTCCTTGTAGGTGCAAGAGGAATGTTAGAATATAGTAGGCTTTGTGCGATAGTCAAATGTTTGAGATTCTGTTGTCTTTGCACACTTAACATATAAAAAAAAGAACAACGATCATCCATTTCACGAAAGTTCTAAGTTTTCCGAAACTCACACACATAACAAAGAATATCTCCGAAATGGTTCGCCCTACAAGAAAATTTATTCAGACATAAATTGTGTATTTTAGCAAGATCTACCTTTTTTGTGTAGTATGATTTGGTCTATCTCTAACGGTTTACCAGTTATGCACAATTCATCCAGAGTAAATTGGACTACAGGGGCAATAGCCAGAAAATTCAAGATATACATTTCATTTGTCATCAAAATATCTCAAACATATGGCATTTTAATCAAAATCGTTAGAGCCATTTTCAAGAAAATCAAAATTTTCGAAAAATCTTCCATGTAAAGGGTAGTTTAGGGTGGGGCTATTTTCTTCAAAATCTTCGTGTCACATCCTTGAAAGACATTAAACTTAAATACCAACTTTGGTTTTTAACCGACTTTTCGTTTTTGAGTTATGCTGTCCACAGACTGACAGACTGACAGACTGACACACACACGGACCTTTTTCTAAAAATGCTTTTTTTGGATTCAGGGGGCCTCAAAACATGTATTTCCGGTGAAATCTCGACATCGAATTTTTGGGTGGAATACAATACTTCCCCTACTTACTAGTAGAGAAAGTAAAAATTGTATCTTATTACCTTTGTAACAACAAGTATGGAAATTTTCACATATTGAATAGCTTTTCTTTAAAACATTTTAATAGCGCAAAGTGTAAAAATGCCATAAAACAGCGCATTATTATATTATTTTTTTTTTAAAAAACAGGGTATAAGCAATAACAAAATTCTAATACATTTTATTACCCATATTCTGATCTATATTGGAAAAAAAAAAAAATTTAGATCTCTAGCAATATTTTTGTGGGAAAAGATAGATTTTGAATAGGAGAAAATAACAAAAGAGCTGCCTGCTGATGACGTCACACGGGAGTCACGTAGTACCGATATTCACACGTGCAGCTTCCATTTTACGATATAATTCTTTAATTATTTATTTATTTATTTATTTACTTATTTATTTATTTATTTATTTATTTATTTATTTCTTTATTTATTTATTTATTTATTTATTTATTTATTTATTTATTTATTTATTTATTTATTTATTTATTTATTTATTTATTTATTTATTTCCGTTCCTTCCGTTCCTTCAGTTCCTTCCTTCCTTCCCTCCTTCCCTCCTTCCCTTCCTTACTTGCTTCCTTACTTGCTCGCTTGCTTACTTGCTCGCTTGCTTACTTACTCACTGCCTTACTTGCTCGCTTGCTTACTTGCTCACTGCCTTACTTGCTCACTGCCTTACTTGCTCGCTTGCTTACTTGCTCACTGCCTTACTTGCTCGCTTGCTTACTTGCTCACTGCCTTACTTGCTCGCTTGCTTACTTGCTCGCTTGCTTACTTGCTCGCTTGCTTACTTGCTCACTGCCTTACTTGCTCGCTTGCTTACTTGCTCACTGCCTTACTTGCTCGCTTGCTTACTTGCTCACTGCCTTACTTGCTCGCTTGCTTACTTGCTCACTGCCTTACTTGCTCGCTTGCTTACTTGCTCGCTTGCTTACTTGCTCACTGCCTTACTTGCTCGCTTGCTTACTTGCTCACTGCCTTACTTGCTCACTGCCTTACTTGCTCACTGCCCTACTTGCTTACTGCCTTACTTGCTTACTGCCTTCCTTCCTTCTTTCTTTCCCTCTCTCCCGATCTCCCTGTCTCCATCTCTCTCACCTTCTCTTTCTCTTTCTCTCTTTCCCTGATTACCCTCCCCTTATGTAGGACTTACACCCCCTAGAACTTACTAGCCAGTGCCTAGGGTCAGACGCCTGTCGGTGAGTAGAGGGATCTCTGGACTAGACAGTGAAGACTCCCTGATTACCCTCCCCTTATGTAGGACTTACACTCCCTAGAACTTACAAGCCAGTGCCTAGGGTCAGACGCCTGTCGGTGAGTAGAGCGACCTCTGGACCAGACAGTGAAGACTCCCTGATTACCCTCTCCTTATGTAGGACTTACACCCCCTAGAACTTACAAGCCAGTGCCTAGGGTCAGACGCCTGTCGGTGAGTAGAGGGATCTCTGGACTAGACAGTGAAGACTCCCTGATTACCCTCTCCTTATGTAGGACTTACACTCTATAGAACTTACAAGCCAGTGCCTAGGGTCAGACGCCTGTCGGTGAGTAGAGGGATCTCTGGACTAGACAGTGAAGACTCCCTGATTACCCTCTCCTTATGTAGGACTTACACTCTATAGAACTTACAAGCCAGTGCCTAGGGTCAGACGCCTGTCGGTGAGTAGAGGGATCTCTGGACCAGACAGTGAAGACTCCCTGATTACCCTCTCCTTATGTAGGACTTACACTCTATAGAACTTACAAGCCAGTGCCTAGGGTCAGACGCCTGTCGGTGAGTAGAGGGATCTCTGGACTAGACAGTGAAGACTCCCTGATTACCCTCCCCTTATGTAGGACTTACACTCTATAGAACTTACAAGCCAGTGCCTAGGGTCAGACGCCTGTCGGGGAGCAGAGGGACCTCTGGACCAGATAGTGAAGACTCCCTGATTACCCTCCCCTTATGTAGGACTTACACCCCCTAGAACTTACAAGCCAGTGCCTAGGGTCAGACGCCTGTCGGTGAGTAGAGGGATCTCTGGACTAGACAGTGAAGACTCCCTGATTACCCTCTCCTTATGTAGGACTTACACCCCCTAGGACTTACAAGTCAGTGCCTAGGGTCAGACGCCTGTCGGTGAGTAGAGGGATCTCTGGACTAGACAGTGAAGACTCCCTGATTACCCTCTCCTTATGTAGGACTTACACTCTATAGAACTTACAAGCCAGTGCCTAGGGTCAGACGCCTGTCGGTGAGTAGAGGGATCTCTGGACTAGACAGTGAAGACTCCCTGATTACCCTCTCCTTATGTAGGACTTACACTCTATAGAACTTACTAGCCAGTGCCTAGGGTCAGACGCCTGTCAGGGAGTTGAGGGACCTCTGGACCAGACAGTGAAGACTCCCTGATTACCCTCTCCTTATGTAGGACTTACACCCCCTAGAACTTACTAGCCAGTGCCTAGGGTCAGACGCCTGTCAGGGAGTAGAGGGATCTCTGGACTAGACAGTGAAGACTCCCTGATTACCCTCTCCTTATGTAGGACTTACACCCCCTAGAACTTACAAGCCAGTGCCTAGGGTCAGACGCCTGTCGGTGAGTAGAGGGATCTCTGGACTAGACAGTGAAGACTCCCTGATTACCCTCCCCTTATGTAGGACTTACACTCTATAGAACTTACAAGCCAGTGCCTAGGGTCAGACGCCTGTCGGTGAGTAGAGGGATCTCTGGACCAGACAGTGAGGACTCCCTGATTACCCTCCCCTTATGTAGGACTTACACCCCCTAGAACTTACAAGCCAGTGCCTAGGGTCAGACGCCTGTCGGTGAGTAGAGGGATCTCTGGACCAGACAGTGAAGACTCCCTGATTACCCTCTCCTTATGTAGGACTTACACCCCCTAGAACTTACAAGCCAGTGCCTACGGTCAGACGCCTGTCGGTGAGTAGAGGGATCTCTGGACTAGACAGTGAAGACTCCCTGATTACCCTCTCCTTATGTAGGACTTACACTCTATAGAACTTACAAGCCAGTGCCTAGGGTCAGACGCCTGTCGGTGAGTAGAGGGATCTCTGGACCAGACAGTAAAGACTCCCTGATTACCCTCCCCTTATGTAGGACTTACACTCTATAGAACTTACAAGCCAGTGCCTAGGGTCAGACGCCTGTTGGTGAGTAGAGGGATCTCTGGACTAGACAGTGAAGACTCCCTGATTACCCTCTACTTATGTAGGACTTACACTCTATAGAACTTAAAAGCCAGTGCCTAGGGTCAGACGCCTGTCGGTGAGTAGAGGGATCTCTGGACTAGACAGTGAAGACTCCCTGATTACCCTCCCCTTATGAAGGACTTACACCCCCTAGAACTTACAAGCCAGTGCCTAGGGTCAGACGCCTGTCGGTGAGTAGAGGGATCTCTGGACTAGACAGTGAAGACTCCCTGATTACCCTCTCCTTATGTAGGACTTACACTCTATAGAACTTACAAGCCAGTGCCTAGGGTCAGACGCCTGTCGGTGAGTAGAGGGATCTCTGGACTAGACAGTGAAGACTCCCTGATTACCCTCCCCTTATGTAGGACTTACACCCCCTAGAACTTACAAGCCAGTGCCTAGGGTCAGACGCCTGTCGGTGAGTAGAGGGATCTCTGGACCAGACAGTGAAGACTCCCTGATTACCCTCTCCTTATGTAGGACTTACACTCTATAGAACTTACAAGCCAGTGCCTAGGGTCAGACGCCTGTCGGTGAGTAGAGGGATCTCTGGACTAGACAGTGAAGACTCCCTGATTACCCTCCCCTTATGTAGGACTTACACCCCCTAGAACTTACAAGCCAGTGCCTAGGGTCAGACGCCTGTCGGTGAGTAGAGGGATCTCTGGACCAGACAGTGAAGACTCCCTGATTACCCTCTCCTTATGTAGGACTTACACTCTATAGAACTTACAAGCCAGTGCCTAGGGTCAGACGCCTGTCGGTGAGTAGAGGGATCTCTGGACTAGACAGTGAAGACTCCCTGATTACCCTCTCCTTATGTAGGACTTACACCCCCTAGAACTTACAAGCCAGTGCCTAGGGTCAGACGCCTGTCGGTGAGTAGAGGGATCTCTGGACCAGACAGTGAAGATTCCCTGATTACCTTCCCCTTATGTAGGACTTACACCCCCTAGAACTTACAAGCCAGTGCCTAGGGTCAGACGCCTGTCGGTGAGTAGAGGGATCTCTGGACCAGACAGTGAAGACTCCCTGATTACCCTCCCCTTATGTAGGACTTACACTCTATAGAACTTACAAGCCAGTGCCTAGGGTCAGACGCCTGTCGGTGAGTAGAGGGATCTCTGGACCAGACAGTGAAGACTCCCTGATTACCCTCCCCTTATGTAGGACTTACACCCCCTAGGACTTACTAGCCAGTGCCTAGGGTCAGACGCCTGTCAGGGAGTAGAGGGGTCTCTGGACTAGACAGTGAAGACTCCCTGATTACCCTCCCCTTATGTAGGACTTACACCCCCTAGGACTTACTAGCCAGTGCCTAGGGTCAGACGCCTGTCAGGGAGTAGAGGGACCTCTGGACCAGACAGTGAAGACTCCCTGATTACCCTCCCCTTATGTAGGACTTACACCCCCTAGGACTTACAAGCCAGTGCCTAGGGTCAGACGCCTGTCAGGGAGTAGAGGGACCTCTGGACCAGACAGTGAAGACTCCCTGATTACCCTCCCCTTATGTAGGACTTACACCCCCTAGAACTTACAAGCCAGTGCCTAGGGTCAGACGCCTGTCGGTGAGTAGAGGGATCTCTGGACCAGACAGTGAAGACTCCCTGATTACCCTCTCCTTATGTAGGACTTACACCCCCTAGAACTTACAAGCCAGTGCCTAGGGTCAGACGCCTGTCGGTGAGTAGAGGGATCTCTGGACTAGACAGTGAAGACTCCCTGATTACCCTCTCCTTATGTAGGACTTACACTCTATAGAACTTACAAGCCAGTGCCTAGGGTCAGACGCCTGTCGGTGAGTAGAGGGATCTCTGGACCAGACAGTAAAGACTCCCTGATTACCCTCCCCTTATGTAGGACTTACACTCTATAGAACTTACAAGCCAGTGCCTAGGGTCAGACGCCTGTCGGTGAGTAGAGGGATCTCTGGACTAGACAGTGAAGACTCCCTGATTACCCTCTACTTATGTAGGACTTACACTCTATAGAACTTAAAAGCCAGTGCCTAGGGTCAGACGCCTGTCGGTGAGTAGAGGGATCTCTGGACTAGACAGTGAAGACTCCCTGATTACCCTCCCCTTATGAAGGACTTACACCCCCTAGAACTTACAAGCCAGTGCCTAGGGTCAGACGCCTGTCGGTGAGTAGAGGGATCTCTGGACTAGACAGTGAAGACTCCCTGATTACCCTCTCCTTATGTAGGACTTACACTCTATAGAACTTACAAGCCAGTGCCTAGGGTCAGACGCCTGTCGGTGAGTAGAGGGATCTCTGGACTAGACAGTGAAGACTCCCTGATTACCCTCCCCTTATGTAGGACTTACACCCCCTAGAACTTACAAGCCAGTGCCTAGGGTCAGACGCCTGTCGGTGAGTAGAGGGATCTCTGGACCAGACAGTGAAGACTCCCTGATTACCCTCTCCTTATGTAGGACTTACACTCTATAGAACTTACAAGCCAGTGCCTAGGGTCAGACGCCTGTCGGTGAGTAGAGGGATCTCTGGACTAGACAGTGAAGACTCCCTGATTACCCTCCCCTTATGTAGGACTTACACCCCCTAGAACTTACAAGCCAGTGCCTAGGGTCAGACGCCTGTCGGTGAGTAGAGGGATCTCTGGACCAGACAGTGAAGACTCCCTGATTACCCTCTCCTTATGTAGGACTTACACTCTATAGAACTTACAAGCCAGTGCCTAGGGTCAGACGCCTGTCGGTGAGTAGAGGGATCTCTGGACTAGACAGTGAAGACTCCCTGATTACCCTCTCCTTATGTAGGACTTACACCCCCTAGAACTTACAAGCCAGTGCCTAGGGTCAGACGCCTGTCGGTGAGTAGAGGGATCTCTGGACCAGACAGTGAAGATTCCCTGATTACCCTCCCCTTATGTAGGACTTACACCCCCTAGAACTTACAAGCCAGTGCCTAGGGTCAGACGCCTGTCGGTGAGTAGAGGGATCTCTGGACCAGACAGTGAAGACTCCCTGATTACCCTCCCCTTATGTAGGACTTACACTCTATAGAACTTACAAGCCAGTGCCTAGGGTCAGACGCCTGTCGGTGAGTAGAGGGATCTCTGGACCAGACAGTGAAGACTCCCTGATTACCCTCCCCTTATGTAGGACTTACACCCCCTAGGACTTACTAGCCAGTGCCTAGGGTCAGACGCCTGTCAGGGAGTAGAGGGGTCTCTGGACTAGACAGTGAAGACTCCCTGATTGCCCTCCCCTTATGTAGGACTTACACCCCCTAGGACTTACTAGCCAGTGCCTAGGGTCAGACGCCTGTCAGGGAGTAGAGGGACCTCTGGACCAGACAGTGAAGACTCCCTGATTACCCTCCCCTTATGTAGGACTTACACCCCCTAGGACTTACAAGCCAGTGCCTAGGGTCAGACGCCTGTCAGGGAGTAGAGGGACCTCTGGACCAGACAGTGAAGACTCCCTGATTACCCTCCCCTTATGTAGGACTTACACCCCCTAGGACTTACAAGCCAGTGCCTAGGGTCAGACGCCTGTCGGGAAGCAAAGGGGTCTCTGGACCAGACAGTGAAGACTCCCTGATTACCCTCCCCTTATGTAGGACTTACACCCCCTAGAACTTACAAGCCAGTGCCTAGGGTCAGACTCCTGTCGGGAAGCAAAGGGACCTCTGGACCAGACAGTGAAGACTCCCTGATTACCTTCCCCTTATGTAGGACTTACACCCCCTAGAACTTACAAGCCAGTGCCTAGGGTCAGACGCCTGTCGGGAAGCAAAGGGACCTCTGGACCAGACAGTGAAGACTCCCTGATTACCCTCCCCTTATGTAGGACTTACACCCCCTAGAACTTACAAGCCAGTGCCTAGGGTCAGACGCCTGTCAGGGAGTAGAGGGACCTCTGGACCAGACAGTGAAGACTCCCTGATTACCCTCCCCTTATGTAGGACTTACACCCCCTAGGACTTACAAGCCAGTGCCTAGGGTCAGACGCCTGTCGGGAAGCAAAGGGGTCTCTGGACCAGACAGTGAAGACTCCCTGATTACCCTCCCCTTATGTAGGACTTACACCCCCTAGGACTTACTAGCCAGTGCCTAGGGTCAGACGCCTGTCAGGGAGTAGAGGGACCTCTGGAGCAGACAGTGAGGACTCCCTGATTACCCTCCCCTTATGTAGGACTTACACCCCCTAGAACTTACAAGCCAGTGCCTAGGGTCAGACGCCTGTCAGGGAGTAGAGGGACCTCTGGACCAGACAGTGAAGACTCCCTGATTACCCTCCCCTTATGTAGGACTTACACCCCCTAGGACTTACAAGCCAGTGCCTAGGGTCAGACGCCTGTCGGGAAGCAGAGGGGTCTCTGGACCAGACAGTGAAGACTCCCTGATTATCCTCCCCTTATGTAGGACTTACACCCCCTAGGACTTACTAGCCAGTGCCTAGGGTCAGACGCCTATCGGGGAGAAGAGTTACCTCTGGACCAGAGTGAAGACCTGCAAGCAGGTGGTCAGCCAAGCACCAGGTATGGTAGTGAGGAAGAGGATGATATGAAATGCAGGAAGGGCGATAATTGAGCATTTGGTGGAATGAATGGCGGGGGAACCCGGAGAAAACCCGCCCAGACGCCGCTTTGTCCACCACGAATACTACATGCGGGTCCCGCCTAGGTGGTAGGCGAGCGGTCTAACCACTCAGCCGCGGCGCCAGCATTATACTTCCAGACTCAGGGAAGGATGAGAAAAATGCTACCCCCTACCCGGAGTCGAACCCGGGACCCTTTGCACAGCAGGCAGGTGCTCTACCAAGTGAGCTGTGGGGCCAGCGTACTGAACATTCCTGAACAATTTTTGTTTCAATGTGACAATGCTTTATGTATAAATATCTTAAATAATGTAGTCGAGTGAGTGAGTGGTGTTTAAGGGCCCGTCGACAGCTAGGTCATTTGGGCCCCAGTAATGTAGTCGATATGCTGCAACCCTCACGGGGGCCTTTTGTTACTTTAATTTCTTCTGATGCAACTTCTCCAATTTTGAGTTTAGATACAGCGTTTTAGTACAAATTTGTATTGCATTAATTATTAATTTGTTAATCTTCATATCCCATAATACTTCCCCTAACTTATGTAAAGGCAGGTATAGAATGATATGCTTTTTCCAAATCCACGAAGGTTAAATGAATTTATTGTCCGATGCTGGCAGTGTTCTCAGTCAATTGTTTTTACAAATATGTGATCTATCGTAGATTTTCCAGACCTGAAGCCTGCGTGTATTTCAATCTCTTTATTTTTGTAGCTTCGTTCCAAATAATACTTCAGATTTTTCTATATATCCGACTAAATATATTCATTACTGTGATTCGTGTATAATTCTTGCGGTCATCTTTTCTTCCCTCAATAACAAATTTAAAGCTGCAACTATGGCAAAAAGTAACATGAGGTAATGTGAGTACTTCTGCAACATGACCAAATGTAAGTCTGCCTTTAAGATCAATCATTGGTTACTTTTTATTTTGATTGCAGTTTTGGTGTCTGTGGTAAAATTAGTAGAATGTTTGAGATATAGAACTGGAACTTAAAAGCTCAATGCCACAGCCGGGACTTTAAGTTCCAGTTCTACCTCTCAAACATTGCCCACACACGGCTTGTGTGTTTAGAAACACCAACAGTAAGTTTGTTGGCATAAATCAGGGGAAGACAGGTAACGCTGCTGTGACGTCAGCCCACTCAGCACACTTGCTCTCAGAGCAAGCCAGTTGAACATGTGACGTCACAGCGGGCAAGAGGAAATGGGATACGGGACACCGTAAACTTAATGCTGACTGTTTGAATTACGGAATAGTCACAGATTATAAATAATTACATTTCGGCTTTATGCCATATATATAATTCTAGTTTATATGAACAGTCATGTTATAACGCAAATAGAACAGAAATTATAACTATTTTGCCTGAGCTAGACGAGAGCTATACAGAACAATTAGGTGGACATTTTCCGACATTTGCCGTTTCGCTTTTCTTTAACTAGTTTGTCAATGTTAGGGCTTAATGTACGGCACATTTGTAACCGAAGACTGCATGTTAGATTGTGATCCGACAATATGCTTCGGGATTTTGACTTAGAAAGGTTCATAACCGAAAAGAATTGTTCGCACACATACATAGAACCAAACATACATAATATCCGTGCAACAAGGGCATATAACCTCAGAAATCTGGTTTGAGGAACATTCTTATAAAAATCAGTCAAGTCTTCCTTGTGTTTATATTCGTCGTTCAGCAAATCGTCGTACTGTAAATTTATCAATTCAATTTGCTACCTGCTAGAAACATTGTTGACATCCAATGAATACGGGGTCGCAAAGATCTGAAACGTAGTTGACAATGTTTCTACATCTTGAAGCCTGGTCTCAAACTGGTGTGAAACACGGGGAACTGAACACATGCGCCGCTGATCTAGGCAGCATAGCAATACACTGCTCTCGCCTGACGTCACACGAACGTACAAGCTGGCTCTTCGTTTAAATACGCCACACGGCCCGAAGTTGTCTTACCCTGGCATAAATAAATAATAATTAGTAGAATGTGTTGGCGAAAGCTTCCTGTGTGTTTTTAGTTAAGGCATATTTCATACCATTTAGAATTATTGCATTTTGGTACAGTTTTTATATTATTGCTTAACTGTTTACGCAGTGGAACTGTCAGCCATGCCATATCCATTGTAGGTAGGTATATGTTAAAACGGGTTTAATGCGTTCGTTCGCTTTCGATTATCTGAACTGCGCGCGCGCGCGGGCTCTCTCTACCCTCATGGTGGCCTTCTCTACTCTACTTACCTTGAGTTCATACAATTTTCTATATGATTGAAATACAAATGTAATGTATTACATTCACATCGTTTTCTTAACATACTCTCGTTTTACGTCACATTCACACGAATTTATACAAATGTAATGTATTACATTCACATGGTTTTCTTAACACACTTTCTTTTTACGTCATGTTCACACAAATTTCTCTTCTCTTTCTACCGACAATTCATACACTTGCCTATATTGTCGAAATACAAATGCAACGTATTACATTCACATGGTTTTCTCTACCGCTTTTCCTTTACGTAACACATTCACATGTTCTTTTCTACTCGCTCTTCAACATAGTTCACACAATTCTCTATATGTTTGAAATACAAATGTAATGTATTACATTCACAATGTTGTCTTAACTCACTTTCCTTTTTAGGTCGTACATTCACACGTATTTCTCTTCTCACCCTTCTACAGACAATTCATACACTTGTCTATATTGTCGAAATACATTTGCAATATTACATTCACGTGATTTTCTCTACCCGCTTTTCCTTTACGTAACGCATTCATATGTGATTTTCTACTTGCCCTTCACCATACAATTCATGCAATTTTCTATGATTGAAATAGAAATGAAAGATATTACATTGACGGTTTTTTCTACTCGCTTTTCTTTTACGTAACACATTCGCAAGTATTTCTCGTCACTCTTCTACAAACAATTCACACAGTTTTTATATTATCGAAATAGAAATGCAACACATTAGATTCACACGGTTTTCTCCACTCACTTTTCCTGTGGTGTTTGTGCATTTTTCATTAACTATTTAAGTGTGTTTAGTATTTTTGAAATGTGTCCAAAGAAACACAAGGTTATTGGGCAAGTGCCAGCAAAGTCCGAAAGTATTGGGGATAAATTGTCAAAGCACGGGCAACGCCGGGCGTTTCAGCTAGTGCCCAATAAAACTGATTGATCATGTTCACAAATGTTGGTAACTTGCTTAAATTAATATGGATGTGGAAACAAGCCGAGATATAAACAACTGAGGGGTCATAAAAATCCGAGCGCTAGTGATTACTATAGTATCATGAGTTTGCTTGGAATTGATGTTCCTTGTTATTGTATTTCCTTGTTGTCATATGTTATTTATTTTGTTTATATTTTGTAAATTATAAATGTTGCTATGTAAATCTTAAATAATATGCATGTTTTGTGTTAAGTGTTATGGTATTGGAATTTAATTAATTTAAAGTGGTTATATTTTATATTTGTATTTTGTATTTATATATTGCATATTCTATTTAAATTTTTATAAACAATTATTTAAAAATCTGGGATATTGAACCTGGATTAAGAAGTTGGTGCCAGGGTTATATTCTATACAAATTTTTATTTTTGTAATAATACTTCAAATGTTTACTGTATATAAAGTGTGAGCTTTTTTTGTTTTTTTTTATTTTCCTCAGTATTTCAACGTGCTTACTTCATAAGGATTAGTAAAAACTGTGTGGATTAGCTTTCTTACTTTATAAATATATTTGACAGACTAGACACGGTTACCTACTGAATGGAAACTTTGTTTATGTGATTTGAATGTATTTTCAATTTTATATTTTATATATAATGTTTATATGTTTGATGTTTATTGTTTATTTAATCTAATTTTATATATAATGTACAGTATCTCATATGCTACAATTTCGTCTCCATTTTTACTTTCTCTACTACCTATAGTAAGTAGGGGAAGCATTGTATTTCACCCAAAAGTTCGATGTCGAGAGTTCACCGGAAATTTTTGGAAAAATGTCCACGTGTGCGTCTGAACAGCGTAGTAACTGAAAAACGAAGTCTTTTAAAAACCAAATTGGGTATTTAAGTTTAATATCTTTAAAGGATGCCACACGAAGATTTTGAAAATTCCTCCACCCTAAACTACCCTTTACATGGAAAAAGTCTCCAAAATTTTTATTTTCTCGAAAATAACGATTTTGATTTAAATGCCATATGCTTAAGATATTTTTATGACAAATGAAATGTATATTTTGAACTTTTTGTCTATGCAGTCCTATTTACCTACCCTTGAAGACTGGTAAACCGTACGACACAGACCAACTCTTACTGTACAAAAAGAAAAGTAGATCTCATTAAAACATGCAAGTTCTGTCCAAATTATTATTATTATTATTATTATTATTATTATTATTATTATTATTATTATTATTATTATTATTATTATTATTATTATTATTATTATTATTATTATTATTATTATTATTATTATTATTATTATTATTATTATTATTATTATTATTATTATTTGTGGAGTGAACCATTTCGGAGATATTCCTTGTTATTTGTATTATTTGAGTATCGCTCAAAGCCTACTGTATTCCCATATTCCCCTTGTACCTACAAGGAAATCAGCAATGGGATAGTTTTGCAAATGTTTATCTCGACTAACTTAAACTATATAGAGGAAAGAGTTTGTAGGAATGGTTAGTACAAGGGTAAAGAAAGTCACGTGAGTGCAACACATCAGATTGTTAGAAAAAGATCTTTATGAGTGTGTCGGTATACCTAAGGTAATATACTCAAATAGAAGATAGTATCCTAATGAGAGACACCGATTCGTATCCCATCAAGGACGCGCTGCTTTCTGGTGCAAATAATACTTGTAACACTACTTTTTCTTGGATAGCGTTTGAGGGAAGTAAGATCACGCAAGCGCTTTATCATGAACAGTTCAGCTGGAGTGGTGTTGGGCCGACGCCATGTTTGTCAGCTGGTGCGCAGCAACTCGCACTTCAGCAGCTATTTTCTTCAATGTTTCTCCTCTATCAATTCGATTAATAGCATCCAACTTGTTTTTTCATTGAAACCATGACGTTTCGCTATGTCAGTTTAAACTTGTACAGTGAAATACACTTCCAAACACTTTGATAAGACACAAAAACAATATGGCTAAAACACACACGATAAACTTAATGACACGTGATGTTTGGAAACTAGGAAACCTGAGCTGACTGAGGGAGGTGTAGTGAAGGACAACGCTTTCTTCCGGTGCTATACTTGAATTAACGTAACTTGGATATTCTGACAGTGGACTTCGTGACGGGGTTGCGTGGCCACTAAGTCTATTGGCTACTGCAAGGTCAAACCTGGTTGTCATGGCATCCGACCGCTGTGCCACTCCTCTTATCACGTGCGCAGAGCACGCCGAGGGAACTGTCAGAATACCCAAGTTACGCTAATTCAAGCATAGTTATAGCTGGTGAGGCATACCGTGACAACACCATGTGACACTACTAAATCTTTCTTAAAACTCAACAGGTAGCATTTTGCAGTACGGTACAGTACGTAATACCATAATTTATTGTACAGTTTATACAAAAACCGTACATTGAACCAATCTAAAAAGCGAATATTTGGCGAACATACTTATAGTTTTCTTGCTATCATGTTGGTTAGACACTGGCCTACTGATCCTAAGGTAGCGGGTTCAAACCCGGCCCAGACCGATGGTTTTTAAGTGTGCTTAAACACGACAAAATGTATATTTTGAATATTCTGGCTATAGCCCATGTAGTCCTGTTTACCGACCTTAGTAAAACCGTTATACCGTAAAATCTCACTGTATAAAAAATGAGATCTGCTTTAAAGATACAATTTTTGTTCAATTTTTTTTTTTTTTTCTTTTTTTGGTGGAGTGAACCGTTTCGGAGATATTCGTTGTTATTTGTGAGTTTTGTATCACTCATACTTTTCTCAACTGGAAGGTCTTTGTTCACTTTTTTATGTCTCGGCCAAGCAAATAGAATACGCGCGCGATATTTTTCTAAAAATGCTTTTTTGGATTCAAAACATATTTCCAGTGAAATCGTGACATTGAATTTTTGGGTAGGACACAATACTTTCCCTACTTGGCATACGCAGTAGAGGAAGTAAAAGTAGCCCTTGCACCTACTTGATGTTACATTAGTAGAGAAACGTATGTGAATTTATGACACCAGGTAACTGTTACTGAAGGAAAGACCACCTTCATATCGTGCTTACTGTTCTTTTGTTTCAGGAGTAACAAGAATTCATCTGATCAAAGATCGGAGGCCAATGAAGAGGAACTTGCTCTCAGCATAACATTGGAGATCTCTGAAGAATCATCTCCTACGCCACCAACTTCCCCTCCAAGTGAGGTGAATGAGGCAGCAGACTTGCCTGAAGTAGGTGTACGTACGTACCAAACAGTATCGGAGGAGGACGAGGAACTAGAGCTCTACTGCCAACCATCTCCTACGCCACCAACTTCCCCTCCAAGTGAGGTGAATGAGGCAGCAGACTTGCCTGAAGTAGGTGTACGTACGTACCAAACAGTAATTTTGGAGGAGGACGAGGAACTAGAGCTCTACTGCCAACCATATCCTACGCCACCAACTTCCCCTCCAAGTGAGGTGAATGAGGCAGCAGACTTGCCTGAAGTAGGTGTACGTACGTACCAAACAGTATCGGAGGAGGACGAGGAACTAGAGCTCTACTGCCAACCATATCCTACGCCACCAACTTCCCCTCCAAGTGAGGTGAATGAGGCAGCAGACTTGCCTGAAGTAGGTGTACGTACGTACCAAACAGTATCGGAGGAGGACGAGGAACTAGAGCTCTACTGCCAACCATCTCCTACGCCACCAACTTCCCCTCCAAGTGAGGTGAATGAGGCAGCAGACTTGCCTGAAGTAGGTGTACGTACGTACCAAACAGTATCGGAGGAGGACGAGGAACTAGAGCTCTACTGCCAACCATCTCCTACGCCACCAACTTCCCCTCCAAGTGAGGTGAATGAGGCAGCAGACTTGCCTGAAGTAGGTGTACGTACGTACCAAACAGTATCGGAGGAGGACGAGGAACTAGAGCTCTACTGCCAACCATCTCCTACGCCACCAACTTCCCCTCCAAGTGAGGTGAATGAGGCAGCAGACTTGCCTGAAGTAGGTGTACGTACGTACCAAACAGTAATTTTGGAGGAGGACGAGGAACTAGAGCTCTACTGCCAACCATATCCTACGCCACCAACTTCCCCTCCAAGTGAGGTGAATGAGGCAGCAGACTTGCCTGAAGTAGGTGTACGTACGTACCAAACAGTATCGGAGGAGGACGAGGAACTAGAGCTCTACTGCCAACCATATCCTACGCCACCAACTTCCCCTCCAAGTGAGGTGAATGAGGCAGCAGACTTGCCTGAAGTAGGTGTACGTACGTACCAAACAGTATCGGAGGAGGACGAGGAACTAGAGCTCTACTGCCAACCATCTCCTACGCCACCAACTTCCCCTCCAAGTGAGGTGAATGAGGCAGCAGACTTGCCTGAAGTAGGTGTACGTACGTACCAAACAGTAATTTTGGAGGAGGACGAGGAACTAGAGCTCTACTGCCAACCATCTCCTACGCCACCAACTTCCCCTCCAAGTGAGGTGAATGAGGCAGCAGACTTGCCTGAAGTAGGTGTACGTACGTACCAAACAGTAATTTTGGAGGAGGACGAGGAACTAGAGCTCTACTGCCAACCATCTCCTACGCCACCAACTTCCCCTCCAAGTGAGGTGAATGAGGCAGCAGACTTGCCTGAAGTAGGTGTACGTACGTACCAAACAGTATCGGAGGAGGACGAGGAACTAGAGCTCTACTGCCAACCATCTCCTACGCCACCAACTTCCCCTCCAAGTGAGGTGAATGAGGCAGCAGACTTGCCTGAAGTAGGTGTACGTACGTACCAAACAGTAATTTTGGAGGAGGACGAGGAACTAGAGCTCTACTGCCAACCATCTCCTACGCCACCAACTTCCCCTCCAAGTGAGGTGAATGAGGCAGCAGACTTGCCTGAAGTAGGTGTACGTACGTACCAAACAGTAATTTTGGAGGAGGACGAGGAACTAGAGCTCTACTGCCAACCATCTCCTACGCCACCAACTTCCCCTCCAAGTGAGGTGAATGAGGCAGCAGACTTGCCTGAAGTAGGTGTACGTACGTACCAAACAGTAATTTTGGAGGAGGACGAGGAACTAGAGCTCTACTGCCAACCATCTCCTACGCCACCAACTTCCCCTCCAAGTGAGGTGAATGAGGCAGCAGACTTGCCTGAAGTAGGTACCAAACAGTAATTTTGGAGGAGGACGAGGAACTAGAGCTCTACTGCCAACCATCTCCTACGCCACCAACTTCCCCTCCAAGTGAGGTGAATGAGGCAGCAGACTTGCCTGAAGTAGGTGTACGTACGTACCAAACAGTATCATCGGAGGAGGACGAGGAACTAGAGCTCTACTGCCAACCATCTCCTACGCCACCAACTTCCCCTCCAAGTGAGATGAATGAGGCAGCAGACTTGCCTGAAGTAGGTGTACGTACGTACCAAACAGTATCATCGGAGGAGGACGAGGAACTAGAGCTCTACTGCCAACCATCTCCTACGCCACCAACTTCCCCTCCAAGTGAGGTGAATGAGGCAGCAGACTTGCCTGAAGTAGGCGTACGTACGTACCAAACAGTAATTTTGGAGGAGGACGAGGAACTAGAGCTCTACTGCCAACCATCTCCTACGCCACCAACTTCCCCTCCAAGTGAGGTCGAGGCAGCAGACTTGCCTGAAGTAGGCGTACGTACGTTTTACCCAGGTATTTAACTACAGTGCATAAATCCCGAAAATCTCCACAAAACAGAGACAAAAAATGTTGGACATTGTGGGGTAAAAAAACTTGAAGCGCGCCCCCCCCCCCCCCCACCTGCTTTTAGCATATATGCTGCACTGTCAGTTAAGAATGCCAAGAATTTCTCTTTATGTTCTTCACTTGGCGACAATAAGCCTAAAAGTAGAAGAAAAATTTACACACGTCATTCTCTAATATATGTGTACATTTGTTGGGTGATTTTCATAATAATACTTACGGAAGGTACTCCTCACTGTTCTTGCAATGATTGGTCTTTTCTAAGACAGTGCACATAATCATATGCAGGGTTCCAGCATCAATAATACAATTGACGATCCTAACCTAAGATAATTAATATGTTATGTTCCACATAATACCTAAGTATTCACCTATACTATAAATAAATTACATCCTTGATATATTTCATATGATTATCACCAGTTTTGTTATATCCTGTGACTATTTATTACCAGTAGTAGATTCATATACTTATGGTGCATGTAAATTAATGTTACCAACTTTCTGTTTTGTATTTGTTACGTTATATGTTTTATTTTTTATTGTGATTTATTTTGTAATAAATTTTGTAATTGATTTTGTGTTGTTCTACTTACTTATTTTGTATTTATTTTTTCCACCTAATGATGTAATCAAACATGTATTAAATTTTAAGTGAACATTGCAATTGGGGAAACCTGTATGGAGGTACCTACAGTTTGTCCAGATTGCCGTGACTCTCCCCCACTCCTCAAGCATAGATGAGCAATAGAAGAGGCGTGCCCACTTGCATAATAGGAGAGGTGGGGATCAGTGTATCGCTCGCTCTCACTCTGATAACTACACAATATATATCTGATGGTTTCGAAATGGCAATAATTACGTTGACAACACATTTCTAACCTTGTTTTTACTATCTCTATACCGCTCGCAAAAGTTAAAGGCATGTGAACGCTGGCCAATGCTCAAGCAGAGCGCTGTTGCCAAGCGTAGTACGTGTACCGGCAGACGGTCTGTACATAAGGTTGTGTGAGATGCATGCACCACATTCGGCAGCGCTGGTAGGAGGGGCAAGCGTAGGATTCGCTGGAGTCCGCAGTACGCCCCGCCTCCATATGCCTTTAAGTTTTGCGAAGATTATAATACGTAAACGTACACTGCTTGTGTGACTGCCTGATTTCTGACATCACTTGCTTGTTCCCCACCACTCCAGTCACTTGTTAACTTCTCCCCCTCTTGCGCATGTGGAGTGTCACCACGACCTGAACAAACTGTATACTGCGTGGAATGTCTCTCCCCTGCCCCTCATTCCCCTTAGACCATGACGTGGTGAAGGGGCGTCTTATATATGCATTTTCTTTAAAGCTTTATTGTCATTTTAACCTTCCTTACTATACGCAGCAGAGAAAGTAAAAAATGTTGTTCACTACCTTCTGGACAACCCTCGTATATTTAGGGACACGGTCACCTACAGTCTGATTTCTAAAGAAGATACATGACAAATGTCACCGCGTGGAGAGCTGCAGTGTTGTCAAGAAGCACATAGCAGAAAACCTTCAGTATTCGAGACATAAACAAACGTTGGGGTTTATCTCACGACAGCGAAAACGAGCAGATGTAATCTATATTAGCCTACCATCAATACAAAGGTAGTCTGTTCTCAGTAAGAGAATAGAAAAATTCTCTAGTCTGGCTTTACAATGTAACACGACCGGAAGCTGATATTTCTCTTTGACCATGAAATCTCGGCCTACCTCTAGCTCTATGTTCACCTCCACGTCCACCAACTCTTACTTCCAAACTAGTTATTTTAATATAAACAGTTTAACAAAGTAGGCTAACAACATACTACGCAACTGAGCATGAGGGATTTGTAGTGGAAGAAGCGGCGCTGGGGCGGGTTTCCTCCGCCATCTCATTCCTCTGGTGCTCCATCTTCATTCCATATATCATGTGTCACCGCCTGCGGCGCCGTATGTAGTAAAAGCGGGCGTTAGACATTACAAAAAACTACGCAACTGAATGTCCATTTAAGGGACATTGGGAGTGAAATTTTGGTCAAAATTGTCAAAAAGTCGAAAATTGTTTCGTTAAAATGTTCCTGGAACACCTGTGCATTTGGATCAACTAACATTTTTCATATCCCCCACTCCATGTGGTCATTACGGCCCAGTGCTCTTCCCTTAACGTACACAGGATGCTCCTATATAAAACCTGTTTTTCTCAAAACTACATTTCTGCACATTCCAAAAGAAGGTCGCGCCTGAGTTTTGCTTCAAATTCAATGAAAATTTCCAAAAGTATTCATAAATAGCAGCTAAACAAAACTATGATTCAATATTGGTGTTATCATTAACATGAATTCCAAAAACATTTTTTTTTGTATGGAAAAAAATCAATAATTTTTAAGATTAAATTTTCTTTGTCATTAAAAATATATGTACAGCATAATGAGCAAACGTATTTGAAATATCTCTTCATACAATTGTTACCCGAGTATCAGTTCTGCCAATATAAATGAATTTTGAAAAGTCAATAGACGCGAGCTCTATTTTGAAAATGTGCCTATTAAATTCATAAAATAGTTTATATATCCTAAACGAATTATCCAATTTTAATGAAATTTGGTGTACCTCCTGTTCTCATATAAATACAAACACAGTAACAATTTCAGAAAAATCTATCAGGAAATGTGGAACTTTCAAATTTCACTCCCAGTGTCCCTTAACCCTTTCACTGTTGAGATATGTGCCTCTTTCGTGTTATGCTAACCTAAATAAATTGAATTCAAGTGTTTGCAGCAGTTTCCTATTGTAGAAATATTAATTCAAAATATTAAACTTTTGCAATAAACGTTTTTTTAGAAAAAAAAAAAAAAAAAAAAAAAAAAGCAAAATTCCAGCAACTACACGTAACCAATGCACCTATTATTTAACTTGGGGCCTCCCCTTCCTTTACTACCTACAGGCACATTTGAGTGCAGTTGTTGGGATTCGAACTCACGGCGTTTCGCTTTGAATGAACGGCCAGATCATTGTGTATTACCTTAACCGCCATTGCTATCCATAGCACTCCAGCCGAGGTGCCTCGGAAAGGGATATGAAAACCAGTTTAGGAATTTAGAGCAAGAACGGCATATGTAGCAAAATATCTCAGCAGTGAAAGGGTTAAGATGCCCTGCGCATTACCTTTGCATGCTTATTTAAACTCAATGAGAAATGTATTAATTGCTTGCAAGATGCTGAAGAACAAAATGTCATATTCATTACGTGGAATAACTAACTGCTGCAGAAAAAAAAGTGTATTACTTTCCAGGCAACCCTCGTATAAGAAGTTCATCCTTAACCCAAATATTGCTAGAGTGGTACGATGGCAATGTTAAAAAATCTGATGTGTTGCACTCACATGACTTTCTCTACTCTTGTACTAACCATACTAACAAACTCTTATTCCTATGTCTCCATGTTAGTTCAGATAAACATTCGTACAAATTATCTTATTCCTTATTTCCTTGTAGGTGCAAGGTAAATATTAGAATACAGAAGGCTTTGTGCGATAGTCAAATCTTTTTAAGCTTTGAGACTCCGTTCTCTTTGCACGATTAACATATAAAAAAATGAACAACGTTGTTGCATTTCGCTAAAGTTCTAAGTTTTCCGAAACTCAAACACACAACAAGGAATATCTCCGAAATGGTTCACCCTACAAGAAAATTTATTGAGACATAAATTGAGTATTTTAGCAAGATCTACATTGTTTGTATACTATAATTTGGTCTATCTCTAATGGTTTACCAGTTATGCAAATGTCGTCCAGAGTAAATACGACTACAGGGGCTATAGCCAGAAAATTCAAGATATACAATTCATTTGTCATCAAAATATCTCAAACATATGACATTTTAATCAAAATCGTTAGAGCCATTTTCAAGAAAATTTAAATTTTCGAAAAATTTTCCATGTAAAGGGTAGTGTAGGGTGGGGCTATTTTCTTTAAAATCTTCGTGTCGCGTGCTTGAAAGACATTAAACTTAAATACCAACTTTGGTTTTTAACCGACTTTTCGTTTTTGAGCTATGCTGTCCACAGACTGACACACAGACACACACACGGACCTTTTTCTAAAAATGCTTTTTTTGGATTCAGGGGGCCTCAAAACATGTATTTCCGGTGAAATCTCGACATCGAATTTTTGGGTGGAATACAATACTTCCCCTACTTACCAGTAGAGAAAGTAAAAATAAAGCAGGTGTGTTGAAAATGTGAGTGCAACGCGTTAGATATGCGAATGACTTTCTCTACTCTTGTACTAACCATTCTTACAAACTCTTATTCCTCAATCTTCTTCGTGTTAGACGAGATAGACATTTGAAGAAATTATGTTATTGCTCATTTTCCTGTAGGTACAAGGGGAATATGGGAATACAGTAGGCATTGAGCAATAGTCAAATCTTTTAAAGCTTGGAGATTCCGTTCTCTTTGCACGGTTAATATATAAAAAAATGAATGACGATCTTCTATTTATGGAAAGTAAGTATTACTAAACTCACACAAATAACAAGGAATATCTCCGAAATGGTTCACTTTATAAAAAATTTATTTGGACATAAATTGTATGTTTTAGCCAGATGGTAGAGTAAGATTTGGGTTAGCCTTACGGTTTACGAGTTATGCAAAAGTCATCAAGAATAAACAGGACCGTTCTCTTTACACGGCTAAGAAATAAAAAAACGTGAATAACCATCTTCCATTTGAGAAAAGTGTAAATATTGCAAAGGTCACACAAATGACAAAGAATATTTCCGAAATGGTTCACATCACAAAAACAATTCATTTGGATACAAATTTTGTTTAATAAGATCTACATTTTTTGTTGCAATAAAATTTGGTCTATCTCTTACGGTTTATGAGTTATGCAAAATTTATCAAGATTAAATAGGACTACATGGGCTATAGCCAGAAAATTCAAAATATACATTTCATTTGCCATAAAAATATCCTAACCATACCTATGGCATTTTAATCAAAATCGTTAGAGCTATTTTTGAGAAAATCAAAATTTTCGAAAAGTTTTTCATGCAAAGGGTGCTTAGGTTGGAGGAACTTTCTTGAAAATCTTTTTGTCGCATCTTTGAAAGATATTAGACGTAAATACCTACTTTGGTAAGAAAGTAAAACTGTAGGACATTTGACAAAAATGTAGGACATGGATCAAAAAGTTTCATCAAATGGAAGATCGTAATGCATTGTTTGTTATGCGTGCAAAGAAAATGGAATTTGAAAGCTTTAAAAGATTTGACTATCGCTCAAAGCCTACTGTATTCTCATATTCCCCTTGTACCTACAAGGAAATAAGGAATATGATAATTTCAACAAATGTTTATCTCAACTAACACCAAGAAGATAGAGGAATAATAGAGGAATATATAGTAACAATCCACTTCTTCCTAATCCATTAGTTATATTCTTAGCTTCGTTTTTCATTGTGTAAATGCTGTTTACTTTAGCTTCACTGTTACTAGCTCCAATTTTGGCTTCTGATTCCACCTTTCTAATTACACAGTAAGCATTGAAGAACAATTATTATAGAAGCTACACACCTGAGAAGACATTGTTGCTTAGATGCTTTTTATGCTTGGGATTGAAAACAAAACAAAAAAAAAAAACAGAAAAAACATTTCCCCTCTTTAGCTCACAAGAAAATACTAGGGTAAACCCTCACATTTTGTGCATATTGATCTGTTTACAACTAGCACACTTATTAAGTACCTAACAAAATTAATCAACACGTGTAATTACATTTATTACCTCATATGACTTAAATATTACAAAAACAATAACTGAAAATTTTTATACTCTTAAGCAAACTACTCTGCTTTATGTGCTTGTTTTACAAGGTCATCTCATGCAAACCTGCCTGACCTCTGCTGTTGGTACACTTATGAGTGGGTGAGTGAGTGTATCGAGTTTAAGGGCTCGTCGACAACTTGGTCATTAGGGCCCCGAGTCCAGAAGTAAAATCATGGAAGGTCAAGTGTTAAAACTTCACTCATAAAAAACTAAAAAACCGAAACTTAAAATAAATGAAAGCAGCTAAACTCAGCTATTAAAACGTTCCACTTAAAATGCTAAATACTGAAGCTTAAAATTGCTACAAAGTAAAAACTGTTAAACTCGAAACCCTAAAACGTTAAAAAACCAAAAGATAAGGCAATCTGAAAGCTAAAATCTCCGAAATAGAATTTTACACGTGCTCATAAAATCGACTGTGGAACAAAACCGCAGCACTGTATTTACATCTGCTGGGGTCGTTGCCTAAAACTGAGCACAGTGTAAGGCCCAGGCCAACGGACTGACGCTCACGAGCGCATCGCGGACAATCAAGAAGGACATGTGCGACGGAGAGTGGAACACTGCACGTCGCACAGACAGGCTCCGGGTCACCACGCAAAAGGTGTCCATGCGTGGCTCGAGTGTGGCCTATCTCCCAGACCGCCTAATCTAAACCGGTTTCGAATTAGAGGAAGAACGGCATATGTAGCAAAATAATTCAGGCATGAAAGAGATAATTATATCCAAGGCAAAACTTAAAAAACTTAAAATTTTCAAATTTTTATCCCATTGAACACTTCACATGAGATTCAATTTTCATTTTTTGAACATTATTTTCACTACCATGAACATTAATATTCTGTTATAATTATGTTGAATTATGTTGTCAATCAACACTGGACCAAATTATTATAAACAAAACAATATGGGAGTATAGCTTGCAGGTAATTGAAACAGGATTTTCAGATCACTTAGCCCAGATTTACGTATGTATTCAAAGCAAAGTCAGATGTAAGTTACCAAACAAAAAGCTAGGTTATAAAAGCATAAGGGTGATCAATGAAAATAACTTAGATTATTTAAACTACTTACTACAAAATCAATCGTGGGATCTAGTATATCAACACCAGTCGGTAGATGGTGCATATAATGAGTTTTTTAGTATTTTCAATTATTGCTTCCAAACTGCCTTGCCAAAAACAAGAGTGCCAATTTGGCAACCAAAAAACAAATGGATAACACCTGGTATTATAAATTCAAGTCGCAGAATGAAATTTCTTAGTAGAATCATAAAAGCTGGAAATGTTTCAGAACAATTCAAAACCTACTATAAAAAATATAAACATGTATATAGCAAAGTGTTGATTGAAGCAAAAAAATTACATAATGCAAACGTCATACGTGAATCGCAAAATAAATCAAAAGCCATGTGGACCTTAATTAAACGAGAAATTAAACAAGCACACACACACAGACACCACACCACACACACACACACCACACACACACAGACCACACACACACACCACACACACCACACCACACACACAGACACCACACCACACACACAGACCACACACACAGACACCACACCACACACACAGACACCACACCACACACACACACACCGCACACACACACCACACACACAGACCACACACACAGACACACACACACCACACACACACACCACACACACAGACACCACACCACACACACCACACACACCACACACACCACACCGCACACACACACCACACACACCACACACACACACCGCACACACACACCACACACACAGACCACACACACAGACACCACACCACACACACCACACCACACACACCACACACACAGACACCACACCACACACACCACACACACACACCGCACACACACAGACCACGCTGAAAGAAGATATTAAGAAGAATGGAGGCAGCTGGCCAGTCACTACACATCAATTAGTAACAAAGCATTTGAAGGCTTTCAAAGAATTCTGCATCGCACTAGAACTGTGAGAAATGAACTATACAGTGAAAAAAGAGAAGATACGAGTTTACCAAACATCAGTAACAATTACTAAAACTGTGAAATATTAAAGTGATCAAGCAAAGCACAAAACAATTGAGTGAAATTAATGTTGTTGTTGTTGTAGTAGTGTTTAACGCCCGCTTTTACTACTACGGCACCGCAGGCGGTGACACTGATGATACATGAAGATGGAGCACCGGTGGAATGAGATGGCGGGGGAAACCGGAGTACCCGGAGAAAACCCGCCCTGACGCCGCTTCGTCCACCACGAATACCACATGCGGGTCCCTGGGATCGAACCCGGGCCGCCTAGGTGGTAGGCGAGCGCGCTAAGAGTGAAATTAATGCATGTAATATTACTTTGTAATGGGGCATGCTGCCTAATTTCAATAAAGAGTGTTATTGGAAAAAAAAACACACACACAGACACCACACACACACCACACCACACACAACACACACACACCACACACACACCACACACACACCACACCACACACACCACACACACACCACACCACACACACCACCCCCACACCACCCACACACACACCACCCACACACCACACCACACACACACCACACACACCACACACACCACCCACACCACACACACACACCACACACACACCACCCACACACACCACACACCACACACACGCACCACACATACACACACCACACATACAGACACCACACACCACACCACACATACAGACCACACCACACCACACATACAGACCACACCACACACACCACACATACACACACACACACCACACACACACACCACACACGCACCACACATACACACACCACACATACACACACCACACATACAGACACCACACACCACACCACACCACACACACACACCACACACACCACACACACACTACACCACACACACACACCACCCATACACACACCACACACACACCACACACACACCACACATACACACACCACACATACAGACACCACACACACACACCAAACATACACACACCACACCACACACACACCACACATACACACACCACACACACACCACACACACACACCACACATACACACACCACACATACAGACACCACACACACCACACACACCACACACACCACACATACACACACCACACCACACACACAGACCACACATACACACCACACATACAGACACCACACACACAGACCACACCACACACACAGACCACACCACACACACACCACACACAGAGACCACACATACACACACCACACATACAGATACCACACCACACACACCACACACACACCACACACACAGACCACACCACACACACCACACCACACATACACACACCACACCACACACCACACATACCGACACCACACACACACCACACACACACACACCACACACACAGACCACACATACACACACCACACATACAGACACCACACCACACACACCACACACACAGATCACACCACACACACACAGACCACACCACACACACCACACCACACACACACCACACACAGACCACACCACACACACCACACACACAGACCACACCACACACACAGACCACACCACACACACACCACACCACACACACACCACACACACACCACACATACACACACCACACATAGACACCACACCACACACACACCACACCACACACACACCACAGACACAGACCACACCACACACACAGACCATACCACACACACAGACCACACCACACACACAGACCACACCACACACACACCACACACCACACACACAGACCACACCACACACAGACCACACCACACACACAGACCACACCACACACAGACCACACCACACACACAGACCACACCACACACACAGACCACACCACACACACAGACCACACCACACACACACACCACACACACAGACCACACCACACACACAGACCACACCACACACACACCCCCCACACACAGACCACACCACACACACCACACACACAGACCACACCACACACACCACACCACACACACACCACACCACACACACACCACACATACACACCACACACACAGCACACACACCACACATACACACACCACACCACACACACAGACCACACCACACACACACCACACACACACACCACACACATACCACACATACACACACCACACATACAGACACCACAGATACACACACCACACATACAGACACCACACCACACACACACCACACCACACACATACACACACCACACCACACACACCACACATACAGGCACCACACACACACCACACACACACCACACACACACCACACATACAGACCACACCACACACACAGCACACACACAGACCACACCACACACACACACCACACCACACACACAGACCACACCACATACACAGATCACACCACACACACCACACACACATCACACACACAGACCACACCACACACACCACACACACACACCACACCACACACACACCACACCACACACACACCACACATACACACCACACATACAGCACACACACCACACATACACACACCACACCACACACACACCACACACACAGACCACACCACACACACACACCACACACACACCACACATACACACACCACACATACAGACACCACAGATACACACACCACACATACAGACACCACACCACACACACACACACCACACCACACACACACCACACATACACACACCACACGACACACACCACACATACAGACACCACACACACACCACACACACACCACACATACAGACCACACCACACACACAGCACACACACCACACCACACACACCACCCACACACCACACCACCCACACACACACCACCCACACACCACACCACACACACACCACACACACCACACCACACACACCACCCACACCACACACACACCACACACACACCACCCACACACACCACACACACGCACCACACATACACACACCACACATACACACACCACACATACAGACACCACACACCACACCACACCACACATACAGACCACACCACACCACACATACAGACCACACCACACACACCACACATACACACACACCACACACACACACCACACACGCACCACACATACACACACCACACATACACACACCACACATACAGACACCACACACCACACCACACACACACCACACCACACACACCACACATACACACACCACACACACACTACACCACACACACACCACCCATACACACACCACACACACACCACACACACACCACACATACACACACCACACATACAGACACCACACACACACACCAAACATACACACACCACACCACACACACACCACACATACACACACCACACACACACCACACACACACACCACACATACACACACCACACATACAGACACCACACACACCACACACACCACACATACACACACCACACCACACACACAGACCACACATACACACCACACATACAGACACCACACACACAGACCACACCACACACACAGACCACACCACACACACACCACACACAGAGACCACACATACACACACCACACATACAGATACCACACCACACACACCACACACACACCACACACACAGACCACACCACACACACACCACACACACCACACCACACATATACACACCACACACCACACATACCGACACCACACACACACCACACACACAGACCACACATACACACACCACACATACAGACACCACACCACACACACCACACACACAGATCACACCACACACACACAGACCACACCACACACACCACACCACACACACACCACACACAGACCACACCACACACACCACACACACAGACCACACCACACACACAGACCACACCACACACACACCACACCACACACACACCACACACACAGACCACACCACACACACACCACACCACACACACACCACACACACACCACACATACACACACCACACATAGACACCACACCACACACACACCACACCACACACACACCACAGACACAGACCACACCACACACACAGACCATACCACACACACAGACCACACCACACACACAGACCACACCACACACACACCACACACCACACACACAGACCACACCACACACAGACCACACCACACACACAGACCACACCACACACAGACCACACCACACACACAGACCACACCACACACACAGACCACACCACACACACACACCACACACACAGACCACACCACACACACAGACCACACCACACACACACCCCCCACACACAGACCACACCACACACACCACACACACAGACCACACCACACACACCACACCACACACACACCACACCACACACACCACACATACACACCACACACACAGCACACACACCACACATACACACACCACACCACACACAGACCACACCACACACACACCACACACACACCACACACATACCACACATACACACACCACACATACAGACACCACAGATACACACACCACACATACAGACACCACACCACACACACACCACACCAGACACATACACACACCACACCACACACACCACACATACAGGCACCACACACACACCACACACACACCACACACACACCACACATACAGACCACACCACACACACAGCACACACACAGACCACACCACACACACACCACACCACACACACAGACCACACCACATACACAGATCACACCACACACACCACACACACAGACCACACCACACACACCACACACACACACCACACCACACACACACCACACCACACACACACCACACATACACACCACACACACAGCACACACACCACACCACACACACACCACACACACAGACCACACCACACACACACACCACACACACACCACACACATACCACACATACACACACCACACATACAGACACCACAGATACACACACCACACATACAGACACCACACCACACACACACATACCACACCACACACCACACATACACACACCACACGACACACACCACACACACACCACACACACACCACACATACAGACCACACCACACACACAGCACACACACAGACCACACCACACACACACACACACACCACACACACAGACCACACCACATACACAGATCACACCACACCATACCACACACACAGACCTTTTTCTAAAAATGCTTTTCTTTGGATACAGGAGGCCCCAAAACATATATTTCTGCTGAAATCTCGACATCAAATTTTTGGATGGAACACAATACTTCCTCTATTTTACTATACGTAGTAGAAAAAGTGATAACTGATGAACTAATGGATTTGCAGAACTGAAATGTGATATTTATGCTTAGGCCTACAAATACACTAAGAATGAAAATCCAAAGACATCAGTGTGAATGATTGTGTTGTGTTGACTTGGTGAACTGAGATTGGACGTACACTGACAAGAAGTTCATAAATTTGCATAAACAATGAACCATAGGTGCATATGCACTTTATATTTACACTATTTGATAAATGGAGTTGTTCTGATTAGCTTTTACATTTCATTGTCTTTTTACATAATTAATTTCTCAAGGTAATCACATTATCTGTTCACAATTCAAACTGTTATACTTCAGTTTATCACAATGTGTTGTGGAGTTCACCTGTTCCTTGTATTGGCAGCGCTATACTTTGTTTGATCTGAATCATTATTCTTTTATCCATGATAATATTGGTGGCAAGTACGAATATGGATGAAATAGAATTTCTAGGGAAGGACAAAAGGGTAACAAGACTACGATAATCACTTCATTGCCTGGTGTAAGGTAAGCATTGCAACAAAACATGCACAGTGTCATCTGTTAGTTGAATATAAGCCTGGATTACTATAGTATTGTCACCGCGCCCGCCGCATCTGATTGCCGCACTGGGGAGGGGGGACCCAGCCAGTCGCTTACCTGGCCTAACGACCAGCCTTGAGGAGGGAGCAGTGTCGCCCATTGCATTATTGTCGGCACTACCGCAAAAGAGAGAAAGGGATAGAGACTTCTGGAATTCTCTGCTTTGTATTTCACCGCAATAATAGCTGAACTTTCCTGAAGATTCCAGAATAGTGCCTGGGAGATATAAATAGCGGTAAAGTGTGAGAAGGAGTAGTTCTTGTGTTACGAATTCAGAGCCGTGCTGTTGGTGAATCGGTAAAGACTTTCTTGCTGTTGCAACGAGTGTAAAAAGTTACTGTTTACGGAAATAAAAGTGTTTCTTTATCCCGACTACATCTGTCTTCTTTACTTTACATCCACCAAAGTCACAGTATTGTTTTATTATTAGCTCAAAGTACAGGGCTGTATAAAAGATATGGGTAATGTGACACAGTTAAAAGTGACTTCCTCTTGGACGAAGGATTATGATAGTGGCAAACATTTGCATAAAAAACATCTGCATTTACTATCTCTGATATCTGCCAGTAGCAGATAAGAGCAAATACTGCACTCCATCGAAACTTTCATTACACAGATGCCATTGGAAATATGTACATGTTTTGAGGCCCCCTCCTGAACCCCAAAATAAAATTTTTTAGAAAAAGTCTATGTGGGTGTGCATGTTTATATGATGGAAACTGGAGTATATAATAAAATTGTAGGTTAAACATGAATAGTAATTAAGGAAAATTGAAGCTATTAACAGAGAAGCAGCAGAATCTAAAATAAGAACAAATTCGAAACTAAAAGCTTCACTTATCTTAGTAATATTCAAGATCTTCCACAGCTGTGAAAGATAAGTGAAACTTTTAGTTTCTAATTTGTTCTTATTTTAGATGAATAGTAACATTTGTGTGTTTATGAGTGTGTATGAAAGTGTATGTGTATGTTGTGTGTGTTCGTGTGTGTGTGTGCGCGTGCATGTATGTTATATAGGTATATTATGTATGTAATGTATCTTATGTATGTATGGTATGTATTTCCCGTGTGGTAAATGGGAGTAGAATAGATCCAACGTAGTCCATACGGGTCATAAAAGGCGACCATAATGGATATTCCCTCTTTAAACTTTAACTCTGTCCTTCCTTGGCTAAACTCATGATCCAGTCTTTCCTCTCCCGCTCTCTTATTTCATCAAAGGGGTAAAGTTGTTCGCGACCATGGTAACTTGAATCCACATGTGCCCCAGGGTGGTGCTAAATGAACATGATAATCCTCCAATGATAATACTTCCTCTAGAAATGAAATCTGGAGGTGAAATAGCCCCTTATTTGTATCTCCGGCTATTGGCCAGAAGAAGCGGAGATAAAGATGCTAAACTACGAATCCTCCAACGTAACACTGGAGGGATGTCACAACAAAAGAAAGTGGAACTGCAAAAAGTAGTGCAGGAAGAATCTGTAGATGTATTCTGTGTAATAGAAGCAAGCTATACAGAAGAAAATAAACAATATTTTGAAATGCTGAATTATATAACTAATATTATGCCAAAAACAAGACAAATTGCCAGTGGTATGCTAATTGGAATTCACAATTCACAATTCTCTCACCCAGAAATTTACAAAAATAAAAGGCATGGAAGAAAATGATAAACTGAAAGCAGTTTGGATGGATGTATGGAAACAACCCCAGGGTCAGCAGTTAGTTTGTAGCTTTTAACGCCCGCTTTTACTACTACGGCACCGCAGGCGGTGACACTGATGATACATGGAATGAAGATGAAGCACCGGTGGAATGATATGGCGGGGGAAACCGGAGTACCCGGAGAAAACCCGCCCTGACGCCGCTTCGTCCACCACGAATACCACATGCGGGTCCCTGGGATCGAACCCGGGCCGCCTAGGTGGTAGGCGAGCGCGCTAACCGCTCGGCCACGGCGCCGCCGTGGGTCAGCAGCAAATCATACTAAGATAAGTGAAGTTTTTAGTTTCTAATTTGTTCTTACTTTAGAATCTTGTTGCTTCACTGTTAATAGCTTCAATTTTTCCTTATTCAACCACATAAAAATCTATGGAATATATAATCCACCAAACTATAAACCAGACTTCAGCTTCCTGGAAACCACATCCAAAACGATAATATGAGACTTCAGTGCCCATTTGAACAAAGTTGGATATAAGGACACAAATGAAGCAGGCAAAACAGTAACAGAACTACTATGATCAAGTAATTTAGACCGTATATATAATATGATAAACCAACATTTCTGAACTATAATGGGAATTCAACCAACCGAGACCTAACGTTGGCAACTGCAGATCTCTCACACACCATCAAGATGAAAATTAATTATGTATGGTGCAGGGTCTAAAAGTTAGACAATAAATCAGGAACTAAAGAAAAACAACCAGTTATATCAATGAGGAAAACAGTTACTGAGGATAATAAAGTAACAAAAGAATTTACAAGACATTTCACCATAACACCCCCGACTGGTAAAATGGCGAAAAGAGTGGAGAAACTTATAAGGAACAAAGTGAAGCAACAAAGTAAAAACACACGTACCACTATTTTCAATGCAGACTTCAGTATCCAAGAACTGAAACAGGCAATAGCCAGATTAAAGAATAAGAAGCAGCCAGGACTAGATCGCATCCATGCAGAATTTATGAAATACCTTGGTCCCAAAGCCATAGAAGTTTGTCTCCAACTATATCATGTGTAGAGAACTTCAGTCACAGCAAACTGGAGAAAAGCAGTCTTAGTGCCCATACTGAAACACAATAAACCAATGAATGAGATAAAGTTATGGACCAATATCCCTGACAAGCATCATGGGCAAAATTATGGAAGGAGGTGAACTCTAGATCAAATTGGTATCTGGAAAACCGAAACTTTTATCACCTGCATAAGCTGGTTTCAGAACTATCATACATCACAATAAATCTTAAAATTAAGCCAAAGCATTGAAGGCTCCCTAAACAACAAAGAAACAATGGTAGCAGTCTTTGTAGATTTCAAAGATGCCTATAGAACCATTTGGAGATCTCAACTAGTGGAAAAATTATGCACAATAGGAATTGAAGGAATGGTGCTTAATTAGATTTATTCTTTCACCAATCAGCGTTACTGAGCCACAAAATAAGGAGAAGTCATATCTACATACAAACAACAGTGCCTAGGTCTGCTACAGGGGTCAGTCATTAGTCTGACACTATTCAATAAAAACAACAGAAACTGCAGGAGCCAAATGTGCATTATGTGTGGATGATTTAGTTATATGGATGACAGAGCCAAGAAAACAAGATGAAATATCAGACAAAATGAACAAAGGCTTAGCCACAGTAGGAAAATGGTGCAAAATAAATAAGATGTTGATAAATACAACTAAAACATCATACAAGATATTTACAATTGCACACACTACCCTCCAGATGAACCTAATAATCAATAGGGAAAAATTAAGTCAACAGGATAATTGTAAGTATCTAGGAATGTATTTTGACCAGACATTAACATGGAACTCTCATATCAAACAAATTACGAGGGTAATTCAAATATAAACGGTAATTGTTGCATATCACAGGGGAAGCAGTTCAGAGCGGGGGTTGAAGGTTGATGTGTTAGGGAGGGGGAACTAGCTTTGTTAGCTGCTTCGACGTCAGTACAGCCATGAGTGAGCAAGAGGTTCCTTCGTCTGTTGCGCAATGCATTATTATCAAGTTTTTAACCAATGAAGGGGTTAAACCTTCAGAGATTTTAACTCGTTTAAGGGCACAGTTTGGGGATACTACACTGTCACAGAATCGAGAGTTTACTTGGGCCAGACAATTTAAGGGTGGCCAAGAATTTGTGGAAAACGAAAGTCATGCTCGACGCCTAAGGTCAAATCTCACAGATGTGCTGCTCGAGAGCTTATTGAAGGTGATCGCCGCTCCACTGTTGAAGAAATTGTATCAGAAGTTGGTTGATTTTCTTCATGATCAACGTACAGTGACTGCAGTTTACTATTGCCAATTGTTAAGGTCTGTAAAAGCTGCCTACTGAAGCAAAAGACGTCGTATGCCCATCAGAGATGTCATCCTTCTCCAAAACAATGCAACGCCTCACACCGCCGATTTGACAATGGACACAATGGTGGCCATGCACTGGGAAGCCCTTGAACACCCTCCCTATAGTCCAGACTTGTGCCCCCCCCCCCAGACTATTTTTTGTTTGCACCCATGAAAGAATCGCTTGGAGGGAAACATTTCGAAAGCGACGACGTCGATGAGCATGTGCGCAATTGGTTGGCGACGCGCCCTCAAACTTTTTTTTAAGAAGAAATGTTCAAGCTTCCAAAACGTAGGCAAAAATGGGTACAGTGTGAATGTGTATAGAGAAATGTTGATGTAGTCACTTGTGTATATATTTAATCAATAAATATTTTTAACAAAATTACCGTTTATATTTGAATCACCCTCGTACAAAGAATGCAAACAAGAGGTGTAACCTCCTAAACAGACTAACACAAACCAAGTGGGGCATTCAAGAGCAGTTTTAAATATCACATATAAAACCTATGTCAAGCCAGTGTTATTGTATGCAGGGGAAAACCTAGCAATGAGAATTATAACTGGCAATATTAATTCTATTCCGGTTAAAGCAATGCAAACCGTAACAAATAACAACCCAATTGAACAAGAAATTAGGAGAGCAGAGTTAATACAATATGAGAAACAAATAAAAATACCACATGATGACTTATGGTCAAAATATCAAACAACCAAGTGAAATCTAAAACCACAAAAAGGATACATGCAGCATATAGAGACATAAGGCCAAAAGAACTCAGCAAAGCTAACCCTGAAAAACCACAATCTCCCATATAACCACTGAACTACCAAGATATCTCATACAAAACTGAACTTTTAAGCAACCTAAAGAAATCAGATTGTACCCCAGAACAGTTAAAATTAGCAGCTCTAGAAACAATCCAAGATGAATGGATCCACATATATACAGATGGCTCCTTGCTTAACAAAGATGAAAATGCTGGGGCAGGAGTACACTGCAAACTCTTCAGCCAGTATGTTTCTGCAGGACCACTTTCAACACACTTTGATGGAGAACTGTTAACTGCAGATGTTGCACTTGTAAATCGCTCTTATATAAAACAAAAGAATACCAAAAGGCAGTCATTCTTAGTGACTCATCAGCAGCTATACAATCAATAGTAACACATTACTCCATTTTCTTTAATAAGGGAACACAAGAAATACAGAATAAAATTAGAATATTAACAGCACTCAAAAATGTATAGAACTGCAGTGGGTCCCTGCTCATTGTGGACTAATAGAAATTGCGAAGGCAGACCATTTGGCAAACCAAGGTACAAAAATACTGCAGTTCACAGAGTATAAACTCCCATATCAATCAGCAAAAATCATAATCAATAGAAAGATTAAGAAAGAAATAATGGAACACAACAAAATAGCTAGGGACAACAAGAGATGGGCTATCCTGAATATTAAAAATACAGTTCCTGGTTCACCCAGAAAAGAAGCAGTATCTGTAACAGGACAGGATTGTTTGACAGCACATTTGCACAAAATATTGATATATCCATCACCAAAGTGTATCCTGTACAACAATGAGAACACCATTATGACAGCAGAACATGTTCATGTGTGCCCAGCACTAGCCGGATTAAACTTAACATCATCACAAGTATACTGGGAAGTAAGAAGGAGAATGGAGTTCATCCGAGTTCCTGGACATTAGACTACTACTATGTACATATGTGAGGGTGTGTATGGTGCTGTGTGTTTTCTTTTTTCTTTTTGGTAGTGTTTAACACCCGCTTTTACTACATAAAGCACCTCAGGCGTTGACAATGATGAATCGAATGAAGATGAAGCACCGATGGAATGAGATGGCGAGGCAAACCGGAGAACCCAGAGGAAACCTGCCCCAGTGCCACTTCGCCCACCACAAATCTCACATGCAGTGATATATAAAATAATATCTGCCAGCTATGTCCAGATACCTAATTTCTTATATCTGGACGTAGTGTGCGGATACTTTGATTTATTTAAACTTATTGATTACAATTTGTTCATAATAGAATGTGCAGAAGTTACTAACCTAAATTAAACTAAATAACAATAACGAAAATTAGTGATATTTTACAGTTATATGAGATATCAGAGTATTCATGCAATTTATTGTTCCCTAGCCGCCGTTATTCGTCACTGGTAGGCGGTCCAAGTCTCATCAAGGTGTCGTTTTGGCCTCGTTCTTCTCCTTTCTGCTTACACTTGTCGTCCAGTGATCCAATGAAATCTTCTTCTGTTCTACGTAATTGTTCTTGGTATAACAGGTTCAGGAGTTTGGGGCACTTGGTTTCGGTTATATTGATTTGACAATCTTAACGATCGACGGGTTGATGGTACAACAGTCGCTGGAGGTCTATAAAAATTTCTGAGATTTCTTTCTTGTTCAGTTTGTTTTAAAGATCTTTCTGCTATACTGATTTGAGTCGCTAACTCATTTAAAGTATTTAGATTTTCCTTATTCCTAACCATTTCCGATAAAGTGAGGTGCATGAGCTTTTCCCTGTTAGATTGTGCTATTTCACTGTATTTCTGAAAGTTAAACATTACATGCTCAGGACTGTTTCAGGAGTGTCAAATCAATGTATCAGACGCCAAGACCCCCACCCCTAGTCCAACCTTGACGCTGTGAAGCAGACAGCCCACCACCACAATCCCCCACACTACAGGTCGCGCGTTACTTCTTGACGAATGAAAATTTTATATGAAAGGTTGAATGTGAGTCTCTACTCAGCTTTTGCGGGAACGAGAGAGAGGAGGTACAGTCTGCAGAGAGATGACGCGCATGCTTCTGAGCTGAAGTAGTACAACACTACAAATCAATTTATGACACTTGCAGTAATATCAGCCACACGTATTATACACTATACCTCTATAACTGTTTCCACTTAACTTTCTTGCATTTATTCTATTCCTGACATCTCTCCCTCGTCTGAATTGCTATTTTCGTTGCATGCATACATACATCCGTACCGCACAAAACTTCTGCAGTCGACTGTATACACAAACGCGACAGAGGAAAACAGAGGTGTCTGTTATCGCAGCATAAACATTTGCTGACCTGTTTATTAAGGGTAGGCTCACTCATTGGGTTTCTGCTCAAGGTCATTCGTCAAGAACGAACGCGCAACCTATACAGGACATGGTAAGACCTCCATGGGTAAGCAATGGGGCAGATAGTCCACCACTACCATTACCCACACTAAGGGGCATGGTAAGAACCCCACCGACAAGCTATGGAGCAGCCAGCCCACCACAACCACAATTGCCAACACAAAGAGGCATAGCAAGACCCCCACTAACACGCTATGGAGCAGGCAGCCCACCATGACCACAATCACTAACACAAAGGGGCATAGCAGGACCCCCACCAACATGCTGTGGAGCAGGCTGGCCACCATGACCATAATCGCCAACACGTCGAAGTATGGTAAGTTGTATTTCACTTTCTCTACTCACTCTTGCACAAACTATTCTTACAAATGCTTATTCTACTATCTACTTCATGTTAGTTGAGGCAACACTTGTACGAATAGTTTAATTATACAGGTGTTAATGAACTACACCGAAATATTTTCAGAGCAAGTGGAGATCTCTGAAACAAGTAATTTGGGATATGAGACTTATGGCCTATTGGTTCAAATGTGGAAGTTACGGCTATAAGTTTCTAAACTGCCAGTACACCACTGCTAATGATAATACCACTTGAGTGCACAACACACGAAAATGAAGAGACGGTCGGAGCACTCTCTCTGGCGCAATGGTTATGACATTAGCTTTCAAGTGAAAGGTAAACGGGTTCGCATCTCCTTCACTTTGTCTTTTTTTTCATTTTTGTTTTGTTTGTTTGGTTGTTTTTGTTTTAATATTTTGTCTAAGGTTTTAATTCTTGTACAATGCATTTTACAGAGTAATTTCACCTTGTGAGTGCAATTAATTACAATTCCTTCTAACAAAGGTTGAATCTTGCTTAATACTTTCACATGCTGTACGTCTAAATGGGAGAAGGTTTAAAGGGTGAACGAAGTTACATAAAATGAAAAGTAAATGCAGCTCTTTACGTCAGGTCAAGAGAAAGGTAAACGAGTTCGCGTCTCCTTCACTTTGTCTTTTTTTTTTTTCATTTTAGTTTTGTTTGCTTAGTTGCTTTTGTTTTAACATTTTGTCTAAGGTTTTAATTCTTGTACAATGCATTTTACAGAGTAATTTCACCTTGTGAGTGCAATTAATTATAATTCCTTCTAACAAAGGTTGAATCCTGCTTAATACTCTCACATGCTGTACACCTAAATGGGAGAAGGTTTAAAGGGTGAACGAAGTTACGTAAAATGAAAAGTAAATGCAACTCTTTACGTCAGGTTTAAAGGAACTGCATATTGTAATTTATGACAAAGAAAAAAAAATTAACATGACAGTAACTGAACCAATGACCTCTGGAACAACAGTTTTCGGCATTATGGACTGGGCCACCAGAACAGTTACACAAACACTACTAGAGTAGGCTATTGATGCAAGAAGGCAGTTAATCGCTGTTCAGTGTCGCACTGGCAGATGATTAGTTCGAGATTTGAGATATCTTTGAGGCATTAAATCTTGAGAACGCCAATAACGAGCTATTAAGTTTCGATATTTCTATACTCAGGAAGCAGTTTTAAAGACATTCTAACCCAATAATCTCACCCACCTTGTTTAAACACCAACTTATCAGCATCTAATGCCAATTAGGTTTAACACAATTAACTGCGTTATGTTAAGCCGCAGACCATGCATTGCCTATCTCAACTTGCTTACATTTGTCATGTCTACAATCGCTGAAATTATTTCAGTGTAGTTCATTAACACCCGGTATACTTTCTTGTAGGTACAATGGAAATAGGGGAATAGAGTATGCTTAGGCAATAGTGAAATCTTAGGAGCTGGTCACTATGTAGCTTTGTAGGTTTGAGATATCTTTCTCTTTGCAAAACCAGAACTGAAGTTTAACTCAACTGTGCATTCGTTGATTTGAACAATGTGACCAACTTGCTTTCTTTTGCCTGCTTCTCCATGGTTTGGGTGTAACGTTCTAGCCTTTAGGTCCCGAGATGGCAGGATCGAGCCCGGTGGAAGACAATGGTTTTTCTCGGGCATAAAAATCCTTAGCTTGGCTTGATTGGGAAGGGAAATAAAGCTGGTAGTCCTATGCCACATATTTACAGTATGCAAAACAACCTCAAACCTGATAACGGTGCCTCTGAGCAAAATTAAGTGATCTTTGACACCCAAAATAGAATGGGATGCTGAAAACTATAGCAGTTAAAGAATGTTCATAAATAAAAAGTCAATTTTGACCTATTTTGCCCTTGATGTAGTTGTTGTCCATTGAAGTTATATACACCTCAGTTGTTTTGTGATTTATGCTTATCTCCAGTAGAACAATGGACAATGGTTTGCTCGTACAAAAATACTTGGGCACAGCTGAGTATAACTGGAGTACTTGGGCAGGTGGTAAGCTAGAGTTCTCGAACCAAGTAACCTTTGCCACAGACTGTAAATTGTCCATGCCCTCGCCTACATGAAAATAGCTTGTATCGGCGATCCCGTTTCCTACTGAGGTGAAGGGCAGCATCGCATTCCCAACATAATATGCACTTCCTTAATAAACATTGATCATATAGGAACCGTAACACAGAGGTGCGAGATCAACATTAACTAATCTGGTCATAGCATCATATGTACACTCACTGGGAAAAACATGGAAAATCTCAGCAAGAGTTAGGGTTGGTAGGTCTTAAAGTTTTCCTGTAAGCTGTACGATTTTTGGATTAATCTTACATTTTGGTTTTTTTTTTCCCTCCCGTAAGATGGTTTCTTTCATTTTTGTACTTTTCGGGGAGGGAAATCAATTTTTGACCACAAAAACCAATTAGCAATGTTCTGATAGATTGTACTACTGTGTAACCACATGCTTATTTTGAGAATGTTGGTAACAACAATAAAATATAGTTGGCTATTCTGTACTGCAAGAGTGTGTATGTGGCATCATGGTCCATTGTTATGTTCTCCTTCTTGTATTTGTTTGATATATTTGGAAGAGGATGTGTTTCTTTATAGCGTGGACCATAGAAGGAACCAAACCCTTTACTGAAGAAGAAAACTACATTTCTAATGTATGCAAGGTTAAGGTACTTAAGTATTTGCCTAGAATAGAAATGTAGTAGTGGCTACTAAAGTTATTAAACATTTACGACATTATTTTATCAAACCAGGTTATTTCATATTTCAATTTTCATTTCAGTCATTTAATTTGTGAAATGAATGCACATTCACTGATGTGAGAAACAGATGCACTAAGGAATTGATTGAATCGGGATTACAGGTGGTTGTAAATTTTCCGCATCCATGCAAACAATTTTTTTTGTGATTTCAAAATGTGATACAAAATTGTTTAAAAAAAAGCAAAATCTGAAAATTAATACAAACAATTAGACTTATGGAATACAAACATGGAATATTGAATATACAAAAATACATTAACAGTACACATTAACTGTAGGAGACAGTTGAGAGATATACTTAGTATATCCGCTCATTTGCTAGTCACATATGTTAATTCTCGCACTTTAGGTGCTTGAACTAATCAGATTGATTGATGAGTAGTCACCATCTTGACAAGCTGATGGAATCAATCTATCCTGTATCGATGTGTCCTTAATGAAACATTGAATCTAGGAATAGGAATGGTGCCTCAGTGCCGAGCATCGGGATATGCTGCACACCGACCCTCTATCCTCTCCATTGAATCAACAGCACTAACCTAAATTATAATGAAAACTGAGTTGAATTGAAACACTTAGCATCACTTACATGTACTGGACTTTGTGAGCTACTGAAATACAATTTAAGACGTCTCATACATTTGATTCGTCATTACTCAGGGGTCTCCGTCTAGGGGATATGTGAATGGTGACCACAAGGTACCCAAGCTGAGTAGAACATTACTTCCACTTACTGGTTTCTAGGAGATATGTGAATGGCGACCACAAGGTACCCAAGATGAGCAGAACATTACTTCCACTTACTGGTGTTTTGCTTCTCACTGTAACTTTTCTATCTGACCTTACCTTGGTCATCTCTTGTTCTCTTCCGACCCCGATGCTATTAGGGTTCCCGAGGGCTAGGGAGTCTTTGTTTTTCCAACCTCTCCATTTCTCTAATTTCTCTATAAAAACCTTAACCCCTAACATGCTGACCTGTCATGGCATGTAATACGTCCTCTGATTGGTAATCAGAGGATGTGGTCGGTGAATTTATTTTGATAACTCTCCCGGTCAGGTCGGTGAGACCCGTAAACCAACGACAGGTGTGGTCCTCCAGACATTCTGGGGGTTGTGAGAGAGCAATGTGACCGCCAAAACATAAAAATATGGTGCTCTCTAAAAAGTGGTTACATTTATTGCTAAGTCTCTTCAATATTTATTGAAAAATATTGGAGAGCAAGAGGATTAATGACTTCATTGTCAGAAATCCAGCATTAGCTAACAACATAAAAGTGTTCATGACCAAAATGAGTCTTTGGCGTTCAGTTGTGTCAATAAAAAAAAATGTGTTGGGGTGTGTGTGGAGGGGTATGTAACGGAATCTTTCGATGTAATTTTAGCCAACCTAAGAGTCGTCTGACTTGAAAATTTGTACACTTGTCAAAGGCTAGTGACAACACAATTATATCATGATTTTGTCCTAATGTCCTGATCAGGATCATCAGGATGAAAAAAATGACTAAGCTAAATTTATCAATGCAACAATATTTTGACATAATTTTCAGCAAGATAGTTGTCCAATTGACTTGAAAACTTGCATACATGTCAAGGCCTGATGACAATACAACAGCATGACTTTGTCCTAATGTCCTGACCAGCATCAGTAGGATAAAAAAAATTACTTAGCTAAATTTATCAATGCAACCTAATTTTCACCAACTTGAGCTGTCTGACTTGAAAATTTGCACACATGTCACGGACCGATGAGAATACAATATCATGACTTTGTCTTAATGTCCTGAACAAGATCACCAGGATAAAAAAAATTACTTAGCTAAATTTATCAATATAACAAAATCTTTTGATGTAATTTTCACCAGCTTAGACTCTTCTGATTGACTTGAAAATTTGCACATGTGTCAAAGGCTGATGACTATACAATAATATCATGACTAGAGCCCTGATTTTTATGTAATTACATATTTTAAATCCTACATAATATTTCAATGAGAAGTAAAAGTGTTGGCAAATTACATCATTTGGGACCCCCTTACAAATTTTTATTTTACATTTTTTTTTACATATTTTGCACATTTCTACATATTTTAACGATGTTACATAAAATGTACATATTTTCTGGGTTTCGTTACAATTTTATTATTTTTTAAAAAATATTGTAGCCACGTTATAAACTACTGTTTTCACAAGTTTTGCTAAAAGTAATAAAAATCAATCTGCGAAATAGGACCCAAGTTAAACTAAGAATGCGATAATAACCACCTCGCCTCGTTCTGATTGTTGTCCGTTGATATCAAAGCAGGTGCCGCTTGGCAATGTTGACCTCCAGTGTCATTGGGCATTTACAAGGACTGGAGAAATTGATTGTTACCATTGTCGCGGTAGTCGGCATCTTGTAATATAATAGCTGTGAGGAAACAAAGTGAGCCGCTGGACAACCACCAATATAGCAAGGCGATAATACTGCAGTTAGTTTCTTGCAAGTCTTAGTAAAATGGCACCAGTTGGGTGCTCGCTATCCTGCAAGTTGAATTCATGGGTGAAATTAGATAGTGCCTTTACAACCTACGGAAAAGTAATAGTCTGTCAAACATGCGGTAAAAGAATTGGCTGTTCCATGAAATCTCAATAGGAACAACATATCAAAAGTGCTCTTCACATACGCAACAAACACCTACAGTCTTCTAGAAAGCAAGTTCTGTTGACAAAAATGCAACAGGAACCATCCGGAAATGATTTTTTTAAAGACCTGTGAAGTGCAATATTTGTAGCTAATATTCCCTGGCATAAATTTCAAATTCCTCAATTTTGCTCCTTTCTAGAAAAATATTGCATGAAAGTTATTCCTGACGAATCTAATCTGAGGAAAAAGTAACTTCATGCGTGCTATGGAGAAGCAGTTGCTTCCTCATATACGGAATGAAATTGGAGACTCCTGTATTTGGTTTGCCATCAATGAAACTACAGATGACATGGGTCGGTACATAACAAATTTAGTAGTAGGGAAACTAGATTCCGAAAGGCCAGCAAAATCATTTCTAATCTGTTACAAGGTGTTAGAACAAACAAATCATTCTACAATTGCAAGATTCGTAAATGATGGGATGAAGATTCTGTGGCCAGATGGTGTGTGTGAGGGAAAGGTTTTAATTAGGTATTCAGATGCTGCAGCGTACATGATTAAAACTGCTACTGCCCTTAAGGTTTTCTACCCCAATGTACCTGCTTGGTCCATGCATTGCAACGTGTTGCTGAAGTAGTAAGAAGTAATTTTCCCTGTGTGAATAAGTTGGTATTACAACAAAAAAGGTCTTTGTGAAAGCACCGCACAGACTTCAGTGCTATAAAAATCATCTTCAACATGCCTCTTGCCTCCTGAGCCAGTACTTACAAGATGGGGTACGTGGCTAGAAGTTGTGAACTTCTACTGTGAACATTTTGAAGGAGTGGTTTAGATAGCACCTGTAATTAATCTCAGACTTCGGTTTTGAAAGATTTGAATTCTTTTTGTGTTTGCTGTTACAAGAACTTCGCTGCAGTAAGTAAATAATGGCTTTATATATACATTGTATGTTGTGTTAAGAGTTGCTCTGGAACATCCCCACTTCATTCCTGTTAGACGTTTTAACAGTGAAAGGCGCCTCTCTGCTCTTTGTATTACATTTTCTATTTGTTTGGTCCATGTAAGTTTGGTATCAAATGTAACTCCTAAATACTTTGCTTCCTTTGTTTCTCGTAATTGTTGACCCTCAAAATTTAGTTTTATTTTTAGTGGTTTTTTTCTTAGTGAAAAGATTTGGTAGTTTGATTTTGTTGTATTAACAGTCATTAAATTTTCTTTGGTTCACCTTTGTAAGTTGGTTAAGGATTGTTGCATGGTTTTTTCTAGTTCTGTACTTTTGCTTTTTGGTTTTGAAGTCCACATTACTAAGTCATCAGCAAAAAGTGCACACTTCACACCTGATTCTTGTATTTGTTGTGGCAGATCATTAATAAATATATTAAAAAGTGTTGTGCTGAGCACTGCACCTTGTGGTAAGCCACGGTGTACTTGTTGGTATTTAGATATATTTCTAATATATTGCAAAATATTACTATGAAAAATCAAAAAATAAAAGATGAGAACTACCAAACATTCAAACAGTAATTCCTGAGTATCCTCGAAAAACGGCAGTTGCAACCTTCAGGTTGATTACAGGACATGATTGTCTGGCAAAACATTTAAACAGGGGTCTCCGTCTAGGGGATATGTGAATGGCAACCACAAGGTACCCAAGCTGAGCAGAACATTACTTCCACTTACTGGTGTTTTGCTCCTCACTGTAACTGTTCTATCTGACCTTACCTTGGTCATCTCTTGTTCTCTTCCGACCCCGATGCTATTAGGGTTCCTGAGGGCTCGGGAGTCTTTATTTTTCCAACCTCTCCATTTCTGTAATTTCTCTATAAAACCTTAACCCCTAACATGCTGACCTGTCCTGGCATGTAATACGTCCTCTGATTGGTAACCAGAGGATATGGTCGGTGAATTTATTTTGATAATTCTCCCGGTCAGGTCGGTAAGACCCGTAAACCAACGACAGGTGTGGTCCTCCAGACATTCTGGGGGTTGTGAGAGAGCAATGTGACCGCCAAAACATAAAAATATGGTGCTCTCTAAAAAGCGGTTACATTTAATGCTAAGTCTCTTCAATATCTGTGAAAAATATTGGAGAGCAAGAGGATTAATGACTTCATTGTCAGAAATCCGGCATTAGCTAACAAGATATATTTCTTCCATATCTGGTTGCAATAAAGCGTTGTGTTAGGAAATGACATAGCCATGAAAGCATTGGACCTTGTATCCCTATTTTTTTTACTTTCTTTAGTAGTTTTGTTCTGCATATAAAATCATATGCACTTTGAAATCAGTAAAAACTAATAAATTATCTTCTTTTCTATTGAAGGAGTCTTTGATTTCTTGACTGAGAAGTAAGACTTGTTCATTTGTAGAGTGGAACTCTCTGAATCCAGCTTGACATGGGGATATTAAATTTTGTGATTCTAGAAACCAATTTAACCTGTTTGACACCATTCTTTCCATCACTTTTGCTATTATGCTAGTAAGAGCTATTGGTCTATAATTCTTTATTTCTGATGCTGTTTTGTCTTTCTTCAACAGTGGGACAATTATTGCTTTTCGCCATTCAGCAGGTACAGTGGTTTTCCAGGATAGATTGTAGAGTTTCAGTAGTTGTTGTTTTGCTGTTTTTCCAAGGTTTTTTTATGAACTCTGGATGTATGTGATCTGGTCCAGGAGACTTTCTGTTTTTTAGATTATTTATTGCAATGTTCAGTTCTTGCATATTAAAATTTTGAAAAAAGATATTGCACTGAATGTTAGGATCACATTCTCTTTCTTGTTTCAAATCTTTCTTAAATTCTTTACATTCCTTTTTATTATTTCTTGTTACTTTATGTGAATTAGCATAATATTTATTGAATGTTTCGGCTATGACTGCATCATTTACTAACATTTTATTGTTGTGTATGATAGGTGTGCTGTTGTTTTCTTTCCTGTCCTTGACATTTTTTATGAACTTGTGAGCTTTGTTACCATCTGTGCTATAATCCATTTTTTCTAAGAAATTATTAAAGTGATTCCTTTTAGCAGTATTAATTTCTTTTTTTAGTGAGGTACATTTCTTTTGCCATATTTGTGTATCCAATGTTTTTTGTTTGTTCAGCTGTATTTCTAGCTATATCCCTTTGCTTTTTCAACTCTTCTAACTGGGGTTCCAAAAGGGTTTGAAATTTTTAATTCTCCCACGAGGAATATGTTTTTTTGCGGTTTCTAGGATAACTTTACAGAAATTTTTGTTCATATGATCTGGTTGGTCATGCAGCTGTGAGTGTGTTTGTTCAAGCCATGTGTGGGCAATACTTACAATAGTAAGTCACCATTGGGGTAATTGTCTCTGATGTGAGACTACCATTGTGGTTTACCAGGAGAAATACGAACTGGTTTGAGAATTCAATGCTATTCTGGCAGATTGTCACAGTAGCTCAATGGTTAGAGCAGCCGCCTGGTAGGCGGAAGGCCTGTGGTTCAAATCCCAGCTGTGGCACACACGGCCACACACGGCTTGTGTGTTTAAAAACACCAACAGCAAGTTTGTTGGCATAAATAAATAATAATTACCATCTGAAGGTTATTTAATCCTGGGACATAAGTACTTACAATAGTAAGTCACCATTGGGGTAATTGTCTCTTGTGAGACTACCTTTGTGGTTTACCAGGAGAAATACGAAATGGTTTGGGAATTCAATGCTATTCTGGCAGATTGTCACAGTAGCTCAATGGTTAGAGCAGCTGCCTGGTAAGCAGAAGGTCTGTGGTTCAAATCCCAGCTGTGGCATTGAATTTTTAAGTTCTAGTTCTACCTCTCAAACATTGCCCACACACGGCTTGTGTGTTTAAAAACACCAACAGTAAGTTTGTTGGCATAAATAAATAATAATTACTTTAGTTCATTTTTAACGTTTCAGTCTCAAATTTTTCTAATCAATTTTTTTTCTCAAAATTTTAATTTGAAATCTTTTTATAATTTCCGAGTTTTAAAAAGTTTTCAAATCACTATTTTTTGGAACAGTATTAGACTACAATTATTGTTTTAACTACACTATCAGCTGTTGTGGACTTATTGTCCCTGCATAAACTTTGATCTGCAATCCTTTCCCCGAAATCTTGTGTCCCTTGCAGGCCCTTTCTACGAACATCTCTGTCTTTCAATATTTTCAAGCAATTTAATTCTTCTGTCCAGTGTAACCTGTGTCGATTACTAAATTACCAACTCTTGGCCCTGTGAGAACGCTGGTCCGCAATATTTCCTCCAGGTCTCTTGTTCCTTTCAGGTCCTCTCTCTGGGCATCTACGTCATCCAATATATAAATATATATTTAATTAAAGCAATTTTTGGGGTACATTTAGATATGTTCCCTAGCGACATCTAAGATGTCACAACTGTACCATTTTCTATAAATTTACTTAGTCATTCTTTATCCTCATGATCCTGGTCAGGACAGTGGGACAAAGTCCTGATGATATCTTATTCTCATTGGTCCTTATCACGTGTGCAAATTTTCAAGTCAGACAACTCTAAGTTGGTGAAAATTACATTGAAGGATTCAGTTACATTGATAAATGTATCTGTGTAACCTTTTTATCCTGATGATCCTGGTCAGGACATTAGGACAAAGTCGTGGTATTATTATTATTGTATTGCCATTGGTCTTTGACACGTGTGCAAATTTTTAAGTCAATCAGGCGAAAATTATATGAAAGATTCCTTTGCATTTATAAATTTAGCTTAGTCGTTCTTTATCCTCATGATCCTGTTCAGAACATTAGGACGAAGTCATGATATTGTTACATTGTCATCGTTCCTTGACATGTGTGCAAATTTTCAAGTTAATCAGATGGCTCAAGTAGCTGAAAATGATGTTATATTGATAAATTTAGCCAAGTCACTTTTTTATCCTGATGATCCTGGACAGGACATTAGGACAAAGTCATGATATTGTTACATTGCCATCGGTCCTTGACATGTGTGCAAATATTCAAGTCAATCAGACGTCTTGAGTTGGCAAAAATTACATTACATTGTTAAATTTAGTCATGTCACTTTTTCATCCCAATGGTCCTGGAGAGGACATTAGAACAAAGTCATGACATTGTTACATTGGCATCGGTCCTGTATGCAAATTTTCAAGTCAATTATACCGCTCGCAAAAGTTAAAGGCATGTGAATGCTGGCCAATGCTCAAGCAGAGCGCTCTTGCCAAGCGTAGTGTGTGTACCGGCAGAGGTTCTGTACATAAGGGTGTGTGAGATGCATGCACCACATTCGGCAGCACTGGTAGGAGGGGCCAGCGTAGGATTTGCTGGAGTCCGCAGAATGCCCCGCCTCCATATGCCTTTAAGTTTTGCGAAGATTATACATGTCTCAAGTTGGCGAAAATTACATTACATTTTTAAATTTAGCCAAGTCACTTTTTCATCCTGATGATCCGGGTCAGGACATTAGAAAAAAGTCATGATACAGTTACATTGTCATCGGTCTTTGACATGTGTGCACATTTTCAAGTTAATCAGACGACTCAAGTAGCTGAAAATTACGTTACTGTGATAAATATATCTAAGTCCCTTTTTATCTTGATGATCCTATTCAAGATCTTAGGACAAGGGTATATTATTATTGCATTGTCATTGGTCCTTGACATGTATGCACATTTTCCTGTCAATCAGACGAATTTAAGTTAGTGAAAAGTACATCAAAAGATTCCATTTCATTGATAAATTTAACTAATTAATTTTGTTTTTTTCTGATGACCCTAGTAAGGACCTTAGGATAAAATTATGATACTGTTGTATTGTCAATAGTCCTTGACATAACTGCAAATTTTCAAGTCAATCAGACGACCGTAAGTTAGTGAAAATTATGTCAAAAGATTCTGTTACACTGATAAATTTAGCTAATTAATTTTATTCAACCTCATGATCCTGATCAGGATCTTAGGATAAAGTTATGATATTATTGTATTGTCATCAGTCCTTGACAAGTGTGAAAAATTTCAAGTCAATTAGACAACTCTAAGTGGGTGAAAATTACGTCAAGATTTTGTTACATACATACAGGTGAAACTAATATAAAGCGTGTAAAAATGATTGAGCACATTAGGAGGGCAAAATATTTATAAGTCCCATGTTGGTTGCGCCACAGTTTACAAAAGTCGACACTTCCAACATGCAGCAGAGTTTATTGAGTGTCTTTTCCATATGTTATCGTCTGACGGACACACAAATAGAATTGCCACTCGCATTTGTATTTGCAAGTATGTACACAAATGCAAGTGGCGATTCAAGACACATCCTATTTGTGTGTCCAACAGACAATAACATATGGAACAGACTATCAATAACTCAGCTGCAAGTTGGAAATATTGACTTGTGTAAACTGTGGTGCAATATGGCGTGGGACTTAAAAATATTCTGCTCTCTCAATGTGCTCATTTTTTCCATGGCTATACCTACAAGGAAATATGTAATTAAACTGGAGAAGAAAAGCAGCCATTTTTAAGAAAGAATTAATTACAGCAAAGAGTGCCAGTTTCACAAATTTTGTAGAACATATGGACTATAGGAAAGATGGAAATAAAATATACAAATTCCTTAATAAAACAAAATTATCAAAAAATACAACTGAACCATTAAAACATAATAACAAAAGCTTAACTACAGATAGGGAAATAGCAGAATCCCTTAACAAGTTTTATGCTCAGCCACAAAGAATACCCCAAGATAAGGCCGTCCAAAAAACTATCAGAGAAACTAATAAGTCAAAAGGTATACAACATATTTTTATTCAGGATTTTAACGAAACAGAACTGGATTTAGCAATAGAACAATTACAGAACAAAAAATCTCCAGGACCTGACAAGATCCACCCAGAGTTTATTAAACACCTTGGCAGGAAAGGAAAAGAAATCCTACTTAAACTGTATAACACGTGTTGGAGAATGACTGTACCTTCTGACTGGAAAGAAGCCATTATCATCCCAATTTTAAAGAAAAACAAACCTTCAAACAATATTAATAGTTTCAGGCCAATATCTTTGACCAGTGTTATTGCAAAAGTGATGGAAAGAATGGTGGCATCTAGACTTAACTGGTTCCTAGAATATTACAACTTAATTAATAGTTCACAGACCGGCTTCAGACAGAATCATAGTACAAGTGAAAATGTACTCCTACTAAGCCAAGACATCAAGGAAGCTTTCAATAGAAAGGAGGATACCTTAGCAGTATTCATTGATTTTAAATCAGCATATGACTCAGTCGGGAGAAACAAATTAATTGAGAAGTTGCAATCAGATGTGAAAAGTAACATGCTTAAATGGATAACTCAGTTTATTTCACAAAGATTTTGTGCCACAAATATAATAATTACATTTCCAAATATAAACACTCCATGGACTTCTACAAGGTGCTGCTCTGAGCACAACACTCTTTAACATATATATAAATGACCTTCCATCAATAATAAAAACTTTAGAAACCAAAATTGCTTTATTTGCTGACGATGTAGTCATTTGGACTCCAGGCTCTCCAAAAAAAACCTGAATTAATTAAAGACAGAATAGAAACAGCCCTAAACAAAGTACATGAATGGAGCTCCAAAAACCTCATGACTATCAATGTGGAAAAAAACAAATTATGAATTATTTACACTAAAATACAAACCAGTTAATATTAACATAAATTATAATGGTAAACCACTCAAAGCAGTTGATGATGCCAAATACTTAGGCATCACTTTCGACAGAAAGCTAAGTTGGAAAAAACATATAACAAACATCTCAGAAAAGGTTGAAAAGAAATTGCAAATCCTGAAAAGGTTAGCTGGTGCTAAATGGGGCTGCTCAAGGAGAGTCCTTAACACAACATACAAAATGTATGTTAAACCAAACCTCTTGTACTGTTCTGAAGCTTTAATAACAGCAGCAAATGCTACATCAATAAACAAACAAATACAAAATCAGGCTCTTCGTCTAATCACTGGAGCAGTTAAATCCACACCTATTGATGCCATGCTTGCCTTAACACGGACTCCATCAATAACAACAAAAATAGAAGAACAAGCATTGCTCCAACACGAGAAAATGTTACGACTGCCAAACTCTAAATGGACAGAAGAGAACCTCCCCCCTTCAATCCTTAAAACTCAGTAGTTTCCTAGATAAGGTAGCACAGATTAAATCCAAATTGAACATTCCTAACACCAGAGAAAATCCATTGGAATTATTGCAACCTACCTTCAGTTTGGAATTAATAGAGGAAATAAGTAAATCAGACACACCAAAAGAAATACAAAAACTTCTAGCTCTGGAAACAATCAATACTAAGTATCCCACAGAAGAATGGCTGCACATATATACTGATGGATCCTCCACGGAAAACCTTACTGGAGCTGGAGTTATGTGTTCACATTTTTCCTTTTATCATTCTGTTGGCAGAAACACAACAAATTATGATGGAGAAATAGAGGCTATACACATTGCTCTCTGACAATTATTAAATCTTCCCTTAAATTTAACAAGGCAGTAATTCTTTCAGATTCTAAAGCTGCAATTCAGGGAATATGTTCAAATACTACAAAGAAGTCAACAAAAATTAGAGAATGCTACAAAATGTTAACATAACTCCAAAAAGTTAATAAGACTGTTCATCTCCAATGGATTCCAGCACACTGTGGAGTCATGGGGAACGAAGCTGCAGACTCACTTGCAAAGAAAGGCACAACAATAAAACAAAAGTCTAGTTCAATTTCTCATATTCCTCAATAAAACGCTTGATCATTAAAAAACTTTCTCATTCATACCTACAAGAAATAGAAACAAATGCCAAAGATAAAAAAATGGATTACACTACTTTCCAACCCAGATATAATCCCCCAGAGACCAAGGAAAACAGCGGTTGCAGCCTTCCGACTATAGACAAATCACAACTGCTTAGCAAGTCATCTCTACAGAATAGGTATCTCAGTTTCACCAATATGTGTCCTGTGTAATGATCCAGCAGAAATGAACGAAGACCACTTGAAGACCTGTGAAGCATTAAGATCAGAAGAAACTACAGTTCAAAAGTATTGGAAAGCACGAATGCTAATGGCCTCATTGCCAGATGCAAGGCACTAGAAAACAACAACAACAACAACATTTCTATGAAGTTTTTGATGACAACCAATGACTTCTTGCACTCCAGATTTAAATCTATTTGATTATTATCTTGATGGAAATACTTAAAAATGAATTTTATGCAACAAATACGCATACTTCAGGGATTCAAATTCAGAAATTTGTCAGAAGTTCAATAATGTGTTCCACAGATGTTAGGATTGTTGAGACCTAGAAGGACATAATTTCAAAAACCTTTTATAACCAAAGATAAGCCTAACATAGTGGTATTGTTGAAAAGGTGGTATCTTCCCAACCAATAACATATTATTTCCATCAAACAAAAAAGTGTCACAAATTTGTACGAGCCTATGTTAAGTTATCACTAATAAAACAAGGTAATAAAAGAAAAAGGAATAAAAAAAGCACACCTCCATATTGAAGTATTTATTGTGCACAACTCAAAACTGGTAGAAACGCAATAACTCTTTGCTTATTCCCATACTTACAAAATGTGTGACATGCAGAAAAATTACACCTCAACAGTACAATATTTTAAAATTAGCAATTGAATTGCTCATTTCTATGAACATAAAGTTCCAAACGTACAACAAAATGTCTCCAGAAATACATATGCAGCTTATAATGTGTGCACCACAGATCTTTTGTGCTACATTATGAAATAAAATGGGCATTTATTTAGAAAACACAGGCATATATGGAGATTCACCAACACATTTAATATTGAAATCCCTCTTTGGAAAAACATAAATGTTAATATAACTTAACTGTAAACAAAAAAACTCCAAATTCTACATATTTTTGTTAGTGTCACTCAAAACTGTGACTAGTTCTTTTTTTTAAATGTGCAACATAGAAAACTTTGTCACAGTACAATCCTGTTTTCACCTTCTTCTAATCCATTCTTACCCACATATGGAATACCTGTATTATGGTATTCCCATTCAACTTCACATCTTCTTCTCTAGGACACTTTATTAAGGAAAGAGTGAGTACACCATCAAGTATATTGCTTGAGGGATAATGGTATTGAACTATGGAACTCAGAACAAACTCAAAATGAAACTAGTAGTAAACATATCAACATGAAAACAAAGGCTATGATAATCTGCAATATAAATCACTTTGGGTATGCAACAAACTATTTGCTCTTCTTTTCACTATTTTTGTAATATTGCTGGACCTTCTTTTTTCTCTGAATCTTGGAATCCTCAGACTTACTTGATTCCCCTTCAGCCTCCATCTTTTCATGCGTATTTGTTTTTTTTTCTTCACAAAGGCTGAGGACTTTCTCCACGGCAAACTTGTACAACTCTGCATTCTTTTGGGTGGCCTCCATTAACTTTTGTTTTAACTGTGACTCATCCATCTGCTCTATCGCAACATCTGCTGGAACTTGGATGTTGCCACCAACAGCTTCTGAACCTTGGATGAGAGTTTTATAACCATGCCAGTCATCTTTTGTTGTCCTCACTTTGAAGGTCAATTTGCCTTTTCTTTTATCAGACATATTCTTGAAGCCTTTTAAGACTAACGAAGGATTGAAGATTTCACTAAACATTTGTTTAGGTGCCATTGCAAAGAAAGCATTTGTTACACTGCCTTTGTGGTCAATGGTTCGAATGATCTCCCTGCCAAGAATGTCCCATAAAATTACCCGTCGGTCACATGAGCCTGACAACAAAAGCAGTCCAGTCTGGGAGATAGACAGGCATGTGATGAAACTGGTATGTCCAATAAAGGCGTCTTTATCTCCGTCTGTTAGATGATGTTCCTGTGTTCTTGAAAGAGATCTCAAGTCAAACTGAAGGATTTTACCATTTGTTGTACCCAAGAATACCCTATCTGCAGCAGCACTCATAGTAACAGCAGTGAGGTGATAAGAAACGAAGACTGTTGCTATTAAAAGGCCACAAGACAGGTCATATAATCTGCAGGATCTGTCCAGTGACACTGTAACCATACGTGCCCTAAGTCCACCATGTCCCACAAAAATGTCTTGAATAGGAAGTCTATGATGTGAAAAGGCATAACGAGGCTCTGTCTGTTCTGGGAAAACCTCCCCACTTAAATGTGAAGCGAGACTGGCCAGACTCCAGACAAAAGCCTGGCCATCATCTCCACCAGATACAAAGTGTGAGCCATCGCTAGTAAACGTGACGCAAGTAACATATAGAGAATGGCGATCTACTACTGCAAGCTGTGTTCCTGATGCTATCTGCCACACAATAAGCTTGTTCCCAACTGCAGTTACACAAAAAAATCCATCAGGTGTAACAGCCATTGCATTCACTTTACCTGTGCAATCAAACTTAACTGAGCTTATTGGAAATTGACTGTTCACTGGCCAAACATTAAGCACTGGCTTTGTTGTATCACTGAGCAACAGATAATCATTTCCTAAGAAACAAGCTGCATGTGGACCTCCAGAATCTTCCCCTTTGTATGTCATCAATGCAGTTCCTGTGCTTGGATCCCAAACACATGCATTCCACAATTGTGCATTATCTTCAGTAGTAAGAATGATCTCTCCAGTTGTATACATGATGGCTATACAGCAATACCTACAACAAATAATTAAGCACTTCTGTAACATATGTACAAATATTTATTCATTTACAGCTTTCATCACTTAACAGTTACGTGTGAAATGAGGGCCTACAAATGACACATTTATCACTAGAAATAATGTAGAAAAACTATGAATAAAGTATTGGTTTGTCAAGATACTTCAGAAAAAGTAAACAGCAATGCATTTACAATTCAAGATGAATCACTCCTGCCTTGACACCTTTCATACTGAGAACTTAATTCAGGCAAACCCTGTTACGAAAGTTAAATTTAGCCGGCAGCAGCATTTGAGAAATAGCTTACAATTAGGAGGTTTTTAAATACCTTATGAACAGCATACTCTACCTACTTTCACTGTCTGTTGCAATATGGGATTACCTTCTTGGGCAATCCCTCACAAGGTAAGCAAGTATTTATATCACAAAAAAGGGCCATAAACATTATGTGTGGCACTGGGCCCTGGCATTCCTGGCCTTATTTAAAACCCAAAAAATTGTTATTCTTGCTGATGAATACACATATTCTCTCTGGAGATGTGTTACAGATAATTATGAACATTTCACAACAAATCTTGTTGTGCACGACCACAGTAAGAGACATGCAGGCAATTTGCATAGACAAGCAAATAGTTTAAACCTGTTCCAAAAAGGACGTTACTATTGTGCAATAAAAGTTTATAATAACCTTCCATGTTACCTAAAGCTATCAGGCAATCCTAATCAAAATAAAATCTCCAAAAAAGATTTAAAGTAATTTTTATATACTCAAACCACATATACCATATTTCATTGCACACTCTTATTTTAACACTCATCACCATCTCACAATGGTTGTACCTTAATTTGTAGACCAACAATCAGAAACATCAGCATTTCAGTGCATAATTGTCGCATTAATATTCCAGGTATTCACTATCAAGAAACATTAAAAATTAATGTGCTCTTAGGCCTATGAGATTCATGGCAGGGGGTAGAGGGTAGGTATGCGACATATTCCAATGCTTGGCACTGCAGCACCCTTCCTATTCCTAAAGTCAGTGATGTGTAAATATATCAATGCCATCAGTTGGTCGAGATGGAGGGCTCATCAATGAATTTGGTTGCTTCAAGCATTCTAAAGCACAGGAATTAGCAGAACAATAGTTTTACAGGTGGTTAGAATGTGCCAAGTCAATAACCATCTTATTCTTCAACTGTAAACTGTTAGTTTCTATAGTTATTCTAACAACTGCTCATTTTGTGAAACACCAATATAGGAAAATACAGAAATTATACAGCAGATTTTAACTATGAGTGATTGCATTTGCTGAACAGAATGGTAACCAAGCTGAAGAAAGTGTGTTTTCATTAAGTGAAACACTTTTAAGAGATTGGCACAAAATGAAGGTGCAACTCTAATCTACAAGCAATTCAAGGTGCTCTTTTCAAGGCCCTAAAACCTGAAAGGGTCTAGAAATTTATACTGAAGTGCTAGCATATATTGAAGAGTTACACAATAATGTATATTGGATGGTACAAATACAAAGTAGCTATGCTTGTGAGCTGCAGCTCGTAAGCAAGTTGAATTGAGCATTAGCTTGTCATTCTATATAAATAAAAATCGTCCCTCTTCATTAAGCTATTGCTATAGTACTATGCTTTACTTCAGCAACCTTCACCATGCCAGGTCAGCTGAGTAAACAAATACGCCTCTTTTTCATTATGGAGACAATTTAAATACTCATTTACTTATGTCAAACATACTCTTGTTTAATTATATGCTTATATCCATTATATCCTTTCCAATCCTGTCCTATACATGGCTAATGTATGGAAGAACGATTAATTGCATCGATCAGCATAAAGCAGAACAGCTCTTAGCCCACTGGCGGTGAAGTGGAAGGCTTCAATGTGAGTTGAACTCGTGCAAATGTGGCAAGTGTTTATTTGTTGATGCAATACAATGTATATTAAGTGAAATGGCCTACTTGGGTACTGGTATTCTGTTCCCCCAAAATTCTTTTATGATTAATTTGTCCACACTTGCTTACTGTGCTCTGAATTACCCAGAAAGATAATTCTATGTTGCAAGAATAAGTAAAACTGGACAAAATAATTGGTTAGGCATTTTGGTTAAGCTTATTTCTTATGTTTCTTGATGCTAAGCAGCACAGTTAAGTTTTGGTAGGACCATTTTTATTTCTTTTCTCCAGCTAAGCTAATCTATTTGGAGCACCAGAAATTTTGCATTGGATACTTTACTTATGGTGTAATTGTTGTCTCATTGTTAATTCTTTTACTTACTTATGCTTTGTCTTTAATTGCATAAAGTTTGTTTTATCTTAATTTAATTATAGCTTGTCTGCTTCAAACCAAATGTTGAGCTGTTCAAATGCTTTGACAGAATCTCTTAATTACTGATGTGATTTTTCAGGTACAAGTACACTATTATCATCAACAAAGAGCACAGCTATTGATCCTTTGCTAAGATTATAAGGCAAGTCATTCATAAACATTGAAAATACAAAGACCTGAACATAGACTCTTGTGGATCAGCTTTAGTCATAACAGAATCTGGACATTCTTCAGTACGCTGACCTGATCTGAGGCACTTTAGGAATGGCGAAAAATAGTGATTAGAATAACAGAGAATATAAGTGCTGAGGCTTTCACGGCCGGCATTATCAACTATGTTAAGTAGATTTTCCGGGCTTGTGGGCCGTGGTCGAATTGGATTACCTTCCTCCGACGTTTCGCTGAAAACTGCGTCCAGCATCTTTAGGGTCAACCTCTGTTATTTTGGTCTAAATTAGCGGCTGCACATAAACTAAAGTTCACTGCAAACTTTCATATTCATCTTTGTTTCTTATTAGTGTCCTTGGTAACATAAATTTTCACGATCGCTCGTTCTCATGAATACCAACATGAGATTATCGCTAACAAATCTTTTCTTAATAAATTGATCTCAAATAATATTTTCAAATGCCGGCAAATGGGACGTCTCTGGTCCTGGTATAAAAGAGAAAGCTTCCCATGTCTCAGGTTTTCTTCTCCCTCTTATTAGAGCCGGGAGCCAAGTTTTGCTTATCTGCTGTCTCTCTTCTTTTCGATTGTAGGAGTTTTTATGCATAAAAATCTCTATCGCTTCCCGAGTCAAGCAAGCCTGGTAGTGGCTTGTCCTTGAGAGTACCTCCGTGTCTTTGTAATTCACGTCGTGGCCGAACAATAGAGAGTGTTCTGCCACCGCTGACTTGTCCGTCTGCCCCAACCGGCTATGTCTTTCATGTTCTTTTAGTCGAGTGCTGATACTCCGCATGGCGGTGCCTATATATACTTGTCCACAGCTACATGGTATTTTGTAAACACCGGCTGTGCAGTGTGGATGTCTTTTATCCTTAACGGAGTTAAATAAATCTTTGACTTTCTTTGTTGGCCTATAAATAGTCCTAATGTTGTACTGTTGCAGCAGTCTTCCTATTCGGTCTGTTACCTTATGGATGTATGGTAAATAGATGGTACTCAGGGTTTGCTTCCTCCGGTCTTTTTGGACTGACGGGTACCTCAGATGGAGAGCTCCTGTAATTTCCTTGTGTGTATAGCCGTTGCTGATGAGGGCCTTGTTTAGATGTAGAGAAACTGAAGACCATACAACTGGGGGCAGAGGACCGCCTTGTCAGTTTCGATGTCATTTCTTTATTTACCAAGGTTCCGATTACAGAGGCACTACAACACATTGCCGAACTTTTTCTGCCCGACATCACCAGTCTTTTTCGTCACTGCCTAACCACAAGCTACTTCCAGTGGAACAACACTTTCTATGAACAGATAGACAGCGTTGCCATGGGCAGCCCTTTAAGCCCGGTAGTTGCAAATTTTTTCATGGAGAAGTTTGAGGAAGGAGCGCTAAGAAGCGCTACATATAAACCAAAAACCTGGCTTAGGTATGTGGACGACACCTTCATTATCTGGAGCCATGGGGAGGAAAAACTAGAAGCCTTTTTTCATCATCCAAATAGCCAAAACCGTGCCATACAGTTCACCATGGAAAAGGAAATAGACAACAGTCTTCCTTTCCTGGATGTCCTAGTGACAAGAGAAGCTGATTCACGTCTGGGTCACACAGTTTATCGCAAACCTACTCATACTGATAGGTACCTCCATAAAACCTCGAACCACCATCCAAGACAAAAATTGGGCATAATCAAAACCCTTTCCGAACGGGCCAAGAAGATTTGTGAGCCACAAAAGCTGAATAAAGAAATCTGACATCTAAACAAGGCCCTCATCAGCAACGGTTATACACACAAGGAAATTACAAGAACTCTCCATCCGAGGTACCCGTCAGTCCAAAAAGACCGGAGGAAGCAAACCCTGAGTACCATCTATTTACCATACATCCATAAGGTAACAGACCGAATAGGAAGACTGCTGCAACAGTACAACATTAGGACTATTTATAGGCCAACAAAGAAAGTCAAAGATTTATTTAACTCCGTTAAGGATAAAAGACATCCACACTGCACAGCCGGTGTTTACAAAATACCATGTAGCTGTGGACAAGTATATATAGGCACCGCCATGTGGAGTATCAGCACTCGACTAAAAGAACATGAAAGACATAGTCGGTTGGGGCAGACGGACAAGTCAGCGGTGGCAGAACACTCTCTATTGTTCGGCCACGACGTGAATTACAAAGACACGGAGGCACTCTCAAGGACAAGCCACTACCAGGCTCGCTTGACTCGGGAAGCGATAGAGATTTTTATGCATAAAAACTCCTACAATCGAAAAGAAGAGAGACAGCAGATAAGCAAAACTTGGCTCCCGGCTCTAATAAGAGGGAGAAGAAAACCTGAGACACGGGAAGCTTTCTCTTTTATACCAGGATCAGAGACGTCCCATTTGCCGGCATTTGAAAATATTATTTGAGATCAATTTATTAAGAAAAGATTTGTTTGCGATAATCTCATGTTGGTATTCATGAGAACGAGCGATCGTGAAAATTTATGTTACCAAGGACACTAATAAGAAACAAAGATGAATATGAAAGTTTGCAGTGAACTTTAGTTTATGTGCAGCCGCTAATTTAGACCAAAATAACAGAGGTTGACCCTGAAGATGCTGGACACAGTTTTCAGCGAAACGTCGGAGGAAGGTAATCCAATTCGACCACGGCCCACAAGCCCGGAAAATCTACTTAACATAGTTGATAACAGAGAATATTTTGTGAATACTTTGTGTAGTGCTTAAGGAGTAAATGTCACCTTGGCAAAGTCATTTGGCCTGCACACCCACCCTATTTGGGAGGCTTTCTTTTATAGCAGAATATTGCGTGAAGGCAGCAGAAAATGTCATGTGTAGGACACTGTGCATGTGAGAATGACAGTGCCAATATAAGTGAAATCACCAGGTTTCCTGGATAATTGGGTTTTGGCTATACTGTCATTGCCCTGCTACCATCCATCAGCTGTGCTTTGTGGCTGTAGCAGTTCAGGTCAAGTGTTGTATCTGACGCCACAGATAGGGGATACTATGTATAGTACCTGCCCTGCTCTCCATGTTTCAGCAAGTTTTTTAATGCTGAGATTGCGAAGGAAGCACTATCAAGTAGGAAGTAATTTGATGAAAACTTTGTGTTAGTTTTATATTAAAAATGCAGATCTTTCTCAAAGTATTTAGGTTCAGAATAGTCAAAAGTAACTAATTATTAGGGCTAGGAAGTTCATGCATTTGCATGTTTTTTCACAGGAGTTTAAAACGTATGTGCACGATTTATGGAATTTTCAGTTATTTGGACATGATTTTATGGTGCATATAACTGCATATTTTCTTGATTTGGATAAATGCATAATATTTCAATATTATAGCCCCTATATTGATATTTTAATGATTTTTATGGTTTTTATTATTTGTTCCATGTGTATAATACTTTTCATATTGGTAGTATTGCACATGTTGATGCAACTTGCGAAGTGAGTCATATTGTCATGTAGTGAATCCCCTGTTTCCATCCCTTCATTATATGTGTTTGTGCGTAGAGAATAATCAGTGTGTTATCTGAGAGGTTTATATTAACAAAGATAAAGTGCAGGTTAACGTTTTGAACAGCACGATTATCGCAACGCTTGCCTGCCCTCCAATAGTGTGCCATGGTCTTCAAACGTAACAGTGTTGTGAATTGGTTCCCACCAAATTAAATTAGGCGTATAAAATGTTAAAGAGCTCTTCAAAGCCGAAAATAAAACCAATTTCGAGTGCTAGATTAATTAGTTTACAGAAAGAGTTTTCGGGTGATTTAACATCTACAGATAATAGGGTACTGTATTTGGAGCGTGTGAGAAAAATGTAGGGCGTGAGAAAAGATTTCAAATAGTTCAGCACACAAACACAGCAAAACATAAGGAGAATTTAATCAGAAAACTCGCAAACAGAGAACCTGTTCAAAAACAGCTAGTAGAGTGTTTAGGAAGTAGGGTTACTCAATTTTCCTATGACTTGTGCCAAGCATTTTTAGCTGCTGATATTCCCTTGCTCAAAATTAATAATCCGACATTTAAAAACTTTCTTGCCAAGTACACTCAACAACATGTGCCTGAAGAAAGTACACTGTGCAAGACTTAGGTCAGCATTGTTACAATAACACATTGCCAAATATCCAAAATGAATTAGTGGATCAGTTTGTGTGGTTGTCTGTTGATGAAACCCCTGATTCTGAGCGCCGTTCTATTGCTAATATAATCGTGGGTGCTTTAAATAATGAACAAAAGACTACACCTTATCTTCTTAATGTGTGCAAATTGTTGGCCACTGACAATGTAGCTGTAACACAGTTTGTGATGGACTCTTTGAAATTATTATGGCCATGTGAAATCAGATACGACTGGTTACTTTTATTTGTTACTGATGCAGGTCCTTATGTGGTAAAACCAGGACAAACTCTGAAAGGTATTTTTCCTAACATAATTCATATAACTTATTTGGCACATGCTCTTCATCATATTTCTGAGACAATACGTGATTCTTTCCCATTGGTAGATAAATTTGTATCTGTACAAAGAGAATTTTTGTTGTTGTTGTTAGCTAATGCTGGATTTCTGACAATGAAGTCATTAATCCTCTTGCTCTCCAATATTTTTCACTGATATTGAAGAGAGCAATAGCAGTAATAGTAACCGCTTTTTAGAGAGCACCATATTTGTACTCGGGAGTTCACTAATTGGATCACCCTGAAGATGCTGGACGCAGTTTTCAGCAAAACGTCGGAGGAAGGCAATCCAACTCGACCACGGCCCACAAGCCTGGAAAATCTACTTAACATAGTATATTACATGTTAAGTTTCACTTTAGATGGATGGATTTTATTGCAAAATTATAAACTGCCGTATTTCCAAGTTCTTTACATTTATACAAAGTAAATAATTGTAATTTTGTATTGCATTTCTACTTTCTCTACTGGTAAGCAGAGGCAGTATTGTATTCCACCCAAAAATTCAATGTCAAGATTTCACCGGAAATATATGTTTTGAGGTCTCCTGAAATAAATAAAAAAAATAAAATAATAAAAAAAATAAATAAATAAATAAAAAATAAAATAAAAAAAAAAGCATTTTTAGAAGGTCTGCTTGTATGTATCTGTCGACAGCATAACTAAAAAACAAAAAGTCGGTTAAAAATCAAAGTTGGTATTTAAGTTTAATGTCTTTTAAGGGGCTTGACGCTGAAAAGCAGAAGGGAAAGATGAAGAAGTCTTTTAAGGATGTGACACGAAGATTTTGAAGAAAATAGCCCCACCCTAAACTATCCTTTACATGGAAAATTTTTCGAAAACTTTGATTTTCTTAAAAATGGCTAACGATTTTGATTAAAATGCCACATATTTTAGATATTTTTATGAAAAATGAAATGCATATTTTGAATTTTCTGGCCATAGCCGATGTAGTCCTGTTTCTTCTGGATGACTTTTGAATAACTCAAACTGCAAGAGATAGACAAAATCTTACTATACAAAAAAAATGTAGATCTCGCTAAAACACACAATTTATATCTAAATAATTTATTTTTGGAGTGAACCAGTTCGGAGATATTCCTTATTATGTGTGTCAGTTTAGGAAAACATAGAACCTTTTGTGAAATGGAACATCGTTCATTTTTTACGGGATCCCAAATCTTTGCTCAAAGCCTACTGTATTCCCATATTCCCCTTGCACCTAAAAGGAAATAAGGAATAACAAATTTCTGTAAATGTTTATCTCAACTAACACGAAGAAGATATAGGAATAAGAGTTTGTAAGAATGGTTAGTACAAGAGTAGAGAATGTCATGTGAGTGTGACACATCAGATTTTTTTAAATACCAACATCCTCCAAAATATGCCATTGGATGATGAATGAAATTAGTGAAATGGTGCTCAGATGCCAAGGTCCATAGAACTTAAAGTTACCCAACATTTGTCTTCTGGTCATAAGGAAAAACCTTGGAAAAAAATACCATAAGTGAATAACTCACCCTAACCAAGATTCAAACTAGGGATCGCTTGAAAATGAGGCAGACATGCTGCTACCACAGCACAGAGGCAGGCTCTTTTGTATTGCGTAAAGGTTCTATAATATAACTTATTACTGCATCTTTATTTTTTCTAACGAATATGAATCAAAATTGGAGCATCTTGGGTGAAAAATTCACTTATTACTCAAATGTTGCGAAGGGACAAACTATGTGTCTTCAGTAATTTTTACTTTCTCTACTGGTAAGTAGAGGAAGTATTGTATTCCACCCAAAAATTCCATGTCGAGATTTCATCAGAAGTATATGTTTTGAGACCCCTGAATAAAAAATAGAATTTTTAGAAAAAGCTCTGTGTCTGTCGACAACATAACTCAAAAACAAAGTTGGTTAAAAACCTAAGTTGGTATTTAAGTTAAATGTCTTTCAAGGACGTGACATGAAAACTTTGAAGAAAATAGCCCCACCCTAAACTACTCTTCACATGGAAAATTTTTCGAAAATGGCTCTAACGATTTTGATTAAAATGACATATGTTTAAGATATTTGTATGACAAATGAAATGCATATTTTTAATTGTCTGGCTATAGCCTATGCAGTCCTGTTTACTCTGGATGGCTTTTGAATAACTCGAAAACCGTAAGAAATAGACAAAATCTTACTATGCAAAAAATGTAGATCTAAAACACACAGTTTATGTGTCAATAAATTTTCTTTCGAGTGAACCATTTCAGAGATATTTCTTGTTATTTGTGTCAGTTTTGGAAAACTTAAAACTTTTGTGAAATGGAACATTGTTCATTTTTACTTTTTCTATATAAGTAGGGGAAGTATTGTATTCCACCCAAAATTTCGATGTCGAGATTTCACTGGAAATATATGTTTTGAGACCCCCTGAAGCCCAAAAAAAAAAAAAAAAAAAAAAAAAAAAAAAAAAAAAAAAAAAAAAAAAAAAAAAAAAAAAGCATTTTTAGAAGAATGTCTGTGTGTGTGTCTGTCAGTCTGTGGACAGTATAACTCAAAAATGAAAAGTAGGTTAAAAACCAAAGTTACTATTTAAGTTTACTGTCTTTCAAGGATGTGACACGAAGATTTTGAAGAAAATAGCCCCACCCTAAACTACCCTTTACATGGAAAATTTTTCGAAAATGTTTATTTTCTTGAAAATGGCTCTAACGATTTTGATTAAAATGTCATGCGAGATATTTTGATGACAAGATGTATATTTTGAATTTTCTGACTATGGCCCCTGTAGTCATATTTACTCTGGACGACTTTTGCATCACTGGTAAACCGTTAGGAATAGACCAAATCATACTATACAAAAACTGTAGATCTTGCTAAAATACAAAATATATGAGTAAATTTTCTTGTAGGGTGAACCATGTTGGAGATATTCCTTGTTATGTGGGCGAGTTTAGGAAAACTTAAAACTTTCGTGAAATGGAACATCGTTAATGTTTTTTATATGTTAATTGTGCACAGAGAGCGGGATCTCAAAGATTTGACTATCGCACAAAGCCTACTGTATTCTAATATTCCCCTTGCACCTACAAGGAAATAAGCAATAAAATAATTTGTAAATATGTTTATCTCAACTAACATGAAGAAGAAATAGGAATAAGGGTTTGTAAGAATGGTTAGTACAAGAGTAGAAAAAGTCATGTGAGTACAACACATCTGATTTTTTAAAAGGATTATGGAAAAGTCTGACCTCAATTTTTAAACAGTTTGCCATAGTTTATATGAAAATACTCTTAATTTCAGACTCATATGGTTAAACAGTTATTTAGGTTATACCTGCAATCCATTAGGTCTTATAATACATCCTGGTATTACAAATATGAGAGAGCTGTCCTCAATATACATAAGTATAACATTTTTAGAATGTTTAATTGCAACTAAAAACATATTAAATAAATATTGCATAAAGGATTACATAACATACAAACACTGATAAAACCATACAGATGATATTCAGAATAGGAGGAAGATCAGTCAAGAAAGATACCTTGTGTCTACATGATGAAACACTGAAAATCATCAATACGTTCAAGTATCTAAGAATCACCCTGCAGAAAGAGTTACATCATTCTTCTACCACAGAAAAGAGAGAACAGCTGCCATCAAAGGTATTGGCAATATCCCTCTTCAGTTCTGCAATATCACCAATAGTGACATATGGCATTGAGTTAATATGGGAAAAGCTATCCATCAGCAATCTAAGAATGACTGAAAAGGCCAAAGCCCGTTTTTTGAAACAAGCATTAAGAATAGAAGTGACAGCACCCACGAGATTAACCTATGAACTGGCTAAAGAGAGCTTCTACATCGAAGACTTAAGGCTAACAAACTCTCTGCCATCTACAATAGCGTACAACAGACTAAGAGAGGAGAAAAGGAAAAAACGGCAGGAAATAAACCTTGATTTCTACGGCACCAGTGCCATGTTGGATAGGAACTGGACGAGAGAAAATCAAGACCGACACATAACACGAACTGCCATCCATGGATTCCACCATCAAATATGTATTACCAAGAGATTCGTCTGCAAACTTTGCAAGCAAACATGTGATCGTTACCACATAGTGAGGTGTCCCAAAAGAACAAAATCAATGCATTCATATGTAAAAGACTAAAAACACATCTCCCAATTCATGCTCAATTGAGTGCTGCTGTTTATTATTATAAAGGATTACATAACACAATAACGACAACATCTTTATGCACACATTTAAAGAAGTTAATCACATGATAAAATTAATAAATCAAATAAGGTAGATATTATGACATTTAGGGAAATTAACTGAGCTTTCAACCAAATATGTTCTAAATGCAACACAAAGAACATGCAGGTTTAGCAGTCATTGCTTATAGTAGCACCCTGTCGGGGAAATTGGTAGATTACTCACAAAGTATGGCATAAAAACTGTGTTCAAGCCCCTGACTAAAATAAATCAGATTTTAGTTCTGCCAAAGATGATTTGGGTCTATGTCCACCAGGAATTTATGAAATCCCATGCAGTTGCAGCAAAGTTTATATAGGACAGGCAGAACTGTAGACGATTGCATCAAACAACATCAACAATGTATTAGACTAAGCTACCCCAGAAAGATTGGTATTGGCTGAGCACACATATAATACAGACCACAACATCAACCCCTATGAAGGAGTGTCGCCTTGTCGTGGCGGAGGGGCTCAGTACCCGATCCAGATGGCCTACTAAGTGTCATTTTGATTACTGGTAGGCGAGAGGTGAGGGGAAGCAAAGAACATTCCAAACGGGTAGATGAGGCTCATTAGTCTTAGTCGACGACTCATCTAGGAGAAGAGGACTCCAAAATCAAACTCCCCCAGGGGCTCCTACTACGGTAGAGACGGGTTTGGCGTGCCCGGGGCCCCGAGCCATACTCTCGATTGGGTTCCTCCAAGAGGTGAGAGGGCACCTGCCAAACACCCAATCAACTTAGGTCCACTTTAGTGTTTGACCTTCCTCCCTGTACACAGTCTGATGGATAACCTACACGCGGGTTGTAGGAGGATGGGGTGACGCAAGGGGTGACTGGGTAATCGTGTAAGTCCCAGCCCCTGGTTATCATGTAGGATCTGTGTGCGTATCTGCTGATAAAGGTCAGTCCCGGGGAGGGGCCATTGCATGAGCTGATGCACTCCTGAAGGCGATTGGGTCCCTCTGTCCATACATTGGGAGGTGAGACCCTAGGGTGAGCAAGGTCCAGGCCAGGACTCTCACCTAAGCCGGGGTGGCGCCCAGGATGTGAACATGCCATCGGAGACATTTGCAATGGTGGAGGATATCATCGCCATGAGTTCTTTTAAAACTCAAAAAACTAAACATGCCACAGTCAGTGAAAAGGAAGTAGCAGAGTTGAGTGGTCCTCGCTACGTAGTGATAACAAGAACAGAGGAAGGTAAAACATTCAGATCGGTGAATCCTTTCGTGATACAGAAGGGTCTTGATAAGATAGCTGGCCCAGTGAAGAACTGCACAAGATCTCGAAATGGCACACTGCTGGTTGAATCTATTTCAGCAGCACAAGCAGCTACTATCGTAAAAGCCAACATGTTAGCCAGCTATCTGGTGCGTGTAGAGATGCACCTCTCGCGGTGTTGTGAACACACGCGCATTGGACGATATGTCCAATGATGAAATTAAGGAGAACCTAGCAGATCAAGGTGGGATATCTGTTTATCGGGTTCAGAGAAAATATGGAGGCGAACATCTGCCTACCCGTACCTTTTCCTTACCTTTGATCGGGTAGATCTCCCGCAAAGGATAAAGGCTGGGTACGAGGTCATTTAAGTAAGACCTTATATTCCGAGCCCGCTTAGATGTTATAAATGCCAGCGCTTTGGTCATACAAGTGACACGTGCAGTGGTAGAGCTACCTGTGTAAACTGTGGAGACATCGCCCATGATGATGACTGTACCTCACCTCCCAGTTGTACTAATTGCAGGGGAGAACATCCAGCAAACTCCCGAGAATGTCCCCGTTATATGGAGGAAAGAGCTATCCAGGAGATCCGGGTTAGAGAGAAGGTGTCCTTCTCAGAAGCCCAAAAGCTCTTTCGTTTGTGCCAGCCCGCTATCCCGAACTCCGGTACCTATAGCTCGGTTGCAGCTAAACCAGTACCGTGTCGGGAAGTCGCAACTCAAACTAGCAATTCATATGGGGTAACAATTTCAGATACAATTCTCGAAGCTAGGTCACATCCAAAGCCTCAGACATAGCCTAAGTCCACCAGAGCATCTACAAGCACCGCAGTTGAATCCAGCAGACCAGGAAGGTCGCCAACAAAGAAGCCGAGCTCAAAAAGTAGACCGATTGTATACGATGCGTCACCGATCAAGTTTAAGACCCAGTATAAAAGATCTGACTTCCTCAAAGAGAACACAATATCTCCCAAGGCACCAAAGGGAAAGAAAAGCCCAAAGACATCTCCCAGGAGATCCTCTTAGGAGGAATCCTCTGGGATGGCTACAGACCGGCATATGTCATCTTCGCCGGTCTCCGTGACCAATCGGTTCGAGGCTCTCGAACCAAAATTCACTATGGGGACACGGGCGTCCTCGACAGAGGACATGGAACTAGAATCTGTCCACACTGGGAGAACCCCAGTGGAAAAGAGACGCGAAAAAGCGTCCGATAAAAATGTAAGCCCAAGAGAGAAGAAAAGGGCTAAATTAATTCGACAACCGCCTATTCCAAAGTAATGAAGAGTTACCTTGGAATTATCTGTCCCATACACAATGGAACATACGTGGAATTCGAACTCAACGGCCAAAACTTGAGCTTTTGCTCAAAGAAAACGAACCTCTGGTCACATGTTTGCAAGAGACTAAGCTACGTCCTCAAGACTCTTCCCAACTAAGGCGATACACCCCAGTACGGTGTGATGTCACGCCAGAAGAGGGTGTACCGGCACATGGCGGCGCTATGATACTTGTCAGAGATGACGTATATATGCAAACTCTACCTTTGCACTCTGATACACAATCAGTTGCTGTACGGATTAAACTGCCAAACATCCATTTCACCATCTGTAATCTATATCTGCCTCCGTCTCATGACTTCTCGCACATTGAGTTCTAAGATCTAGTTTCCCAGTTACCAACACCGTTCCTGTTGGTGGGAGACTTCAATGCGCACCACCCACTGTGGGTTCAAGTCGCGCTTGTGCGAGAGGTACACTCATTTCCGATTTTTTGGACAGTCACAACCTAGCTCTCCTCAACACTGGAGAGCCTACATTCATTTCGGACTCTCACAATAGTTTCTCGCACCTTGATGTTGCAGTTTGTTCAACTCAATTGGCAGTCTCCTTACAATGGAATGTCATCTCTGATTTACACTCTAGTGACCACTTCCCATTTCTTATTAGTCTCTTGACGCCAGATACATGTTCCACACGTATGCCCAGGTGGCGTTTGGACCATGCCAACTGGGACCTTTACACCCAGCTGGCTCTCTTTACGTACAACGAGCACGACTCAGTTAATGATTTGGCGTAGTATCTCACGGAGACGATTCTCTCTGCTGCTGAACAATCAATTCCGCGGTCGACTACACACCCCCGTCGATTTCCCGTCCCCTGTTGGACGGTAGAATGTCGGAATGCCATTCGCGCTCGAAGGCGTACCCTTAGAGTTTTCCAACGTCACCCTACGTTGGATAACCTAATCCAATACAAGAAAATGCGCGCCAGGTCCAGACAAGTCATTAAGGATAGCAAAAAGTCATCATGGAGCAAATTTGTAGCTTCATTTAACCGACACACACCTTCCTCGGTTGTGTGGGATAGATTAAGGCGTGTTGCAGCTAAAACGACCCAACTACCAATAGCGGGATTAAAAACAGCCACAGGAGCTGTTGTTGATTCATTTGAAGTGGCCAATACATTTGGCAGTGCTTTCGCTCAAGTGTCTAGCTCGGAAAACTACTCCCCTGAGTTCCTTCCATTTAAAACTCAGGTGGAATCTCAAGGCTTCTCGTTTCGTTCTAGAAACGTAGCAGATTACAATCGCCTTTTCACCATGGCGGAGCTGGAGCATTCCCTGAAATCTTCGCGATGTTCAGCACCAGGACCGGACGGTATTCATATACAAATGCTACAACAGCTCTCTCCTGAAGTTAAGGCATTCCTGCTCGAGGTCTATAATCGTGTTTGGGTTGACAGTATACTCCCAGAAAATTGGCGGGAGGCCACCGTTATTCCCATCTTGAAGGCTGGAAAGGACCGTCATCTTCCCTCCAGCTATCGTCCCATTTCCCTCACCAGTTGCGTTTGCAAGGTGATGGAACGCATGATCAATGGACGATTGGTATGGTGGTTAGAAAGTCGTAACCTACTAACATCCAGTGTGGTTTTCGACGACGCCGTTCAACTGTTGACCATCTTGTGTCAATATCGACACAGATAATGGACGGGTTTATGAAGAACTGTCAAACCGTTGGCATATTTTTCGATCTTGAGAAGGCTTATGATACGTGCTGGCGAGCAGGGATTCTACGTTCCCTGTATGCCTGGAACATACGTGGACGCCTACCACTTTTCATTCAGGAGTTTATGAAGGACCGCTTTTTCCGGTCGGCTCGGTTTTTTCTAATTCTTTTGTTCAGGAGGAGGGAGTACCTCAGGGTTCGGTGCTAAGTGTCACGCTCTTTGCTATAGCAATTAACTCTATCTGCAAATGCGTTCCACCTGGAGTTTCGTCATGCCTATTCGTAGACGACTTCGCTGTCTATTGCACTTCTCAGCGCACGGCGTTCTTACAACGGCGCCTGCAGCAGTGTTTGGACAACCTTAGAGAATGGAGCGTGAAAAACGGCTTCCGTTTCTCAACTGAGAAGTCAATCTGCGTTAATTTCTGGCGCCGTAGGAGACGATTACCACCTTCGCTCCGTTTCGGTCCAGATGTACTTCCATTCGCAGAAGAGACGCGCTTCCTAGGTTTGATCTTGGACAGGAAGCTTAGTTGGTCGTCGCATATTGCACAGCTAAGAGCACGATGTGCCCGTTCCCTAAATATCATGCGAGTACTGAATGGCAAATCGTGGGGAGCGGATCGGACAATTTTGTTGCGAATATATCGCGCATTGGTTCGATCCAAGCTAGACCATGGGTGTATTGTTTATTCGTCAGCACGACCAACTGTGCTGAGAAGATTAGACGTGGTCCATAATAGGGGCATCCGCATTGCAACAGGAGCTTTTCCAACAAGCCCAGTGGTGAGCCTTTACACCGAGTCCGCAGAACCTCCTCTGCAATACCGGCGTGAGATTCTCTTGGCAAATTATGGTTGTGCGCTTAGATGTATGCCTAAGCACCCGACGTTCGCTTCTTTTTTCACCACCACGCTAAGAGAACGCTATAGGAATAGCACCCTTAGTCCTAAGCCCGCGGGGTTCCATTTCCAAGACCTTCTAGTGAAGCTTGGAGTGGAACTGCCTAGGATGTTCGCCAAGGGCGAGAGGCTTTACCCCCCTTGGCTATCTGGCACGCCCCATGTAGATCTTGGGATGACCGTACGCCAGAAGCCCACGATGCCTATTTCAAGTATCCGCACGTGTTTCTTAGAATTTTTGTCAGGCTACACTGACCGTCGATATATTTACACTGATGGGTCAAAAAGCACCATCGGTGTTGGATGTGCTTATGTTTATGGAACCGAACCATATACATTCGGTTTTCCAAATAGCACCTCCATTTTTACTGCAGAGCTTTATGCAATTTATCGAGCCATTTTGTATGTTCGCCGTCGTAAATTAGGTGACTGCCTGATTTTGAGCGATTCCCTTAGTGCCCTGCAGAGCCTTTGTCAGTTGTACAACCCCCACCCTATTGTACAACGTATCCAGGATGCCCTCCATGTTTTACACGCTTCTGGTGTTGACGTGGTGTGTGCATAGATTCCTGGTCACGTAGGTTTGCCGGGGAATGAGATGGCAGATTTAGCAGCAAAGACGGCAACTACAGAACCCAGTATTACCATCTCCCGTGTTACTTCGGAAGACTTTAGGCTTGAAGTGCGGAGAGCGGTGCTGTCATCCTGGCACGAGTGGTCAGCTCTCCACGGTAATAAGCTTAGAGAAGTGAAAGAACTTCCGATAAACTGGGTAACTTCCTGTCGCACATCTCGTCGCGAGGAGGTTAGTTTGGCTCGATTGAGAATAGGGCACTGCAATTTTTCGCATGGTTACCTACTTAAAAGGGACCCTGCTCCTATATGTCCGCTGTGTGAGAACCTTTTGTCCGTTCGCCATGTGCTGCTAGAGTGTTGCTCTCTAGCGCACCTTCGGGACTCTCTGCAGCTGCCTGCCAGACTTGCAGAGGTGCTAGCTGACGACAAAACAGCGGTTGATAGAGTTTTTAATTTTTTAGCGGTGTGCAATATCAATTTGAGGTTTTAAAATTGCAATTATCTGTTTCTGCTTTTGGACATATTTATCACCTTTTTTCATATCTGGATATTGCCACTTTTTTTTACCTTTGTATATTTTTCTTGTTGCTAGTATTTTTATTTTTTGAGTGAAATTTATATCTGGCTATTGCCATGAATCTCTTAAGGGCGCTGATGACCTAGAAGTTGAGCGCCCTTAAACCAAACCAAACCAAACCAAAACCACAACATCAACTTTGCCTCCACAAAAATGCTAGAGGCATCCCCTCAAACTACTGCGACAGGTTGATTAAAAAAGCTCTATACATTAGAGCTAATAAAAACAACAGGGATGAAAGTCTTCAAATCAGCAAAGCATGGACTCCTGTCATTCACCTTCTTGGCCTACTACGTGACACTTGTGTCTCCCTTGGCCTGAGCTTGACCAACGGAAAGAGAGTATGCGGATCTTATCCACTGCTGGCTAGTTATAAATATTGCGACATTGGTAGTGTAGTTTCAGTTCCCCTGAGAAAAGTGGCAGAGTTAGTTGCTGAAAGCTTGGGCAGTTAACCCAAATTTAGCCTGAGAAACTATCATCACAATAAATACTGAATAGGGTTAATGGTGTCACTTAAAATGTTAACTTTGTTCATATTTTTAATGTCTTGTTTTGTAGTGCTTCATTTCGTATTTAGGTACATTATATTGCAGTCACTGTTTCCGTGGGACAGTGAAATGGATGCGAGTCATTTTTACAGATTTGCAAACATAAACCAAGTGATCAACATGTAAGCTTGAATTACTTATGCTTGAGCCTTGTGTATCCAAATCAATCTAAATATGAATTCATGCCAGGATTATGATAAACTTTACCTAACGTGATGTGAGAAAACATGAAAGTTTAACATATTGCATTAAATGGAACTACTTACGGTTGACTTAAACTGACTTGACATAACATGATGTAATTTAAGAGTTTGGCAATGTCAAACTTTTCCTTCACGTTAAGTAAAATTTAGAGTTCGCGTAACTAATTTGAATAGCATTTCAAATATAACTAATGGAATAAGGGGTCTGTTATTGACAACTTATAACATGATACTGCAAAATACACAAATACACAATATAGGAAACAGAAAAGATTACTATATCCTACAATTTATTACATACTAATACAATCCCCTTTGTCTGATCTTAAAACATTCAATTTAATTTCCATTGCCACATTAACTTGTCTTTGCTACCTGGCAAAGTGATGAGGCATATCGGAAAGAATAAAACAAACATGGCGAGACGTGCATGTACACACTGCTCAGATGCAATCATACGTTCAGGATAACGTCTCATATAGCGGCAGGCGCTAGAGATCATCAATTTGTGTTTTATCACTGACTATATGCCAAACTTAAATTATTTATGCTTGAGCCTTGCATATCTAAATCGATCTCAATACGGATTTGTGCTGGGATTATGATGAACTTTACTTAAAGTGACGTGAGATAACATGAAAGTTTAACACATTGCATTAAATTGAACTATTTAGGGTTGACTTAATCTGACTTAGCATGATTAATTGAAGAGTTTGACAATGTCAAACTTTTCCTTCACATCAAGTCAAATTTAGAGGTCACGTGACTAATTTGAACCAATTGGAGAGTAGTTCATGCAGGAAAAAATTGTGCTTATCTATGCTACTACAGTAGAATCCTGATAACTTGACCTAACGTGCACTGAGAGGGTGCCAAGTTATCGAAATGCCTAGTTTAATGGAATAAGGGGTCTGTTATTGACAGCTTATACGAGGGTAATTCAAATATAAAGGGTAATTGTTGCATATCACGGAGGAAGCAGTTCTGAGCGGGGCAGTGGAGTGGGGGTTGAAGGTTGGTGTGTTAGGGAGCGGAAACTAGCTTTGTTGGCTGCTTCGCTAGGTTCTGGCATCAGTACAGCCATGAGTGAACAACAGGTTCCTTCGTCTGTTGCGCAACGCATTATTATCAAGTTTTTAACCAATGAAGCGGTTAAACCTTAACAGATTTTAACTCGTTTAAGGGCACAGTTTGGGGACACTACACTGTCACAGAATCAAGAGTTTACTTGAGCCAGACAATTTAAGGGTGGCCAAAAATTTGTGGAAAATGAAAGTCATGCTTGACGCCCAAGGTCAAATCTCACAGATGACAACATCCGTGCCGTTTGACAGCTCCACTGTTGAAGGAATCGCTTCAAAAGTTGGTTGATTTTCTTCATGATTGACGTACAGTGACTGCAGCTTACTATTGCCAATTGTTAAGGTCTGTAAAAGCTGCCTATTGAAGCAAAGGACCCATCAGAGATGTCATCCTTCTCCAAGACAATGCTATGCCTCACACCGCCAATTTGACAATGGACACAATGGCGGACATGCACTGGGAAACCCTTGAACACCCTCCCTATAGTCCAGACTTGTCCCCCCCACAGACTATTCTTTGTTTGCACCCATGAAAGAATTGCTTGGAGGGAAACATTTCGAAAGCAACGACAATGTCGAGGAGCATTTGCACATTTGGTTGGTGACACACCCTCAAATTTTTTTGAAGAAGGAATGTTCAAGCTTCCGAAACGCTGGCAAAAATGTGTATAGTGTGAAGGAAGCTATATAGAGAAATGTTGATATAGTCACTTGTGTATATATTTAATCAATAAATATTTTTAACAAAATTACCCTTTATATTTGAATCACCCTTGTAACATGATATTGCAAAATATATAAATGCACAATATAGGAAACAGAAAAGATTACTATACCCTACAATTTATTATGTATTAATATGTTCCCCTTTGATCTCTTTAACACATCCATTGTCACATTAAATTGTCTGTACTTCTTGTTCAACACTTTCACTGGCACAAGAATAACTCAACACAACACTAACAGTAAGCCTGAAATCTGAGAAACAGTACTGTAACCAGAAATATTAACTGAAAGTTTAGCTTACCATGTACGTACTGTGTAAAGCAATAAACCTTCAAACCTTCCAAACACGTGTTTGTGCTGTGTATCCACATTATAGCCACAAGCTTTTGATTTTGTGACTATGGTCTGCCAGATTCTTATGTTCTGACTAGATAACGAAGGTTCACATGCAGCCACCCCTTTTGTTACTGTGAGGGAGAATGTACTAGGTGGTATACATACACTAATTAAAATTTACCTATGCTTTGAGAGGTAGAACTGGAACTTGAAAATTCAACGCCACAGCTGGGATTTGAACCATAGACCTTCCGCTTACCAGGTGGGTGCTCCAACCATTGAGCTACTGTGACAATGTCAGAATGGCATTGAATTCTCAAACCAGTTCGTATTTCTCCTGGTAAACCACAAAGGCAGTCTCACATTAGAGACAATTACCCCAATGGTGACTTACTATTGTAAGTATTTTATGTCCCAGGATTAAATGACCTTCAGATGGTAATTATTATTTATGCCAACAAACTTACTGTTGGTGTTTTTAAACACACAAGCCGTGTGTGGCATTGAATTTTTAAGTTCCAGTTCTACCTCTCAAACATTGCCCACACACGGCTTGTGTGTTTAAAAACACTAACAGTAAGTTTGTTGGCATGAATAAATAATATTTACCTATGCTGTTTATATCATGTAGTGGATTATAGAAATTATTAGTCACATTTAAAACGATAAAAAAATATTAAAATAAAACACAGGTGTCGAGGGTTATCCTGTAGAATAGGAACCTCACCTCATCTATTCAACGACCTAGCTCCTTCTGTTAAGTTTAATTGCTGCTATGCATGGATGTTGCCAACTGTGGAGCTGTGAAATCTGCAGAAGCATGTAAATATTGCCAACTACAGGAAATGTGAATAGCAGAAAAACGTATGTGACAGTTTTACTTCTGGCGCAACATCTATTACGTAGATTCCAGCATTGTCGGTGTTGAACTTATCACTCTGTTTACACTTAGAGACCCCACATGACCTGGTTTAAGCCAGTAAAAACACCTTTATGCATTCAAGTATCGCCATTTTCAGCACGTTTATGTTTATGCTCCAGGTACACAGGTCATGCTCTGCCCCTCTGTAGCAGACGACAGTATCAAGTACATGAGCTGAGGCTACTATTCTACAGCATAACCGGTGTCAAGTTAAACAGAATGTCGCCTTATCAGGATTCTACTATATTTGCATCAAAATTCCTTCTGTTTTTGTTTTGCTCATAAAGTAGGTTATGGCAATCTCCATATTTTATTCACCATTTAAAAATGTTTATTACTCCAAATTTTTGTATTCTCTTTCTTTTCATTTTTGGAAAACATAACCTCTAATTAAAAAAAGATAACTGCTTCGAATAGCCATGTCTGCTGAGTAAAAGACCAATCAGAATCATTCCTATTCCTTTAAGTGTGTCCTATTAAGCCTTCTGGTTTGGCGACATTTCCTTTTTCGCCTTACGTCCCATCACACTGTCACGTTAAATAAGGATCATCATAATCCTAGCATGAACTTAACATGGAAATGCAGATCGTATTGAGAATGAAATTGAACTCAAATCAATTTCTATTCACCATGGAAATGCAGTTAGTGTTAAAGTGGTACACCTTATTCTATTCAAGCTTAGGTCAAAAAAGAACTCCAACTATTAAGTAAACTGTACATTTAAGTATTGGTCTCTCAGAACCAACCCTGATACATTTGCTCACCCACCCACTGCAGGTTAACCGTTAAGAGCACGTGCTGGTGCAAAAGATACACCACATTAACTAAATACATTAATTATATTATTTAAATTCTTTCTGTGGCACTTTAAAGCCACCTAACTCATTGGAGTGTGTAGAATGAACGTTAACAGAGACATTGTAGTCGGCACTGTTATACACTGCCGGAAAAAAAATGCAACACCAGTAAGGACTGTGTTTATCAACACATGGGCATAGTATGTGGATATTGAGAGATTACAGAACTGGTGATTGATGTATCATGCTCGGTGGACAATAGATGGCACTGAACAGCAGTGTCTCTATGCCTCCAGTGTCCACGGTGCAGGCAGTCACTGTGGTACCCTAACAGTTGAATGGTGGTGTCAAACGACACTTTAGGATGTAGCGATGCAATGACAATGCGCAAGTGCTCCTATCTCACAGCTACAGCCATTTGAACAGGGTTGAATTGCTGGCCTCCACGAAGCTGGATGGACCTATCGACAAATTGTTGCACATCTTGGGCGCAATTTATCGGTGGTGTGTTGGTGTTTTCAGCAATGGTCTGTGGAACATTATCACTCCTGTAGACCAGGTTCTGGGCAACCACGTTCTACAGATGCACGTCTGGATTGACGCACTGTACGGACATCAGTGAGTGCCCGAACAGCATCCAGGGAGGCGATATGGGCTGAGGTAGCACCTGGAGTATCAGCACGGACTATTGGAAACCATCTTGCTGCAGCAGGACTCAAATCATGTGTGCCCCTAGCCAAGGTACCTCTTACACCACAACATCGTCATGCACATCTCTGGTGTCGAGAAAGGCCTCATTGGACAATGGAATGGCACTCTGTTGTCTTCAGTGATGAGAGTAGGTTCTGCCTATATGCAATTGATGGTCGTGTACACGTACGGCGTACAGCAAACTCATCCAGAGTGCATTCGCCCACGACACAAAGGCCCAACTCCTGGCATCATGGTGTGGGGTGCCATCACTTACAACTCGCGCTCGCCTTTGGTGTTTGTACAGGGATGTTAAACTAGTGCCAGCTACATCCAGCAGGTGTAACTGCCATTTCTTCAACAGGAAGGTGGTGTACTGTTTCAACAGGATAACGCACATCCCCATACAGCTGCAGCAATGCAAAGTGTTCTGTATGGAATACAACAACTGCCCTGGCCAGCACGGCCCACTGATCTCTCTCCCACTGAACATGTATGGGACATGATTGGAAAGTGACTGGGCCTCCACAGCCAGCCACAACCATTGCCGAACTGCGACAACAGGTGCAAGATGCTTGGGCCAGTGTATCACAGGGTGCCATTCGCCACCTGTATGATCATCTGCCTGCATTGCTACCCGAGGGGGTTACACCAAATATTGCTGCAACTATTGGGACATACCTCCTTGTGACATGTCTACGTCATTTGTGCTGATTTTGTTATCATATACTATCATGACATACTACCGCTCACTTAACTCTGTATTAAATTTGGCAATCCTTGATGGTGTTGCATTTTTTCCCCGCCAGTGTATTTGAAATGCATTTTGATATGTGTAGAATTGTCTGTCTTGTGAACCAAGTACACCACACCTGTTCTTATTTAAGTATATCCTATTGTTTTGTATTACTTGACAAGGTGTTGAGACGTAATGACCTTGGTGGTTGAGTGCTACCATCGCTTATCTTGTTTATTAGAAGAGCGAAATATCAATAACTTGGAGTATAGTCAGTGATAAAACACAAATAGATTATCTCTCATGCCTGCCAATATATGAGACGTTGCTGTCCTGGAGATTTGATTTCATTTGAACAGTGTACATACCCGTCTCGTTGTGTATGTGCGACAAGCTTGCATAAACAACTGGGCAGCTTCACATTCTTTCCGACATGCTTCATGGCTTTGCCAGGTAGTATTTGCTTAATTATTTACTACTTCATTACAATTTAACACTGACACAGTGTTATGATAAGCATACCAGACCTGACAGGGAAAAAAACCATGACAAACTTGTTGCAAATTAAAATTACTTTGTTGTTTAACAACGCTGTCAATTGCCCGCATCACATCGCCTGTATGCGGAATTTTGACCCACAGGTGTTCTTTTACATGCCAGTAAGTCGATTGACGTGGAGCACACTTAAAAACCATCCGTCTGGGCCAGATTTGAACCTGTGACCTTGGGATCAGCAGGCCAGCGTCTAACCAACTGAGCCACCCAGACTGACCAAACTTGTTGCAATTAGATGTACTATGGATTATTCTGCAGTAAACTGCAAGAACTACTGTTTGGAGAAGCAGATTATAATTGATGAAATGTTGATACCTTTCAGGGGAAAATGTGGCCTTATTCAATACATCCCCAATAAACCATCAAAATATGGGTTGAAAGTATTTGTGGCATGAGATTCCAAAACCTTTTGTGACACTAATTTAGAAATCTATTGTAGCCAGCAACCAGAAGGGCAATATAAAATGTCCAACAAACCAGCATACATCACACACCATTGGTTTGAACCATGGAAAGGAAAAAGCAGAAAATAACTTGATATAACTAGTACACAAGTTACCCTTTGACAAGGGTCCTTTTGAAAGACAAAATAAGAATGGTTGGAACCTTAAAGAAAACTAAACCCGAGCTTTCATTGGAGTTGTTGCCACATAAAACGAGAGAAGTAGGAATGTTCGTTTTTGAGTTTCAGGAGTTAATATTGCGTCCTACATGCCCAAGAAAAACTAGTCAGAAATTTTGCTTTCTATTATGCACAGTGATTCTGCAATTGATACTGAAACCAAAAGGCCTGGCGTAATAATGGATTATAATGGCTACAAAGGGGGATAAATTTATGCAATACTTCTACAGTATCAAGAAGAGCAAGGAGATGGCCTTTGGCTGTATTTTTCTAACTGCTAAATGTAACAAGTGTACCTGAACAGTCAAATTCAGGACTTTGGACTTGGAATCTGACCGGCAAGTAACCTTATCTAAGGAAGAGCCGTCAAAAAGTACACATTTTGTATTAAATACTTTTTTTGGTAAAGTTAACTATTTTCCAGATATTCAATTTATTGGTTTGCATTACATTTATTTCCGTTTATAACTTGGTATGAAACTTTTGGTTGGAATAAAGCACTTCTACCTATTACATGTTGAATCATTATGCATTCGCAGTGAGAATTCGCTGGGTATCGACAACAGATTTCACATCCAGCGTAAGGAAAAAAAATTTGAAGTCCTGGCGCATATTGACGGCAATGGAAGATTGGGACTAATATTTTTGAAAGTATTTTTCATTATCAATCTGTGATGGGTTTTTACTAACTCTTTTTTCCCCTCATTGGAGACTAACCTACACTTACCCTCATTTAGCCCAACAAACAGTTGTTTGGTGTATGGAATACACTACGCGTGTACCGGTGTTACACAAGCAGACGCGTGTATTTAAAGTTTGTTACAAAGTTACAGTGTTAATGCTGACAAACTAACTACATAAAATCTACAAATATCTTATTAAAACTCTCACGTACCTCTCAGTTCCGATAAACAAGATTTCTCAACAATTAATCACCAGCCCAATAAGGCACAATATTCTCGTTAGTACCACCTAGTAGAGTCAACCACAGAACTAGTGCGGCCAACTATAATTCAATAAAATAAGCTAAACCGGCTTGCCAAAAAGGCTAGATTATATTTTAATACCCTATATAAACATTAGAAAACTACATTAAAAAATAAACGTGGTCTTCGTCATTCCCCTCTTGACTCATTTCTACTGCTGCAGCTGGGATTTCCCCACAGAACACCTAGTAGTAAGAAAGGAAACTACGTGTTAAATCTTTGCATCTTTGTCAACAAAACAGCGATCGAAGCGCTCCAAGTGCGGCGAGTTGGAACTAAAGTATGAAAAATCGCGCTCCCGAATGCTCACGCTGCCGGTAGCTCTTACAGGATTTTTCATACCTGCCTACATGTCAGTTTCAGCTGATTGTATGTCCTAATGCCATATTTCTACCGCTGACGCGTGAAGTTTAACACATGAGTCTCCATAGTTGTGATTACAGTTTTTTAAGGGTGCTGCATATTAAAAGCTCACGCAAATTAACTTTTATGTGCTTTAATAAATTCGGCACTCTTAAAAACTGTAATCACAACTATGGAGGCTCACATATTAAACTTGGTGCATCAGCGGTAGAAATATGGCATTAGGACACACAATCAGCTGAAACTGACAGGTAAGCAGGTGTAAAAGCAGTTTATTTGTTATAATTTCTTTTTATTAAAATTGTCCATAATTAAAATTAAAACTGTCCAATAGTCTGTACATCAATAGCTTTTATGAAATATTAATGAGTTTTGTAATGGTTGCAGGTTCAAATGACTAGCTTTCTTAATAGCAACAAGATGTTTCTTTTTCAATTCTGACGCTGCCACTAATTACTATGCATGGCATAAAGTAAAATATTTTCTACTTTAATGAGCTACCTCAATGCAACCAAACATTAGGATGTGGTATTTGACAGGGAAATGGGAACAATTACACAAGTTTGACACTTTTATTTATTCCTTCTAGCATAACAAAATTTGACATATTTGCATAACAAGCACAAATAACCTCACAAAGAGGCTTCTTATACATTTATTATATACAACACTGTATTGCTCCATATGCGAACACCTGTTTTGTCATTCACTAGATCATTATTAGCCTGACAACAAACGTCCTCTTAACAGTTTCACTTCATTTAACACTTTCACACCATTTCACTCTATATTCAGCACCAGTACTGGACACCAAAAAGGCACAGCTTGCAAAGTTATACACCCACAATCACAGGAATGCCTTTAACTCCAACTTTCCATCATGCATATCCTAGAAATAAACAAAAAACAATGCAACGAATAGCAACATTTATGCATAACTAAAGTTTAAGTAATGAAAGTGACCTGGGTAAAGAAGAGCTAGGTCTTTATCATATTTACATTTAAAATATAGATAATTTTAGATGGATTATAATTAGGCTTAGTAGTCGAGCTACATTCAAGATGAATCAAGTCATCGGCATTTGTAGTCATGTGACAGAGTGCACAGTGTGCGGAACCAGTTCTGTCTGCTGTTCAGACAAAACGTGCACAACTTCATTCTTTTGGTAGCTCACCTACTAAGCTTAATTAGAAACAATTTCAGCAATTGTACATATGATTATCTAGCAAGTAATAAATTTTCTGCCAAAAGTCGCAGGTTTGCAATCTTAACACTCTCGTGACAACTTTAGCCAACACATTATTATAATATCAATATGCTCTATTTAACACATAATTCGGTTAACGGTTTGGCAAATAACACTTGAGAGTTAGATATCAAGAGTATGATTATCTTGTTTTATAGACATTTATTAAAATATCAATCATATTCTAAAGTAAGAACAAATTAGAAACTAAAAACTTCACTTATCTTAGTATGTTGATATTCTTTTTCTCATCAACATACTAAGATAAGTGAAGTTTTTAGTTTCTAATTTGTTCTTATTTTAGAATCTTGTTGCTTCACTGTTAATAGCTTCAATTTTTACTTAATTTATCAATCATATGTTAATATACTTGTATGTTAATGTACATATAAATTCATTTATGTAAAGAGGTAGAACTGGAACTTAAAAATTCAATGCCACAACTGGGATTTGAACCTCTTAAACTTTGCCCACACACGGCTTGTGTGTTTAAAAACACCAACAGTAAGTTTGTTGGCATAAATAAATAATAATTATCATTTATGTAAATTTGGTTTGGTTCGGCAAATACAAAACACTCATCTCTTGAAGACAATGTCAGTGACTTACTTGTGAAAAAATTGTTTCATATGACAATTCTGTATTTGTTGAAATAGGTTATGATGAGCACGATTTCTGTTATCCACAGTTTGTTCCATCCATTTGTATTTTCTAATGTGGTAGTGTTATTGCTGCATTTGCTTATTAACATAGTTTAAAATATGTAACCGCAAACAGAGGCACTTGATTATCTCCAGCCAAGTAAAAAGTCTTAGTCAAATCATGTGCCTATTACTTTGCAGAACAACCAATGTGTAATTTTTTAAAAATACATATTTCTTATAATATCCTGCAATTTTGATTACTATTCCACATCTTCTAAGGGTAGGTCAATTATGTATTTTACAACTTGTGCAACAAATGGATGCAATTAACTACCACATGTGCGTAAAATGCTATGATAAACATTTTGTTAAATACACTATCTTAATCCAATATCACTGGTACAGTAAGCAGCTCTTAAAACTTATTGAAAATAAATAATGTACCTTCAGATTCTAGCTTTAGTTTCCACTGGGTATTTACACTGCAATGCTGCAAGAAATGTATCGTAGGTATATCCCACTACCTGCGTGGTTGAAAATTAAATACAAATGAATACAATTATCAATTAAATACATGTTAACACTTCCACTGTTATAACCTGTTAAAAGCATCTTACACCTAATTGCTACGTATTTCACCAATATTAATAGTAAATACCAATATTACACACACATATATTAAGTAGAAACAATGTAAATGTATAATTGCCTCTCTGTCGAAGATCATTTAGCGATGAAAATCTTATATCAACATGCAACATAGCTGACGCTTCCAGAACACCAAACGTTTGTTTTCGTTACAAAACCTCAAAACTTGAATCAGCCAATCAGATTTTTGTACGGGTCTAGCAGTGCCACCAGCGCCACTCTGTGTTGTGCCGATAGAACTACTAGAGCTGGTGGTTCGTGTTTCCAGTTCCGCAATCCAAGTGGGACCCCTATGGATTTCCCTTAGGCTCTTGCATATATGCAGGATTATTTAACCTTATATTGCACACCGGTCCAGCGGCGAAGAAAGCCGAAGTTTTGAAGTCACATGACATGCACCACGTGACTATTTAGAAAATTGAGCGGGAAAGGTAAGAAATACACGCCAATAGTGATTGCAAGTGCAGTATGGAAGTGATGGAAGTGAGCCAAAATACACAATTTATGTGCTCTGAGTGTGGGAGGTGCTATAAACAGAGGCAACATTTGCAGCGTCACGCTTCCACAGCTCACCCGGGAAGAGTGAATGCCATTGCACCTCTCTGAAAACTTCCATATAAGTGCAGTCTTTGCAAATTCGAAGCATCATCAGAAAGTACTTTATATGAACACTTGGAAGTGATACACGATAGACGTGTAAAATTGGAAGAACTGGAATTCTCATCATTCGGAGACTTCAAGAGTTGGAAAGAAGGAATTGAGGTGGCAACACGGTCATTCTTTGGGAAAATTCGTTCCAAAATTGCTTCTCAAAGTGTAACATATTATTATGCTTGTCACCGTTCAGGGAATTTTGTCTCCAAAGACAAAGGTATTAGACATTTAAAACTGCAAGGGAGCAATAAAATTGGTGCAGTATGCCCGGCAAAGATGAGGGTTACTGAAGATCAACAAGGAGTATGCAAAGTCAAATTTGTTTCGACTCATATTGGTCACCAACATGAATTAGGTCATTTGGGATTGACAGAAAAGGAAAGGAACAGTATAGCTGTAGATATTGCTAACAAAATTCCTTTTCAGGCTATACTTGATAAAATACGAGACTCAGTATCCGCCTGTAATCTAGAACGGATACATCTGCTAACCAGATAGGATTTATACAACATTGAGCGATCCTATAATTTGTGCTCCACATCAGTCAGGCATCAAAATGATGGGACCAGTGTTGAGGCTTGGGTGCATGAAATGAACTCAAATGATAACACTTGTGTGTTATTTTATAAGCCACAAGACACAGTGAACGAGTCCTACCCCGAACTAAAAAGCACAGATTTTGTGTTAATTATAATGACTAGTGCTCAATGTGAAATGTTGAAGAAGTATGGGAATGACTGCATTTGCATCGATGGGACACATGGGATGAATAGTTATGGTTTCGAACTTACAACACTTCTGGTACTGGATGATGTTAAACAAGGGTTTCCATGTGCCTTCCTCATTTCAAATAGAAATGACTGGCAAGTGCTCTCCATATTTTTTCCAATGCATAAAGTCAGAAGTTGGAAAACTTTCCCCGAAAGCTTTTATGTCTGATTTAGAAAATTTTTCTTTAATGCTTGGATTTCAACAATGGAAACCCCTAAAATGAGACTCTATTGTTCATGGCATGTGGACAAGGCATGGAGAAAAAATATTAAGAGCAAAATCCAAGGTCAAGAAAAAGAAACAAACATTTACAAGATTCTTAGAACAGTCCTAGAGGAAAGAGATGAGGCAGCATTTGAAATTATGCTTCATGCTGTACTCAAAATCTTGAACAGTGATCCGGACACGGCTGAGTTTGCCTCATACTTCGAGGAATACTACATGACTAACGTAAAAAGCTGGGCTTACTGCTATAGGCTGCATGCAGGACTTAACACAAACGTGCATATAGAGCGAATGCATCACACACTTAAATATATATATTTACACGGAAAGAAGGTGAAACGTCTGGGCAAGGCTATACACTAATGTCCTTTGTTAAAGACAAGCTATTTGATAGGCTTATTGTGCTTACAAAAGGCAAACTAACCAGCAAAATAAGGAACATTCATAATAGGCACAAATCTAGCTTACAAATAAATAAGGAAATGATCATCAAGGAAGACGGAGGATGGAAAAATAGCATCCTCTTCAGAAGTACACGAGATCTACTTTGTACAAGATAATGAAGTTCAATACACATGCAGATTAATATGTAGTGAATGTAACACCTGCATTCACAGATATTCCTGCACATGTATTAATTCCAGCATTAAATGGAACATGTGCAAGCACATACATAGTGTGTGTCAAATGCAAATTGGCCATAAACTTCCTTTGAAACATGCTCAGGACTCCAAGGAACTTGTTACAAATTGTGAGGGTCCTTCTAGTGCAAGTGAAATCCAGCAGACACTGGATCAAGTTGGTAAAGACAATGCATCTATATGTGAAGAAACAAACAACTTGAGAAAATAATAGACTGTTGTAAGGGACTTTCCACAACAGCGGAACTAAAGGTCCTGAAGAGAGGTGCAACAACAATAGCCTCAACTATGACAGCAGTTCGCAACCAACGTGAGTTGCCAAAATCAGCAGCGACAAGGAAAAGAAAAATAGAGCCACAAAGGCGGTTCTTCAACACTAAAAAAAAACTAAGTTCCCACAGGAAGCAGTTTAAAAAACCAGAGGTAGCAGAGACACTGAGCATTGCAGTATCTTTGCTGCAAGAGAACTCGCATGAATAAGTGCTAATGTAAGTTATTTTAAATCATGTTATTTACTAAAATTAAAATTGCAGCTAAGAGTACCTGAGAGTGACGGTTTAAGTGAGAAAAATATATCTGTGTGTAATATTGGTATATTCTATTTGAGTGCACCCCAAGCCAGGCCTCCCAGAGGGAATAAAATCCCTATGATGGCACCGGGGATCGAACCCGGGTCCTCTGCACCAGAGGCAAGCGCGCTACCAACTGCGCTACAGAGGCGGTTTCCCTGTCAGTTCTGTAAAAGAAATGGGGCAAAATTGTATTTACATATGTATGGGCATCAACTGTTGACTCAAAAAAATTCAGCCTAAAACTGTTTCTCCACTAATGGTGCACCATAAACCTGGCGAGCTGAGTTAACACATACAAATCAAACAAATACACATCGTGCAGTAGAAAACAAATACTGAGCTATAATACACTTTGTAACTAAGTACAGGACTAAATAATAAAGCGCACTGGTAGTAATACAGCCACACGATATCGTGTCAACTCAATACTGATTGTGAGCAGAGAAAAACAAGTGATGCTCGTGACCTTGTGTATATCAGCTGCTGGTGACGCGTTTCTGTGTGCACAGTGGAAAAACACAGCGTATGGTTCACATGCATTTGGATCTCTCTGTAGAATGGGGTGCTGAGAACCATAGCAGTTAGAGAATCTATAAAAAGTCACTCATACTCTATAGTTAAACCAGTTTAGATCAATCAATGTTAATTGTTCTTCACATATGCCGTACACAGAACAAAGCTGATAACGAGAGTAATAAGATCATAAACTTGCTACCTAAATACTTTTTACTACCACTGAAATTGATTATAATCCATTTAAAATTGTCTATATTTTAAGTGAAAATAGATAATGACCTAGCCCCTAGGCACACTCATTACTTAGGCTACATAAAATACTGCTATTCATTGCATTGTATTTTTATTTATTTCTAGGACATACACAGTGGGAAGCTGGAGTTGTGACTGTGGGTGTAAAACTAACAAGCTGTTGGCATCCAGTACTGTATTTCATTGCATATTCGCCACACTTTCTCATTATGGTTATGGTTGCTCTTACTGATGGTGTTGAACGAGCCTATACTTGTTATTTTGTGATGTAAACTTATAATAGTATCGGATTTAGGAGTTATGTATGTTCAATATAAATTATTTTGTGATGTAAACTTACAACAGTGTCAGTATTTAGGAGTTATGTATGTTCAATATAAATTATTTTGTGATGTAAACTTATAACAGTGTCAGTATTTAGGAGTTATGTATATGCAATATAAATTATTTTGTGATGTAAACTTATAAAATGTTGGTATTCAGGAATTATGTATGTTACATTTTCTTAATTTTCCGACATAAAATGTTAAAACTGTTAATATTCAGAGGAAGTTATATGAGTTAAGAACCCAATTATTTTGTGATGTAACTCAAAAAAGTGTTGGTATTCTGAAGGAGTAATGTGTGTTCAATGTCAATTATTTTGTGATGTAAATGTATAAAAGTGTGTATTATTCAGAAGTTTAGGACTTGTAAATTACTTATGTAGAACTAGGTAAATAAAGTGTTGTTTATTAAGTGGGGAAAAAGTTGTTCATACTTTCTTCATAAAGTAAAAATATACAGCGCAACCATTTTGCAAAGAATAAATTATTCATGAGCAGCTGTGATAACTTTCAGTAGCTAGTGTACAATAACGGGAGTAATTCCGGGATTACAATGAACGAAACGTAATGCAATTTCTAGTTTAGCAACATTTCTTACTTCACCATCTTGGCAGTTTGAAAACCGATGGCATCAACATTCAAGAATATATTACAATACGCTAAATACTCTACTTTCTCTGGTAAACTGAACAGATAGCAGTGACGGCATATTACCTTTAATATTCCAGGTGTTGAGAAATCTTTATTTTATTATGCAGTGATTGCTTGCCTATAGATCAAGTTGGTGTGACTGACCATTATGTGATTATGTTAGCTGCACAAACCTGTGTGTCTGTTTTAAGTATACATTTTGGCAATCCATCATTTGTTACTTCCTACACCAGCAACAATTCTTCTTAAGTAAGAGGGATGAGGTAAACTAAGGTCACCACTTTAAGCAGCAGGATAAGTTACAAAAAAAAAAAAGTGCATGAACATATGTGAATCACAAGGGTATATTTTTGTTTCATTAACAGAAGCTGTACACACATGTTTATCTTCTTCCTGTTACACAATGGGTTTTACTCTGCATTTCATGTGCAATATACTCTACCTGATCACATACTAATAGTTTATACTGACTTAAATGACTCACCAGATTTTCAAATTTAGTCCAATCATTACTGAGATTGAAAGACACTTGTTATAAACACGCCTTTTTAAAACACTTTAACTTCTAAAGAAACTAACACTTTGAAACCTACAATGTGCTCAAGCACTGCCATAAAATCACTTTCATACACAAACAGTAAGCAGTTTTCACTTTCAGTCATAACAAATGGAGAGAACACCGTTTTTAAAAGTTCCCAAATGACAAAATCTTCTTGTTTTGACACCATTCTCTGAAAGCTACCTCTTCCTGAAGACTCTGCTATCACCTTTCTCCAGGATCCTTCTGAATTGATGCTAATGCTGTGCTTAAATATTTCGGTTGGTTCTCAAGGATAGTTGGTGTGCATCTTCTTTGAGCTAATAACCTTATAATTTGACTTGCAGCCACATACACAACAGCTCTGCGGCTCTGAAACAACAGAAATAGGTCACCTGATTATAGCATTTGTACGAAATATAGGTTATTTCAAACCTCAAAAAAATTATAACTTACCTTATTTCATATAAAGTGCAGTAAACAAGCCACAGCTCTTTCAATAACAAACTGACAGCCATATTTCCAGCAAGTCAACTTTGTAAATAATCACGTGATGCAGTCACGTGACTCCAACACTTCGGCTTTCTTCGCCGCTGGACCGGTGTGCATTGTAAGGTTAAGTTGCAGGATTTGTACAGGTCGCACGTTCCTTCTTGACGAATGAAAATTTTATATGAAAGGTTGAATGCGAGTCACTACTCAGCTTTTCCGAGAACGTTCGCATCGAAAGAGAGAAGGTACAGTCTGCAGTGAGATGACGCACATGCTTCTGAGCTGAAGTAGTACAGCACTACAAATCAATTTATCACACTTCCAGTAATATCAGCCACACGCATTATATACACTATACCTCTATAACTGCTTCCACTTAACTTTCTTGCATTCTTCTATTCCCGACATTTCTCCCTCGTCTTCCTTGTCTGAATTGCTGTTATTTTCGTTGTATGCATACATCCGTGCCGCACAAAACTTTTGCAATCGACTATATACACAAGCGTGACAGAGGAAAACAGAGGTGTACTAGCAACAAGGCAAATGCTGTTAAGACTGCTTGTACAAGAGTCAGCTATCCCTCAGTATCATTATTACACTTAAATGCTCAGTGTATAAGAAACAAAATTCATGAATCAGAAATTGCCCTTCATGATAAACTAAGGGGAGTCAATATTTTGTGTTTTTCAGAACACTGGCTTAAAGAACAAGAATATGATCTGTACCCGATAACAACATTTAACTTATGTGCAGTCTACTGTCGTACTATTTTTAAAAATGGAGGAGTCTCTATATATGTAAAATATGGCATAGCTTGCAATGACATTTTGAACACGTCCTTTTTAAACGAAGAAAAGCTTTTTGAGCATGTAGTTGCAAAATTATCCTTCCAGGATATAGAAATCATTTTAGTATGTATCTATAGATCACCAGATAGTGATCTACATATATTTTTTGATAAACTAGAGACCTTAATGACTATCCTAAAAAAGAAAAATAAACCACTAATAATTTGTGGTGACTTAAATATTAACTTTTTAGTAGATGATAAGGTAGTTAAAAATTTTAATACATTAATTAACTCCTTTAACTTAATAACAACCATTTATTCACCTACACGCATATCAGGCACATCAAAAACCTGCTTGGATCAAATTATAATTGATAGGGACCTTTTTCCATTTTGCACAGAAAATATAAATCTTGGTATCTCTGATCACAATGCTGTTCTTGTAGATCTAAAGATCCAAATTCCAATGCACATATCCAAGCATGAGAAAATCAAAGTCACAAGAAAGTTTACAAAAGAAAACATAGATTACTTTAACTTTTTACTTCAGAATGAAAAATGGGAGTCAGTATTCAATGCAAGTGATCCATCAAATAAGGTAGATGAGTTTTTAAATACCATAACTTATTACTTTGATGTAGCTTTTCCCCTAAAGAAAAGCAAACATTTTCAAACTACATACAAAATGAAATCATGTACATGGATAACTAAAGGAATTATAACTTCTTGTAAAAGGAAAAAAAATGTTACAAAAAATAAATAGAAGCACAAATAATGAACACTTTAAGATGTATTACAGAAAATATACGTGTATCTTAAGAAAGGTTATACGTGAAGCAAAAAGGATGCATAGCTCTAAATATATTGAAGAATCACAAAATAAAGGAAAGGCACTTTGGGAGGTAGTTAAAAGAGAGACTGGGAAAGTAAACTATGACACCAAAAGTAAATTAAACATTTCTTATGAAAATATGAATATAACAGATCCCCAAAAATTGGCTAATATATTTAATAACTTTTTTATTGACTCTGTTAAAAATATTCATGCATCCTATTCACCTGATGCAAATAACACCATTAATAACACAGTCGTGAATACAATTTTTCTTAAACCAGTATCTAAAGAGGAATTATGCTGTATAATAAAATGCCTAAAAAATCTCATGGAGTAGACTGTATTCCAGATTTTTTACTAAAAATTGGCTCTGCTTTTGTTGTTGACCCCTTAGTAGACATATGTAATTCCTCTCTAACATTGGGAATATTTTCCAACAGTCTGAAAATTGCCAGAGTACAACCAATTTTCAAAAAGGGGGATAGAAGTAGTATTGAGAATTACAGACCAATATCCTTGTTATCTGTTTTTTCCAAAGTTCTTGAAAAGGTCATGTTAAATAGATTGACACCCTTCTTGGAATTACATGGTATTCTCTCAACATCGCAATATGGCTTTCAGAAAGGGAAAACCATTAATGATGCATTATTTTCATTTATTGATGATATACTCCAAGCCATAGATAATAAACATCAATCTTTGGGATTATTTATTGATCTTAAAAAAGCTTTTGACACAGTCAATCATGCTATCCTGCTTAAAAAGTTAAACTCCTATGGTGTTAGAGGTGTAGCAGGGAAATGGTTTGCATCTTACCTGGAAAATAGAGAACAATATATGGAAGTTGATCAGTTTTGTTCCAATGTTGTAAATCTGAAGCACGGCGTTCCCCAGGGTTCAATTTTAGGCCCAATATTGTTCTTATTATACGTAAATGACTTACTCTTATTCTTACCACAAGCAAAAACAGTGTTATTTGCGGATGACACCAACATTATTTTCAAAAGTAATAATTTAAACCAACTCCAATCTGTTGTAAATAAATCAAACCTAATGTTACAAAACTGGTTAGAAAAAAAGCAAGCTTTACTTAAACATTAGCAAGACTGTTTACATTAATTTTAATCATCAGAAGGTACCAAAATCACTGAATATTTTTATGAATAACATACCCATCCAAGAAGTAAATGAAATAAGGTTTCTCGGTGTTTGGGTTGATTCACATCTCTCTTGGAGTACCCATATTGATAAACTAAGACATAAACTCACTCGTTTGTGCTATGCATTCAGAGTTCTTAGCAATGTTGTTACACTAAATGTCCTGCGGTCAGTATATTTTGGCTATGTGCAGGCTCACATCTCCTATGCCATACCATTATGGGGTCCATCACCAAAATTATCCCAGGTATTTAAAATTCAAAAGAAAATTATATGAATAATGAAAAAGGTACCTCCTCGAACCCCCAGTAAGGGCATCTTTCAAGAATTAAAAATACTACCTGTTGCTTCTGTCTATATCTTAGAAAAATTGTACTTTATCCACCAAAATGCAAGATCATTTAAAAAAAATTCTGATTTTCATTTGCACAACACCAGAATAGCAAATAATTTACATTTAAACTCCCATAGGATTAACAAAAGTCTTAATAGCATTGCCCATAGAGGAATTTGTTTATATAATAAATTACCACAGAAAATATTATCACTAAATAATAATAATAAACAATTCAAAACGAAATTAAATAAACTTTTATTATTTTACATGCCATATACCACACAGGAATTTCTAAATCTGAGCCTCACATAAAGTGGTAGTTTTTTTTCTGTATGTATTGTTGATGTGGAGGTTTTGGAGAGAAAATTCTTCCATTATTCCATTATTATACAATTGTGACAGAATATTATAAAACTATAGAATATTGTGACTAGTTCCAGCTTAATATTATCAAATATCTTATGACTTTTTACTTTGAAGTTATAGTGTTTTTGTATATTAAAATGTCACAAAGTGTAACATGCTTCTTATATTACTATATTTGAAGATTATATGTATTATATCGCAGTATTATATTGTTTTTGTACATTAATGATGTCACTGTGTATATTACTTTCATTATATTACATTGTTTTTATTGTTTTTGTGTATTGACAATGCTATAAATTCCTTGTAAATATTATGACCAAATCTAAATGTATGGATATATAAGTTGACGTGTCCTATAACATATGTACCATGTTTCCATGGATGAAATACATACATACATACATACATACATACATACATACATACATACATACATACATACATACATACATACATACATACATACATACATACATACATACATACATACATACATACATACATACATACATACATACATACATACATACATACATACATACATACATACATACATACATACATACATACATACATACATACATACATACATACATACATACATACATACATACATACATACATACATACATACATACATACATACATACATACATACATACATACATACATACATACATACATACATACATACATACATACATACATACATACATACATACATACATACATACATACATACATACATACATACATACATACATACATACATACATACATACATACATACATACATACATACATACATACATACATACATACATACATACATACATACATACATACATACATACATACATACATACATACATACATACATACATACATACATACATACATACATACATACATACATACATACATACATACATACATACATACATACATACATACATACATACATACATACATACATACATACATACATACATACATACATACATACATACATACATACATACATACATACATACATACATACATACATACATACATACATACATACATACATACATACATACATACATACATACATACATACATACATACATACATACATACATACATACATACATACATACATACATACATACATACATACATACATACATACATACATACATACATACATACATACATACATACATACATACATACATACATACATACATACATACATACATACATACATACATACATACATACATACATACATACATACATACATACATACATACATACATACATACATACATACATACATACATACATACATACATACATACATACATACATACATACATACATACATACATACATACATACATACATACATACATACATACATACATACATACATACATACATACATACATACATACATACATACATACATACATACATACATACATACATACATACATACATACATACATACATACATACATACATACATACATACATACATACATACATACATACATACATACATACATACATACATACATACATACATACATACATACATACATACATACATACATACATACATACATACATACATACATACATACATACATACATACATACATACATACATACATACATACATACATACATACATACATACATACATACATACATACATACATACATACATACATACATACATACATACATACATACATACATACATACATACATACATACATACATACATACATACATACATACATACATACATACATACATACATACATACATACATACATACATACATACATACATACATACATACATACATACATACATACATACATACATACATACATACATACATACATACATACATACATACATACATACATACATACATACATACATACATACATACATACATACATACATACATACATACATACATACATACATACATACATACATACATACATACATACATACATACATACATACATACATACATACATACATACATACATACATACATACATACATACATACATACATACATACATACATACATACATACATACATACATACATACATACATACATACATACATACATACATACATACATACATACATACATACATACATACATACATACATACATACATACATACATACATACATACATACATACATACATACATACATACATACATACATACATACATACATACATACATACATACATACATACATACATACATACATACATACATACATACATACATACATACATACATACATACATACATACATACATACATACATACATACATACATACATACATACATACATACATACATACATACATACATACATACATACATACATACATACATACATACATACATACATACATACATACATACATACATACATACATACATACATACATACATACATACATACATACATACATACATACATACATACATACATACATACATACATACATACATACATACATACATACATACATACATACATACATACATACATACATACATACATACATACATACATACATACATACATACATACATACATACATACATACATACATACATACATACATACATACATACATACATACATACATACATACATACATACATACATACATACATACATACATACATACATACATACATACATACATACATACATACATACATACATACATACATACATACATACATACATACATACATACATACATACATACATACATACATACATACATACATACATACATACATACATACATACATACATACATACATACATACATACATACATACATACATACATACATACATACATACATACATACATACATACATACATACATACATACATACATACATACATACATACATACATACATACATACATACATACATACATACATACATACATACATACATACATACATACATACATACATACATACATACATACATACATACATACATACATACATACATACATACATACATACATACATACATACATACATACATACATACATACATACATACATACATACATACATACATACATACATACATACATACATACATACATACATACATACATACATACATACATACATACATACATACATACATACATACATACATACATACATACATACATACATACATACATACATACATACATACATACATACATACATACATACATACATACATACATACATACATACATACATACATACATACATACATACATACATACATACATACATACATACATACATACATACATACATACATACATACATACATACATACATACATACATACATACATACATACATACATACATACATACATACATACATACATACATACATACATACATACATACATACATACATACATACATACATACATACATACATACATACATACATACATACATACATACATACATACATACATACATACATACATACATACATACATACATACATACATACATACATACATACATACATACATACATACATACATACATACATACATACATACATACATACATACATACATACATACATACATACATACATACATACATACATACATACATACATACATACATACATACATACATACATACATACATACATACATACATACATACATACATACATACATACATACATACATACATACATACATACATACATACATACATACATACATACATACATACATACATACATACATACATACATACATACATACATACATACATACATACATACATACATACATACATACATACATACATACATACATACATACATACATACATACATACATACATACATACATACATACATACATACATACATACATACATACATACATACATACATACATACATACATACATACATACATACATACATACATACATACATACATACATACATACATACATACATACATACATACATACATACATACATACATACATACATACATACATACATACATACATACATACATACATACATACATACATACATACATACATACATACATACATACATACATACATACATACATACATACATACATACATACATACATACATACATACATACATACATACATACATACATACATACATACATACATACATACATACATACATACATACATACATACATACATACATACATACATACATACATACATACATACATACATACATACATACATACATACATACATACATACATACATACATACATACATACATACATACATACATACATACATACATACATACATACATACATACATACATACATACATACATACATACATACATACATACATACATACATACATACATACATACATACATACATACATACATACATACATACATACATACATACATACATACATACATACATACATACATACATACATACATACATACATACATACATACATACATACATACATACATACATACATACATACATACATACATACATACATACATACATACATACATACATACATACATACATACATACATACATACATACATACATACATACATACATACATACATACATACATACATACATACATACATACATACATACATACATACATACATACATACATACATACATACATACATACATACATACATACATACATACATACATACATACATACATACATACATACATACATACATACATACATACATACATACATACATACATACATACATACATACATACATACATACATACATACATACATACATACATACATACATACATACATACATACATACATACATACATACATACATACATACATACATACATACATACATACATACATACATACATACATACATACATACATACATACATACATACATACATACATACATACATACATACATACATACATACATACATACATACATACATACATACATACATACATACATACATACATACATACATACATACATACATACATACATACATACATACATACATACATACATACATACATACATACATACATACATACATACATACATACATACATACATACATACATACATACATACATACATACATACATACATACATACATACATACATACATACATACATACATACATACATACATACATACATACATACATACATACATACATACATACATACATACATACATACATACATACATACATACATACATACATACATACATACATACATACATACATACATACATACATACATACATACATACATACATACATACATACATACATACATACATACATACATACATACATACATACATACATACATACATACATACATACATACATACATACATACATACATACATACATACATACATACATACATACATACATACATACATACATACATACATACATACATACATACATACATACATACATACATACATACATACATACATACATACATACATACATACATACATACATACATACATACATACATACATACATACATACTGTATACAATAAATAATAAATTAGGAAATATACCTAAATCAATGAGAGTGTATACCGGAGGTCATAGAATAACATGAGACATAGCTGTTTAACGTTTTTTCAAGTAAATGTACAACACTCTAGAACAGCCACTAATAATTTAGTGCAACTAATAAATGAAAAAAGTATAGACATAACCTGTATACAGGAGCCATACACGATAAACAATAACTTAGTAGGAATTCCTATGGCAATGAGAAAATATGAGTGTGGTGATAGAAGAAGAAGAGCAGCCATAATAATTAACAACCACAATATTGATGCCACACTAATAAAACAGTGCTCAGATGAAGACTGTGTGATAGTCGAAGTGACTTATAATTGTGAGAAGTTTTACACTATAAGTATGTACTTTGACTATAAGAGAAACATAGAAATAGACACAAAGAAAATTGAAAACATTCTGAATCATACCAAAGGAGATGGAGTAATAATATCAGCTGATACCAATGCGAGAAATACCTTATGGCACGATGTAATGAATAATGAACGAGGAAAAGCCCTAGAAGAATTTATCACTTCCACATCACTACACATAATTAATGAGAACACAGAAATACCAACTTTCGAAACAGCAAGGGCTAAAAGCTGGATAGACTTAACAATAACCAATAGTCACCTCCTTGCTCATATAATAGATTGGAATTGTGGAGTGGAAGAAAGCTGCTCAGACCACAAAATATTATCGTTCACATATGACAGCACAACTCAAGGATATATAAACACCTTAAAAGGTATAAAATACATAAAGAGAAATGAAAATTATGCAACTTTTGACACCCTTTTAGAACAAAATCTTAAGAATGTGTTTAACAGCCACAAATCCAGTGAGGAATTAGACACAGAACTTGCTTTAAATGTCGATAATTATACAGACGTAGAACGACTGGTCCAGCAGTGTCATAATTGCATAATTGAGGCATGTAATGGGGCATTCCATTTAAGCAGGTCAAAAATCAAGAGGCACAAAGGAAAATCTGTACCGTGGTGGAACCCTGAACTAACTATAATGAGAAAGAGAGTTAATGCACTCCGACGAAGGTATCAAAGAACCTTCAATAATGAAGAACTAAGGCAACAAAGGAAAAACATATATCTGGAAGTTAATAGAAATTACAGACATCTAGTAGATACGAGCAAATTAATCTCTTGGAAGGAATTCTGCAGCACTACGGATCAAGCCAACCCATGGCACTTAGTGTATAAAATTGCAGCGTGTAAATTTAAAAGTAAAAATATACTCACAACGATCAAGACTGAGGACGGTAAATATACAGATGATACACAGAACACATTAAAACATATGATAAATCACTTTATACCAGATGATGATAAGAATGATAATGAACATCATGTACAATTAAGAAGTAAAATAGCAGAACCTTTACATACTGCAAACGATGTTAAATTTACAAGAGAGGAAGTTAAAAGCGCACTCCACCATTTTAATCCCAACAAAGCCCCGGGAGAGGATGGCCTAACCAGTGATATTATTTTGAGATTTTTTCAACGGTTTCCACTCTTCTTCACTGAAATGTACAACAGTTGCCTTAAAAATGGATACTTTCCAAAATTATGGAAAAAATCTCTAATAATTCCAATAATTAAACCAGGCAAAGAAAGGAGTGAAGATGTCTCAAAATACAGACCCATCAGCTTAATCAACATAGGTGGAAAAGTACTCGAGAAATTAATGATAGACAGGATACTCCATTATATGCACTCAAACGGACTATTTAGTGCCCGGCAATACGGATTCACTCCACAGAGAAGTACAATAGACGCAGTGATGGCAGTAAAACACTATGTTATGGAAAACCTAAAGAATAACAACTACATAGCTCTGATTAGTTTAGACGTCCAGGGAGCGTTTGATGCGGCATGGTGGCCGAGTATTCTTAACAACTTAAGACAAGTGAAATGTCCCCAAAATTTATATGCATTGACCCTGGACTACTTCAGAGATCGAAAAGCAAGTTTATGTACCAATGAGTACAGGGCTGAAAAAGATGTTGAAAAAGGGTGTCCACAGGGCTCGAGCTGTGGTCCTGGATTGTGGAACGTCTTGTACAATCCCCTTCTACAGCTAGACTATACAAAATATACTGGATGTTACAAGGATTGAGCATTGGGCTAGAGACAATAAAATCAAATTCAATGAAACCAAATCAAAAGTACTAGTTGTTACTCGGAAAAAGAAAAGACAAAACTTGAGCATTAATATCTACATCAACAATAAGCCCATAGAGCAAGTCGAAGCATTGAAATACCTTGGAATTTGTTGTTACTCGGAAAAAGAAAAGACAAAACTTGAGCATTAATATCTACATCAACAATAAGCCCATAGAGCAAGTCGAAGCATTGAAATACCTTGGAATTTATTTAGACAGAAGATTTAGATTCAACAAGCACATCGATTATGTTCACGACAAAGCAATAGCCTTGATACATACTCTATCTAAATTTGCGAAACTAAACTGGGGACTTGGACATAAAGCATTGACTACAATATACAAAGGAGCACTTGAACCTATTCTCACCTATGGAGCACCTGTGTGGTATGAAGCTCTGCAATACTCTACTAACATCAAAAAACTACAACGCATCCAAAGGCTTCTAAACATTAAAATTATTAAAGCCTATAGGACAATATCTTTTGATGCTTCCTGCATCATGGCCGGCATTCAACCAATAGACATCACGATAAGTGGCAAAGTCAAACAGTATAAAGCAACTCATGGAGAGACAGACTATGATTCGCCCACAGATCTAAAGAACTGGAATCACCCTGCAGATAAGAGAACTATTCAAGAAACTCTGGAAAACAAGATATATGACATAGAAATTTATACAGATGGAAGCAAATCTGGAGGAAAAGTGGGAGCAGCTGCTGTAATATACAAACACCAAGTTCTTATCCATCAATTAAAGCACAGACTACATTCAAAATGCACGAATAACCAAGCAGAGCAGTTGGCCATATGGAAAGCACTACAGAAACTTCAAGAACTTGAGGCTATTGCGACTGAAGAAAGAGTTGCAGCGGTATACACAGACAGCAATGTTACAATATCCTTATTGAAGAATAATAGTAACCATAATTCTATAATAGATAACATACACAATACCCTTAATGCCCTTCAACAACGTCAGTGGACAATTCACTTCAGCTGGTTGAAGGCCCATAATGGTACTGCTGGTAATGAACTAGCTGATAGATTAGCCAAAGAAGCTTCTGCAGAAGGTGAAATAATATACTACAAAATTCCGAAATCCACCATCATATCACAAATAAATAATTTATCACTAGAACAATGGCAGAACAGATGGAATAGCACAAATAACGCAGCAGTTACTAAATCATTTTTTCCCACAGTTCTAGACAGACTAAAATTAAAACTTCCAGCAAACCCAGAATTAACAGCAATATTAACAGGACATGGAAAAACAAATTCTTACCTATATCGATTTAACATCATAAATGATCCGTCCTGCACGTGTAACAAAGGAGAACAGACAGTCAATCATCTGATTTATCAGTGTGAAAATACAGAATACCAAAGGTCTATTCTAATTCGAGAGATAATAATGGAAGGAGGTAAATGGCCTGTCAACAATCAAGAATTAATATCAGTATATTTCCGAAGTTTCAGCAAATTCATCAAAAACTTGAAATTATAGAATGATTTAAATATGGCAAATAACGCAATCTATTGTTATAACCTTGTATTAGGAGTTTATGGTATATATTTTGTAACAATTGTTAACGTTAAGTATCTATATAGTGTAAAACAACTTGTAAATATCAATGTAAAATTGTGCAAAACTGTATTAGCATAATGTAAAGAATGCATGTAATGCTACCAAGGTAACGGGGCATGCAGATAATAATTAATAAATAAAAATAAAAAAAAATACATACATACATACATACATACATACATACATACATACATACATACATACATACATACATACATACATACATACATACATACATACATACATACATACATACATACATACATACATACATACATACATACATACATACATACATACATACATACATACATACATACATACATACATACATACATACATACATACATACATACATACATACATACATACATACATACATACATACATACATACATACATACATACATACATACATACATACATACATACATACATACATACATACATACATACATACATACATACATACATACATACATACATACATACATACATACATACATACATACATACATACATACATACATACATACATACATACATACATACATACATACATACATACATACATACATACATACATACATACATACATACATACATACATACATACATACATACATACATACATACATACATACATACATACATACATACATACATACATACATACATACATACATACATACATACATACATACATACATACATACATACATCCACATACATAGTAACAACCTTATGAACAAAAACCAATTTGGTTTCACACCACAAACCAGTACAGTTGACGCTCTGATGTACCTCAAACAAATAATCCTAGACATCCTAAAGAAAGGTCAACAAGCTGCCCTTATCAGCTTAGATGTTAAAGGTGCGTTTGATGCTGCATGGTGGCCTAGCATCCTGGCTTCATTGAGAGAGTTCAGTTGCCCACAGAACCTCTATGATCTCTCCAAAAGCTATTTTAATGGAAGGAGTGCTACTTTTTCAGCTAACAGCATATCCATAAAGAGGACAATCACCAAAGGATGTCCACAAGGTTCCTGTAGCGGTCCGGGTTTCTGGAATATACATTATAACTCACTTCTGAATTTAGAATATAGTAAAAACACAAAGGTCATCGCCTTTGCAGACGATGTAATGTTGGTTATTAAAGGAAGTAGCAGCCTTGAAATAGAAAATTACGCTAACATCGAATTGCAGAAAATATCGAGATGGGCCAGAGACAACAAAATCGTCTTCAATGAGCAGAAGTCTAAAGTGTTAGTAATTTCGAGAAGAAGACCATTGCCTGAGCGAGTACTCAAGATATACTTAAACAATAAGCAGTTACTACAGACAGAAAGCTTAAAATATTTGGGCATAATTATTGACCATAGACTCAACTTTACTCGGCATATAGAATACGTTAGCGAAAAAAGCATAAAACTAATTCATGCACTGGCCAAATCCGCAAAAATAAACTGGGGACTAAATAGTGATGTGATGAGAATTATATATAAAGGGGCTTTATTGCCCATTCTGACGTACGGGGCACCTGTATGGGCAGAAGCAATCAACAAAAGATATAATAAACTCAAGCTACAAAGAGTCCAAAGACTTATTAACATAAAAATAACTAAAGCATATCGCACTACGTCATCTGAAGCACTATGCATTCTGTCAAAAAGCACTCCCATAGGGATACATATTCGGGAGATTGCGAGATTATATGAAAGCAAGAAACGGAACCAGGAAGGAATTACGATTGATACAGCAGAGCATTACGCAACGTGGCCTCATCCAGCAGAAATAATCAAGATCAAAGAGAAACCCAATGATCAAACCCATTTAGTAGACATTTTCACTGATGGAAGTAAGGAAGATTCGGCAGTTGGATCCGGAATTGCTATATTCATAGACAAAGTACTAGTCCACCAACTACAATATAAATTACACAGTAGATGTTCTAACAATCAAGCAGAGCAGTTCGCAATTCTCAAAGCCCTTGAACACCTTGAACATCTCCAACTACAGCATGTTCAAAAAACAGCTGCTTTACACACTGACAGCAGAATCACTCTTGATTCATTACGGAACTCTAACAACCATCTTCACCTTATTGAACAAATAAGAAAACAAATAAGGCAACTAGAAGCACACAGCTGGATTATCTACTTCACATGGGTCAAGGCTCACGTCGGAATTGAAGGGAACGAGCTGGCTGACCAACTGGCGAAACAGGCAGCGAACAACAAGGACCTACCAGTTAGTTTCGACAGGATACCCGTGAGTGACATCATGCGAAAGCTACATGAAGAAAGTGTGAATCAGTGGGAAAGTGAGTGGCGAAACACCAAAAATGGAGCAGTGACTAAATCTTATTTCCCCACAGTGGCAGATAGATTACGCCTTAAATTTCCACTTACTGGTAAAGTCACAACCTTCCTAACCGGACATGGCAGACTTAATTCTTACTTTTACAGATTTAAGATAAAGGACTCTCCAATGTGCTCCTGTGGAACAGCAGAACAGACCGTAGTACACGTTTTATTTGAATGTCCAAAGCTTGACAGAGAAAGAATCAAATTCAAGAAAGCTATGTTAAACAAATATGGAAAATGGACATTCCAACAACATAAATTAGTAACGGAATACACAACCGAATTTATTGAATACCTAAACACAATAGAACTGGATAAACTCTAGAGTGCAACTAACGATATCCCATAAGTAAAACTATGTATTAGTATATTTATTAAGCATGTACTATAATGGCATGTAGTATTACGTTTTTTGTAATGGAACATGCCGAAAATAAAGAATGTTTATATTAAAAAAAAAAAAAAAAAAAAATACATACATACATACATACATACATACATACATACATACATACATACATACATACATACATACATACATACATACATACATACATACATACATACATACATACATACATACATACATACATACATACATACATACATACATACATACATACATACATACATACATACATACATACATACATACATACATACATACATACATACATACATACATACATACATACATACATACATACATACATACATACATACATACATACATACATACATACATACATACATACATACATACATACATACATACATACATACATACATACATACATACATACATACATACATACATACATACATACATACATACATACATACATACATACATACATACATACATACATACATACATACATACATACATACATACATACATACATACATACATACATACATACATACATACATACATACATACATACATACATACATACATACATACATACATACATACATACATACATACATACATACATACATACATACATACATACATACATACATACATACATACATACATACATACATACATACATACATACATACATACATACATACATACATACATACATACATACATACATACATACATACATACATACATACATACATACATACATACATACATACATACATACATACATACATACATACATACATACATACATACATACATACATACATACATACATACATACATACATACATACATACATACATACATACATACATACATACATACATACATACATACATACATACATACATACATACATACATACATACATACATACATACATACATACATACATACATACATACATACATACATACATACATACATACATACATACATACATACATACATACATACATACATACATACATACATACATACATACATACATACATACATACATACATACATACATACATACATACATACATACATACATACATACATACATACATACATACATACATACATACATACATACATACATACATACATACATACATACATACATACATACATACATACATACATACATACATACATACATACATACATACATACATACATACATACATACATACATACATACATACATACATACATACATACATACATACATACATACATACATACATACATACATACATACATACATACATACATACATACATACATACATACATACATACATACATACATACATACATACATACATACATACATACATACATACATACATACATACATACATACATACATACATACATACATACATACATACATACATACATACATACATACATACATACATACATACATACATACATACATACATACATACATACATACATACATACATACATACATACATACATACATACATACATACATACATACATACATACATACATACATACATACATACATACATACATACATACATACATACATACATACATACATACATACATACATACATACATACATACATACATACATACATACATACATACATACATACATACATACATACATACATACATACATACATACATACATACATACATACATACATACATACATACATACATACATACATACATACATACATACATACATACATACATACATACATACATACATACATACATACATACATACATACATACATACATACATACATACATACATACATACATACATACATACATACATACATACATACATACATACATACATACATACATACATACATACATACATACATACATACATACATACATACATACATACATACATACATACATACATACATACATACATACATACATACATACATACATACATACATACATACATACATACATACATACATACATACATACATACATACATACATACATACATACATACATACATACATACATACATACATACATACATACATACATACATACATACATACATACATACATACATACATACATACATACATACATACATACATACATACATACATACATACATACATACATACATACATACATACATACATACATACATACATACATACATACATACATACATACATACATACATACATACATACATACATACATACATACATACATACATACATACATACATACATACATACATACATACATACATACATACATACATACATACATACATACATACATACATACATACATACATACATACATACATACATACATACATACATACATACATACATACATACATACATACATACATACATACATACATACATACATATATTAACCCAGATTAACTTCTCGGTTGAGAAGCGGAAGCCGGTTTCTGAGCTCCATTCTCGAAAGTTGTCTGAACAGTGCTGCAAACGGCGTTGTAAGAACGCCGTGCGCTGCGAAGCACACGTACGTTCCAAGTATACAGGGAGCGTAGAATCCCTGCTCGCCAATAGTATCATAGGCCTTCTCGAGATCCAAGAATATGCTAACGGTTTGACAGCTCTTCATATGCTCGTCCATTATCTGTGTCGATATCACATAATGATCGGGTTGTTGGTGGGAATGTCATACGGACAGTCAGTGGTAGATGCCTGGGATTTGGGGTATGTTGAGGACGCGAATGTCTGCTGGGTTTCGGGTTGGTTGCGGTGGACTACCCTTGTTTGTGGAGTAGGAGTGTTGGTAGTACGTTCGGATGGGTGGCAGGGTCGAAGGCTAGCAGTCGTGATGTCAGGATGTTAGTGGTCGAGTCGATGGTGGGGTTGGGTGTGGGTCCGCGAAGGGGTCTTGTTCGTTTATGTGTCATGGGGGGCGTTTGTATATTCGGGTCGGTGGTTGTGTCAGTGGTGGGTCAGTGGTGGTGTCAGAGTCGCTGGTGCAGTCAGTTTTGTGGTGTGCTCGGTTTGGTTGTGGGGCATCGGTGGAGTCCGCGTGGTACTGGGATCAATGGTGTTGTCGGTGGGGGTTTCATGTCGGTGGTGGTTTCGTGCCTGTGTGGTGTGGGGATCGGTGACTGTCGTGTCAATAGTGGGGCTCGACGGCAGTGGATTCTTTGTTGGGATCGGTGGTGTGGTCACGTCAGTGGTACTATCAATAGATGAGTAGGTGGTGCTTTGTGCTAGGTGGTGGGTTTGGTGATGGTGTTGTGTCCTTTATGATGTTGGATTTGGGGTGATGTTGGTCGGTGTTGAGGTGTTGATAGTGGGGTTGGTAGGGTTATGAAATTTCTGATAGAATCCTGGGGTGTTGGTGCTTGGTCGGTGCTTTCGTCCGGTAATGGAAGCATCTCGGTGTGTTTGTGGTGGACTATGTATTATTCGGGTGTCGTGAGCATTCGCTCGTATGATCAGTTGTGTGGTGGGCTCGGTGTATAGTTCCGTCAGTGGCAGGGATGGAGATAGAGTCAGTAGTGTCGGGTTGTTGATGGGTTTGTAGGGGGTTGATTGTTGGGTCGGTGTTGGTGTCAGGAGGGTGGTGCCATAGTGTATGGTTGTTGCTGCGGTCATGCGGGATCATAGGTTGGGTCTCGTTGGTTGTGAATACGTGGGAGCGGTCGGTGGTGGTTTCGGTTTGCGTTTGTTTAATTTGGGGACTCGACCATGCTCTTTTTTGGTGGAACGTTGGCTTGGCGGGCTTGGCTGTCGCTTCTGTTTACAATGGTGTCGTGTGGGGTGTCGGTGATTGGATCTAGGGGGTATTGGGGATGACAGTGGAGTCGTTGTTGTGGTCGGCGGCGGTGTCTGGTCTCTTCTGGGGTCGGATTGGTAGCAGAGTTGGTGGTGGAGTCGGTGGTGGTGCAATCAAGGGAGTCATGTGTGATGGCCTCGGGTGGTGATGGTGGTGGTGGTGGGGTCGTGCAGAATGTCGGCTGTGGTGGTGGGATCGTTTTGGATGTGTGGATGATGGTAGCATGGATGGTGGGGTTGGAACTAGCTGGATCACGCCGTTGGTGCGGTCAGTATTTGGGTCGGTTCTGTGTGAATCTCGGAGATGGTATCATTGTTGGGTTTCAGTCAGTGTTGTGATCGCTAGAGATGATTTTGCAGGGGTTGGTGACGAGTTCGGGTCGGTGGTGCTTAATTTGGCATTAAAAACACATTGACAATTTTGAATTTATTATTCAACAAGTGTTTCTTCCTATTCATGCAATTTTGTTTTTTGTTTTGCTTTAATATTCCTGGTTTGTAGTATAGGGTTGACAATATCATTCATGGATTTCACAAAACATTTCATTTAACCTTTACTGATTTCTTTAGAAACACTGCATGACATTCTTTACACAGACAGTAATCAACTGATACATTTTAATTAATTAATTTTGATTAATTATAATTACTATAATATAATTATAATTAATTATATAAATTAATTTTAATTAATTTTGATCTCACACCATGCACACTTTCCAACAGATAGGTACTGTTTTAGACAATGATCTATACATATTTTTGTGTGCTGACAGACATTTAACTTCGTTAGTTGCAACAGAGAAGTGCACTGATAACTTTTATTGTCAATGTGAATTTCGTCATAGGACATCGATGTTTCATGAGTGAACACTTTCATTCTAAAGTCAATGTGTGATAATGTAGTACATACCTGGCCAAAAACACAACTGAAAGAATCCTGTCGTATCATTTGAGACATAGGACGGTCACCTTGAACGTTCATTTGATTTTTCTACATTTCTAGAACTTTTGAAATTATTCTCTATATCATGTTTATGTGTTAAAATGGTGTCCATACTAACTTCACAATTAGCACCATCTAATGGTAGCAACACCTGATTAATCATTATTGACCTCAGTGATAATCTGAATTGGCTTATATTAAGTGTTACATTTTGTAAGTAAAAGCCTATAACCAAATCTGGATTGTAAGTCTGTCCATAGTTGCTGGAGACATGACATATTCTCACACTACTTAATAGCAGCAAGAGATGCCTTATGCAATATAAAATTTAGAAAAAGTCGCTCATGTCCCTTAAGAAAGTCCTGTGAGGTGACATGTCTGATGGACTTTTGGAAGGTCTTACTTACCTTAAAGGTACTAGAGTTGAAGTGAATAATTCTATAGATTTTCTCTAAAAAATCAGCTGTTTGAATTGCTTCATGTAGCATACTATTTAAACTATGCAAGTCGAAATTCCAGTACTGACAGAATGACTCATGACTTGTGGAGCCAAGCAAACGTGCATTTCACTGAATGGTGGGTGTTTTACATGTTTGACAGTTAACTTACAAGCTAGTCTTAGATTCGTAAGTTTGTCTTGTTCATAACATTCTTGAGTAAAATGTCACTTGTGTAGTACCAACCATTATTTGTGGCGACTTAAATGTCGGGCTCACACCGCAGCAGATACGGGACGGTGCACCTACCTACCTGATGTTACACAGTTTGGCTTCCTGCCGCCTCCTTCTTTTGAACACCGGTGACCCCACGCACTGTGTGCCACCTCCCCAACATCCGTCTTCTCCCGACCTTACTTTGTTATTTCCCATGCATATGATTTCGTATCTCTTGGCCCATTAATACAGAGCTCGCGCCACTTTACCTTCCCACATTCCCTAGTTACACTTTTTTTTCAATCTTCTGACAGATAGCCGCATTTAGCTCCATCTTCGCTATATTTTACAAATTAAAGAAGAAAAACAAACTCCCCACGTTTCTGTTCCCAGTGCCTCCCCCAGGGTACTTCCCTTAGTACTCTCTGTTTTATCCTATACATTCACACATTAAGTACATTGCTGTGTCAGCACAGCCAACTTCTTTTATATGCCGACTATTTAGTTTTATACTCACGAACGACATTACACACTGTGCGCCAGTCTCCAACCACCCTTCAGGCCGATTTGAACCTCCTACTTGCGAAGCTCAGTGACCTGGGACTGACGGATCACCCTGATAAAAGCGTATGAATATTTTTTTCAACTAGGCCGGCCTCTGCTGCATGCCAATATGTGCATTGGGGAAAATCCTCTTCATTTGGCTCGATCCGTCAAATTTCTCGGTTTGCACTTAGATCACAACCTGAGTTGTAAATCACAGGCGATTTACCTTCATTCATCCCTCTTAGATACTAGTACTCTTTTTCGTTATTTGCAAGGGTGTAGCTAGAGGCACATCCACAGAATTGTACCGCATATACTTATCTTTATGTCGGGCTAAATTAGATTACGGTTTGATAGTTATTACTCATCTTCCCAAGGCGTGACAGAGGAAAATAGACTCTGTCCTTTATCACATTGGCAAAACCATACTTGGGTAGTGGGGGGGGGGGGGGGGCAAACATTCTAGGATAAAGGTGTTTTCGAAGCTGGTAGTTGCTTGTATTCGTTATCGTCTGATTTACCTATTGGTTTTCCGGAAGTGTCGAACTTTGGAGGGATGCACAGTTTCCCCAGGCTGCCGCTCTACTTAGTGGACTACTCGGTCCATCAACCGCAGCCGACTCTTTTGACCTCCAATCCGTTTCGCGGGGACCCGTTTACACCATAAAGGTTCCGCCTTTTCCTGACCCAACACTCGGCATCGGTGACTCAATCTTTTTTCCACCTCCTTACCGACAGATCCGTTACCCCCATAAGTGCGGGTGCTGCGTTTATAAACTGGACCACAAAAACGTCTGCACGGGTTTCTCTCCCTGCGGGGTTTTCCAATTATTTTGCTGAGATTTATACCCTTTATTTAGTGCTGCGTTCTACCCTTTGTATTGGCAATCCCAGGATTCTGTTTTGTTTGGGCTCTTTGGGCGCTCTTGGAAGCATCAGCTGCCCCTGAATGCCGCCAGGGGTGGACTTGTGGGAGGTGCTGCGTCCTTTAGAAATCTCCAAACACCTTAACCGACGCAGTACTATTCAATTCTTATGGGTTCCAGGACATGCAAATATTTAGGGCAACGAAACTGCCGACCCCCTGGTTAGAGAGGCAGCAAATCTCCCCGCACCGATGAACCGGTCACCTTCCCTTGAAGGTATGTTGCACGGCTGATATCTGACCACTTGGTTTCTCATCTTTCTAACTTTTCCGCCCTACCTTCCCTTACAAAGCGTTCTGCATGGTTTAAGAAATACACTCGGTAGAACTGCAATATCTCAAAAATCCGACTTGGCGTTGCCGTTACACCGGCCTACTTATTTAAGATCCGCCAAAGGTCCTCCCCAATCTGTGATTGTTGTGCCTACGGCTATATCAACCACATCTGTTTTCCTTCCATACATTTTCTGTTACGCAACTTACCAGCACTCTAGCCCAAAGTATGGCAAAGGTCCATGGAAAATATCCTCTCCGGTTTATAGTGCTGATACTCATTTGCCCAGGCTACTACTTCGTTAATCTCGTTATTTGTAAAATGAAACTGCAATATGTGCTCTAATCTTCCTTTCATTTTTCATCGCTTCTTTTATTTTCTCTACTCCATTTCCATTTGACGCAGACACCGATTGCTCCTGCCCAGGGTGCGACAGTGCATCTTTTAAACAACAACAGCAATAACAGCAACAACAACGACATCAACAAATTCAACCTCCAGGTGAATAGTGCGAGAACCATAAGTGCTGAAGTTGTAATACTGATTGAGGTTATCAATCTTGTAAGTGGACACCATAAACATCAATGCTGATATATTTATAGTTGTACCAGAGCGTTTAGAAGGAGAAGTGTGATCACTGCTGTAGTTCATGTGTTCCGCCACACAGATGGCAGTGCAATTGCTAATGCGGTACAATGCTAATACAAACACTAGCGTTTAGCAGGAGATTCACCTGGAAAAGTAGCAAAGGAGAAGAACAGTGTCGTTTAACAATAACTAATTCACGCATGCACATTCTTGACAGCTATTCACAGAAATCCAAGACAATAATGTTACCGCTAGAATGCAAAATGGCATTAAAGGAATGAAGTAAAATATAATTTCCTGTGAATGAAGAGTTAACTTTTTTCGGGGATTAAATTCCCCAAATCTACAAACCCATCCACTTTCAAAGAATTAGAATCAAATCGAACTTCTTTTATCTTTACTTCGTTAAAAATTAAAATTCCATATCGTTAGTTTTCATTCTTATCCTTTAAAAATTCAGATACTGCATTTCCAGACATTTTTGACCTTTGATTAACTTTCTTAAATGTGATTTTGATGGAAGTTGAAGAAGATTATGATTTAAACAATGTATGAATCCTTCGGGTGACTTGATTCTTAAAAGCAGGCTATCTAAAGGAAATTATTCATAATATTTCATGCCTTTCTTTTTAGTTGCCTTTGATATTTTCAAAATTGTATCAACAATTTTTTATTTTTACTTAGGTATTTTGTTCCATCACATTCATCGATATTGCTACTACTTCCATTTACTTTACTTTCCTTTCAAGTACTTGAATCTTGGCATTGGATACTTTCATTTGGCATTTTAGTCTAATTATATTACGGTGTTGTTGATTTGACCTTTTCTTAAGTAGGCCTACTTTATTACTAAAATGTCTACTGGTATCCCCTGCGAGGGGAAAATTAAAAGTCGTATTTTGAAAGCCTTCTGCATGATTCCCACTGTCTTCTAAATTGGTATCTCTTTCAACCCTTTTTGATGGTCTCTGTGAAGGATGTTTACGGGAATGTATTGGGTGTGATAAGTATTCAGGAGGATTAGGAAAAAGCAATCTCTACATTTTCTCCATTAACTAGAAACTTGTCTACCTTTATCAAAAGTTCTTCTGAAAAATGTGAATCACACACGTAAATATTAGATGAAAGGTACTTGTCCTTTCTTGGTATGGCCCTCTCCCATTCAGAAAACAGTAGTTTATATTTTGGAGGTGTAAAGAAATGTTTACGTTCAGATTTGTTATTTCCAGATCTACAACCAGGTACTAAACACATAGGCATGTCGATTATTTCTATAAATTCACAGTTTCATAAAAATTAACCACAATTCATCGCACTGTAACAAACACAGCAACCATACACAACAATACTCCAATGCAATATCCAGCGAAACGCGCTGTAAATAGCCACACTAACGACTTTGCTGCCACCTGACGGAGGCGGCAGGTAGCTCTTGTATAATCATATGGAAGAGCAGTGGAGTGATCACACTTCTCCTTCTATACGCTCTGGTTGTACCATTTGGTTTATGTTGTACGGTAATTTTGAATGCGAATATATAATTTTGAGTGGCCAGTATGTTAATTTTACTTTTAAACATTGGCAACCCTGTTCAGAACCGAGACTATAAATATCCCATGTTGTGTGCAATAATCATTCAAGATGGCGAATCTGAAACACCAAAAGGTTACTTTGGAAATTTTTCAAAAGAAAACAAAAAAGTATATGCCCCTCAAAATCCAACCTCTGTGGTCCTCGTCCCGAGGGGTGGGCAACAGGAAGTAGGGGAGTGACTGATGGGGTGAAGAACGGTAGGGACCTCGTGTGCCCTAGGACCGTTACGGAAACCGAGAAGGCCCATCAGTAACCCTGAAAACTGGCAGAAGAGGCTCTGGTATGCTGCTGCCTTGTAGCATAGGGAGTTGTTTCTCCAAAGGCAGGGTGAGTAAACCGTAAACAATTCAGGCAGTGCTGGAGGTCTGGGAATATTCCCTCGGTCAAACTTCCGCAGACCAACCCCCTCGAAATGCTAGTACCTACTTACAGAGTGACTCATGGCTTGTGCAGCCATGCAAACATGCATTTCACTGAATGGTGGAAGTTTTACATGTTTGGCAGTTAACTTGCAAGCTAGTCTTAGATTCATAAGTTTGTCTTGTTCATAAAATGTCAGTTGTACAGTTCACCATTAAAACAAATGCCATACTTTTTTTAAGTTGTTTCTAATGGATTTTAACAGCTGTGGTGTATCATACATAAAAAACAGCTTTTCACCTCCATTTTCAATGTAAGGTTTTGCTCACATATATCATAGAATTGATAAGCTGACAAGCTTTCAAATTATTAGATCCCTGATCACACACTACCACCTTTGGTATTAAACCAGCATATTATAGCTTTTCTATACAGAGTTGTATTACTTCCTTCAAAGTATTACCATTTATACCATCCCAATTAAAAAAACACTCAATAACTTTCTTATAATTTTGATTTATACCTCGGATCATTCACTTTAAACCATTCAGAAAATCACACCATATCAGACCATCAATACTGTCCGGTGACGACACTTGCATCACACTAGACGAAAAGTTCATGAGAGTAAGCATTTTTACTTATTGCATATGTTTGATGGAATCCTTGTAACTCCAGAGATATTAATCAAGAAATGAGGCCAACAATGTGACATTTCTTTGAGTTCAACATATAAAGCAGTCAAGATGAACTTTTGTATCCATATAAAGTGTTCGTTGTCCATGATAATCCACAGATCAGAGGAAAACAGGACAATATAGGGAATGGTTTCAGAGGTTTACAGCTCATCATGCAATTGACATGTTAGTTAACACATTCTTTACTAATGAACAGTGGTTTTACTTAGACAGATACATCAATTAAACAAATACACAATTTGATATGCAAAAAATCCTAATGTCATTCTGAGAAAATTGAAGTATGGTGTGTGATTTCTTGCTCATGAATTATCATGAATTTTTTCCACAACTTAGTTAATTCTGATACTTACTACTTGGATATTATTTCCACTTATTGCACAGTTAAATGAAAATGCTGTGAAAGGTGTGTTTTTTGAACAAGACAATACCATTGCTCATACATCACAGCAATCTATGGAGCCCTTAGTACAAAGTTTTGGGGAAAGACTTATTTCTCAAGCTCTGTGGCCCCTACAGTCTAGTGATCTGAGGCCTCCAGATTATTTTCTAAAGGGAGCTACTTAAGCTTTGGCTACAAAATATTCCTACACAATTTAACTGTATATAGCAATTACAGATTACACGACATATGTAATGAAAGACTTAAAACACAGTGTTTCAAAATAAATTCAAGTGAGCGAATCTGCCTCTTCAAAAAAAGGTAAACATTTTCAACATCTTTAAACATGTAAGTTTAATATTGTTTATCTATGTTACCTTTCATGAATGACATACCTGTGTTAACCTTAACAGATTTCCTAGCTTACAAACGTCATACCTTTACAGTTGCCACAGCCAGTACTCCATCGGAATTCCTGTCTCTTGGGAAACCTTGGTTACACGAGAGTTGTTAAGTGACTTCACGACGACATTATGTTGGTGGACTTGTTTTGTTCATTAATAATAATCTGTTTGTTAAGTTTATACAAATACACTGCTCAAAAAAATTAGAGGAACACATATTTAAACCAAAGCCCAAAATAAAATAGTGAGGCAATGCAAATTATGACAGACATGTTTTGAAGTATTGTTTAAAGCTACAATGGAGTTCTTCTAAAAAATTGTTAGCTTTTGTCTGAATAACTCAGTGAAGTTGAAAAATATGCAGAAGCCAAAGTGACTGCACTTTGATTTATTATGTTTTAAAAACAGAATGTAACAGCAATCGCTGATAGAAAATTATTATTTTGCATTCTCTGAGTCTAATATAGAGTAATGAGACTCTGAATGAAACATGTCACAAAAGCAGCCATGTGTATTGAACATGGCCATTCCATTTGCTTTGTCTCCAGGATTCTTCACGTTGGCCCTTCTGTCAACCATAGGGCTTGGAGACAATATATGCGGACAGGTGTGCTCAAGAGGTGTCACAGATCTACACAATGATGTATGAACAACTGGAGTGGTGATTCAGACTAAGAAATAGACTGAGAAATGCAGGGTTGAGATCTAGAATCCCTGTTAAATACCCTTGTTTGACGTGTCAGCACAAGGACACCTGGTTGAGATTTGCTCAGAATCAGGTCAACTGGCAGCTCGGCCAATGGAAGGCCATTTTCTTCACAAATGAGTCAAGCTTTAAATTGATGGGTTGAGATGGCCGTATCCGTCTATGGAGGCGTCATAGTGAACGTCTTGCTCCAGCTACTATTGTTGAACATAACAGATTTGGAGGAGGTTCAGTTACGTTTGGGCTGGCATTAGTTTTCAGTTTTGGACAGAGCTTGTCATTCCATAGCAAATGAATGGAGAATTTTAAATTAATAACATTAATCTTCAATATGCCATACCCCCTTTGCTTATGGAATGTATCTTATCTTTCTTCTACAGCACAATTGTGCTAAACCCAATACAGCATGGAGTACAAGGATGTCTTACAAGAATGCCAATTTGGGGTAATGAACTGGCCTGCATACAGTTCTAATGAGAATACTGCACTTTCACCCTTTTTACTTTTTCTACTGTTAAGTAGGGGAAGTATTGTATTCCACCCAAAAATTTGATGTCGAGATTTCACCAGAAATATATGTTTTGAGGCCCCCTGAACCCAAAAAGGCATTTTTAGAAAAAGGTCTGTGTGTGTGTCTGTGTTTCAGTCTGTGGACAGCATAACCCAAAAACGAAAAATCGGTTAAAAACCAAAGTCGTTATTTAAGTTTAATGTCTTTCAAGAAACGACACGAAGATTTTGAAGAAAATAGCCCCACCCTCAACTACCCTTTACATGGCAAATTTTTCAAAAATTTTAATTTTCTTGAAAATGGTTCTAATGATTCTGATTAAAATGCCATATGTTTGAGATATTTTGATGACAAATGAAATGTATATCTTGAATTTTCTGGCTATAGCCCCTGTAGTCGTATTTACTCTGAAACGACTTTTGCATAATTGGTAAACCGTTAGAAATAGACCAAATCATACTATACAAAAGATGTAGATCTTGCCAAATACACAATTTAGGTCTCAATAAATTTTCTTGTAGGGTGAACCATTTCGGAGATATTCCTTGTTAGGTGTGTGAGTTTCGGAAAACTTAGAACTTTTGTGAAATGTTTCATTGTTCATTTTTTTATATGTTAAGTGTGCAAATACAACAGAATCTCAAAGCTTTAAAACATTTGACTATCGCACAAAGTCTACTGTATTCTAACATTCCCCTTGCACCTACAAGGTAATAAGTAATAAGATAATTTGTACAAATGTTTATCACAACTAACACGAAGATGTAGGAATAAGAGTTTGTAAGAATGGTTAGTACAAGAATAGGGAAAGTCTTGTGAATGCAACACATCAGATTTTATCATGCTGTCAAGAAGTAAACTTAGAAAGCAGAATAAGTCAACCACACATCTGCTGCTAATAACACTCAGACATTAGATAGTTACTGCTCTGTTAAAACAAAATCTAGCATACATGTTCTGCTTTGAGCAGTATTAGTGCTAGTGTATAGTCAAAACGGTGTTCCTAGAAACACAACATGCAGCCAGGCCAACTACATATCAGAATCTCTTGCATGAGCGTCGGCAGACTTTTTTCCAGGGGGGGGGGGGGGGCACATGTTGGAAGTTTGCAATCAGATATTAATTCATCATTTTATTGTCAAAATTTATATTTGTTGCAGTTAATTGTATTGATTTGAGCTAAATAACAATTGTTCTAAATTAAAATAATAGTTTAATGTCCATAATTTATTGCACATTAAGTTCACCAACCTCCAAGGGGGGGCCGCGGCCCCCCCTTGCCCCCTGTTCGCGATGCTCATGGAATAGAGTAGGCTTTGAGCGATAGTCAAATCTTTTAAAGTTTTGAGATTCCGTTCTCTTTGCACACTTAACATGCAAAACAAATGAAGAATGGTGTTCCATTTCACGAAAGTTTTAAGTTTTCTGAAACTCACACACATAACAAGGAATATCTCCAAAATGGTTCACCCTACAAGAAAATTTATTGGGATATAAATTGTGTATTTTAGCAAGATCTACATTTCTTTGTATAGTATGATTTGATCTATCTGTAACGGTTTACCAGTTATGCAAAAGTCGTCCAGAGTAAATACGACTACAGGGGCTATAGCCAGAAAATACAGGATATATATTTCATTTGTCATAAAAAATATCTCAAACACATGACATTTTAATCAAAATTGTTAGAGCCATTTTCATGAAAATAAAAATTTTCCATGTAAAGGGTAGTTTAGGGTGGGACTATTTTCTTCAAGATCTTTGTGTCACATTCTTGAAAGACTTAAATACCAACTTTGGTTTTTAACCGACTTTTCGTTTTTAAGTTATGCTGTCCACAGACATACAGACAGACGCACGTACCTTTTTCTAAAAATGCTTTTTTTTTATACAGGGGTCTCAAAACATACAGGGCTATTCAAAAAGAAAGAACAGATTTCAAACCCTCTGGAAAAGGGTCTACCGACGCCCATGCTCCAAAAGCAATGGTATTAAGACATTTAAAACTACAAGGGAGCAATATAATTGGTGCAGCATGTCCTGCAAAGGTGAGGGTTATTTAAGATCAACAAGGATGCCAAAGTCAAGTTTGTTTTGAGTCATATTGGTCACCAACATAAATTAGCTCATTTGGATTGACAGAAAAAGAAAGAAACAATATGTTTATTATTATTTATATATTATGCCAACAAGCCTACTGCTGGTGTTTTTAAACACAAAGCCATGTGTGGGCAATGTTGTAAAGTATGTTTATGTTGTTCTATAGGTTTATTAGCAGACGACGTCTTTATAACAGTCCTAAAACAGGATGGAATCCAACTACTGTATCTTTACTTTCTCTACTGGTAAGTAGAAGGAAGTATTGTATTCCACCCAAAAACTCGATGTTCAGATTTCACTGGAAATATATGTTTTGAGACCCCCTGAATCCAGAAAAAGCATTTTTAGAGAAAGGTCTATGTGTGTGTGTCTCACTCTGTGGACAGAACTCAAAAATGAAAAGTCTGTTAACAATCAAAGTTGGTATTTAAGTTTAATGTCTTTCAAGGATGCGACATGAAGATTTTGAAGAAAATTGCCCCACCCTAAACTACCCTTTACATGGAAAATTTTGGTTTTCAAGAAAATGGCTCTAACGACTTTGATTCAAATGCCATATGTTTGAGACACTTTTATGACAAATGCATATCTTGAATTTTCTGCCTATGGCCCCGGTACTCATATTTACTCTGGATGACTTTTGCATAACTCGTAAACCGTAAGAGAGACAAAATCTTAATATACAAAAAATGTAGACCTCGCCAAAACATACAATTTATGTCTAAATAAATTTTTTTGTACAGTGAACCATTTCACAAATATTCCTTGTTATGTGTGACAGTTTTGGAAAACTTAAAACTTTCGTGAAATGGAACATCATTAATTTTTTTAAAAGCGTGCAAAAAGAACGGGATCTCAAAGTTTTAAAGCGGCGTCAGGGTGGGTTTTCTCCGGGTACTCCGGTTTCCCCCGCCATCTCATTCCACCGGTGCTCCATCTTCATGTATCATCAGTGTCACCGCCTGCGGTGCCGTAGTAGTAAAAGCGGGCGTTAAACACTACAACAACAAAGTTTTAAAAGATTTGACTATCACTCAAAGCCTACTGTATTCTAATATTCCCCTTGTACCTACAAGGAAATTAAAATAAGATAATTAGTACAAATGTTTATCTCAACTAACACAAAGATATAGCAAGAAGAGTTTGTAAGAATGGTTAGTACAAGAGTAGAGAAAGTCATGTGAGTGCAGCACATCAGATTTTTATTTCTTAGTGTGATTCAGTCAGTTGGCCGCCCAGGTTAACACACTCATATTAGTATTTGTAGATTAAACACCATTATGATAAATATAATTCTCTTTTCTTTATATTCTTCAGTTCTGTTAGCTATCACCACTTCACACATTTGAAATTATATTATCCTAAGCATGGCTTCCTTCAGAAGGGAAGTAAAGCAGGTGATCCTATGTTGTAGATTTATGTCAGGTAAAGGAACCTTAAGCCTGATAAAGCTTCTGAGCAAAATTAAGCCCTTTTTATGCCTGATATAGAATGGGATGCTGAGAACCATAGCAGTTAGAGCATCCATAAAAAAACACTCAAACTCTTTAGTTAACCGGTTTAGATCAATGTTAATTGTTCTTCACATGTGCCATACACAGTTCAAAGCTGATCATGAGAGTAATACGAGTGCAATCCTGCTGCTTTTGGCAGAAAATTAATTGCTACCTAAATACTTTTTACAACCACTGAAACTGATTATAATCCATTTAAAATTGTCTATATTTTAAGTGTAAATAGATAATGACCTAGTCTGTCTTTACCCAAGGCACTCTCATTACTTAGGCTACATAAATACTGCTATTCATTGCATTGTATTTTTATTTATTTCTAGGACATACACAGTGGGAAGCTGGGGTTGTGATTGTAAAACTAACAAGCTGTTAGCGCCCAGTACTGTATTTCATCGCATACTCACCACACTTTCTCGTTCTGGTTATCGTTGATGTGTTGAAGGAGCCTATATTTATTATTTTATGATGTAAACTTTAAAAATAGGGTATTCAGGGGTTATAGATGACCAAATTTCTTAAGGAATTGTAAGTCTTCTCGATCCACACAGCACTTTTCCTGCTCCTATTTATGTCCCCTTTTCAACACCATTATCACTGACTTCTTAAAATATACTCTCAAATATTATTTCTTGCAAAATACAAGTTTTTAAGAACCCTTGATTGACTTCTAATAGAGGTAGAGTCTACCATCCTCTTCTTCACTGTAAGCAGATATAAAGACTTCCATTTGAAATGTGTACTTCTTCAACTACACTTAACTAGAGTAATATGACATCTATAAATGTGACTACGATTAAATTTTTTGGCCTAATGCTGTATATAAATAATATTAATGTTCACATGTTCATAATTTTATGATATAAAATTTAAAACTGTTGGTATTCAGATGGAGTTATGAGCTTGATACTCAATTATTTTGTGATGTAAATTTATAAAAGTGTGTATTCTGAAGTTTATGACTCGTAAGTTTGCCATGTGAAACTAGATAAATAAAGTGTTGTTTATTAAATGGGAAAAAAGGTGTTCATGCTTTTTTCATAGAGTAAAAATATACAGTGCAACCATTTTGCAAAGAATAAATTATCTAAGAGCAGCTGTGATAACTTTCAGCAGCTAGTGTACAATAACGGGAGTAATTCTGGGATTACAATGAACTTAACGTAACATCGCTTGACATAATGGAACATAATAGAATTTCTAGTTTAGTGACATTCTTACTTCATCTCGGCACTTTGCAAACTGATGGGACCGACATTCAGGAATATATTATAATATGCCAGATACCAGACTCTCTCTGGTGAGAAATAAACGAAGGCTTCTAATTCTCTCTGGTGAACTTAACAGATCACAGTGGTGGCATGTTATCTTTAATATTCCAGGTGTTGACCATCAAGAAATGTTAAATGAGATGATTATGCAGTAAAATGTCCTGATTGCTTGCCTATAAATCAAGGTGTGACCATTGTGTGATCATGTGAGCTACACCAACCTGTGTGTCTGTTTTAAGTATATAATTTGGCAATCCATTATTTGTTACTTCCTACACCAGCAAGAATTCTTATGTGAGAGGGATGATGTGAACTAAGATCATCACTATGTAAGAGAAAACTATAAGCAGCAGGATAAATACAAAAAAATTAGTGCATGAACATATAAGTGAATCACAAGGGTATATTTTTTGTTTCATTAACAGAAGCTCCTGTTACACAGTGGGTTTTATTCTGCATTACATGTGCAATGTACTCTATCTGATCACAAACTGATAGTTCTTGCTGACCTAAATGACTTACCAGATTTTCAAATTTAGTCCAATCATTGTCAAGATTTCCTTCACCTAGCCATTTGAAAGACACTGTTGCTAAACACACATCTTTATAAAACACTAACTTCTAAAGAAACTGACACTTTCAAACCTACAATGTGCTCAGGCACTGCCATAAAATCACTTTGATACACAAACAGTAAGTAGTTTTCGCTTTCAATCATAACAAATGGAGTGAACATTTTTAAAACTTCCCAAATGGCAAAATCTTATTGTTTTCACATAATTCTCTGAAAGGTGCCTATTCCTGAAATCTCTTAATAGAAATACCATGAGAACATATGTTCTGCAGGTGCACTGAAGTTGAATCTGCAATGTTTGCCCATTAATGCAGATGGATTGCTGAAATATTGCTTTTCCAAAATGTGAGGTGAGGTGAATTGCGAGGTGACATGGTTGCCATGTCCTCCGAACAGCAAGGGAAGCATATGACTAATTTAATTCTCATACCACCTATGCAAGCACGCCTGAGAATTAGGTGACCCTTTGCGCATGTCTCACTGAAGATGGTAATTTACTTTTGTGAAAGATAGTACAATATTTCCTTGTACGAGTAGTAGTAACTGTCTGAAAATTCATGTCACTCAGGGTAAGATTACAAATTACTCTGGATGTTCAATAGGTTCAATGTTAGAGGCTCTTTACATAAAATAAAGCAAGATTTGTACACATTTACAATGATGACAATTTTAAATTCGTATAAACATAACAGTATAAAATGTTAGCTCCTCCTGCAATTAAACTGACTTCATTTCAGACTAGGCAAATATGGTGGTAATGAGCATGTGCCCGTGTGCATGCACACCCACACCCACACAACGTTTGCGAATAGCTCCCTCTGCCTCAAAAGAAAAATGTGGTTTTACCACAAAGAAGTTAATGAGATTGAGAGGTACAACTGGAACTTAAAAATTCAATGCCACAGCTGGGACTTGAACCACAGACCTTCCGCTTACCAGGTGGCTGCTCTAACCATTGAGCTACTGTGACAATCTGCCAGAATGGCATTGAATTCTCAAACCAGTTCGTATTTCTCCTGGTAAACCACAAAGGCAGTCTCACATCAGAGACAGGAGAAATACAAACTGGTTTGAGAATTCAATGCCATTCTGACAGATTTTCACAGTAGCTCAATGGTTAGAGCAGCCACCTGGTAAGCGGAAGGTCTGTGGTTCAAGTCCCAGCTGTGGCATTGAAGTTTTAAGTTCTAGTTCTACCTCTCAAACATTGCCCACACACAGCTTGTGTGTTTAAAAACACCAACAGTAAGTTTGTTGGCATAAATAAATAATAAGTTAATGAGATTTTGAACTCTACTCCCCAAGACATTGACCTACAAAAACTTGGAAAAGGCCAAAATAATTGTTTCATGAGCTGAACCTCCTTCTTGTCATGTGTCTTCCCTGTCTCACTGTCAGCTTCTACTGTCCACTCTCTTGCTGCTGGGAGTCTGACACCATAATTCCCAAGTTGGACACTGTGTTGATTAAGCCAATAATGATGCAGCACCTTCAATTTACGCTGTTTTGATCACCACTGTTGTAAGGTTGGTCATGATCTTGCCATCTCATCTGAAGCATTTTTATGGGAGAGGAGGCAATCTGGCTCAGCTCTTATTAAATTTGGCACCATGGGTGGTGGACATGTAGATGCATGAAATGAAATAATTTGGGAAGAAAACGTTTCAACCCTAAGTTTAGGTTACTTCCCCAACATATGCCACTTTATGAGGAATAAATCTGTTAGGCAATGACAATTCTGGTGGGGTTTGAACGGTACACCTCCTTAGCTCGTGCCTTCTAATACATAGGATTTTGTAACCACTACATAAATATATGCAATCAACTGAACGAACAAGAAATCATTTGCAACAGTCTTTGGTTTATATGGTTGTTTTTGTTAACAAATATTTTCTGATAATTGATAGATTAAAATCTGCCATTTAAAGCGCACTTAATATACATATATCATTAGCCACTGCTGCATGGAAGGTATTCATATTTAGACTGAACACCATGCTTGCTAGGCAACTTCTCCCATGAACAAGTCATATTACTGCAGCAGTACGGACGTGTAGCATGCTTCAGCCAAGAAAGCAGACGTGATGAGGTGGGTTGTGTATAAGGTAAACAGTGACATTCTACATTAATTTATTTATTCATCCACTGATCATTTTACATGACATGGGATATATCATATATAGCACACTATAATTAATACATAATTATTATACAAAATACAATAGTACAACCTTGTATCATTTATGTAGTTTACAATGCCATTGGTTATTACAAGATATATCATTAAATATTTACATCTAAATATAACATTCATTATAGTTCAGCAATATTATACAAACATTTATCTATTAGAAATGATTTTAGAGTAGCTTTAAATTCTGAGTCTGTCCTATTTTTAACTGTTAATGGTAATTTATTATATAATATAGCTCCTATTTTATATGGGTCCTTATTGGTTTGACTTTTATTCGTGCTCACCCTATGGTAATCATTTGCACTTCTTGTGTCATATTTATGGCAGTCTTTATTGAAAAAGTTACTTCTTTTTTTCTTTAACAAGCATAATAGTTCTGAACACATAAAGTGAGATCACAGTTAGGATATTTTGAGTTTTGAATGTTTCTCGACAGGATTGTCGAAAATGAAGATGGTATATAGTTCGTATGCATTTTTTTTGTATCCTTAATAATCTGTCCATGTTGGTTTTACTCGTTCCCCCCAAATTTCAATTCCATATGTTAAATGTGGGTAAACAATGCCATAATAAGCTGATTTTAGAATATTAATGTCACCATATTTTGCTAACTGTCTCAATAGGTACACTCCTGAGTTCATTTTATTACAGAGTATTTCTATGTGTGTATTGTAGGTTAAATCATCTTCTATGTGTACTCCCAATAATTTAAAGCATTTTACTTGTTCTAATGCAATATTGTTAATGTTTATATTCACATTATCTTTCTGAAATGTCATGACTTTTGTCTTCCCTATATTTAATGTTAGCCCATTATTTAGTAAGTACTGTGATATTTCACAGACTGCACTTGTCATTTTTTCTTCTAAGCCTTCTCGACCATCATTCCAACATAATATAGATGTATCATCTGCATAAGAGATCACCTTGCTGTTCTCCGGTTCAGGTAAATTATTTATATAGATCAAGAATAGTGTAGGTCCCAGTACTGATCCCTGCGGTACCCCAGACTTTACTATGTTATAGTTCGATTTAACAGTGTGTATAATATCATGCTTTTTCCAGTTTATTTCTGTACATTGGACACGGTTTTTAAGATATGTTGCTAGCAATTTGTTAATTTGTCCTCTAAAACCATAGTGTTCTAATTTTGAAATTAGGTGATCATGAGATACTGAGTCAAACGCTTTGGAGAGGTCTAGATAAATTCCTGCTGTATTTTTCTTCGAATCTTTCAATTCCAACAGTTCATGTACATATTCTGCTATAGCCGTGATGGTTGATAATTTATTTCTAAATCCATGTTGAAAATTATTAAGGATACTGTTAGACTTTAGAAAACTATTTATCCTTGCTATAAGTACTTTCTCATACACTTTGCTGAATACTGACGTCAGTGTGATTGGTCTGTAATTACTAACATTTGTGTTTGAACCTTTTTTATGAATTGGTCGAACCACACTAATTTTTAATATTTCTGGAAATAATCCCTCGTTCATAGAGTAATTTATTAAATATGCCAATATATTCAGCAATTCTTGCTTACAGTGTTTTAGTACTATGGGTGACACGCCGTCCCACCCTGAGGATTGTTGATTTTTAAAACTGCTTATTATTTTGTCTATTTCTTCAGCATTTGTCTCGTGTAGAAACATGCTGTTCATAACAGTTTTATCTTTAGTTACTTTCCTGTCTATATTGCCAATTATAATATTATCATTAGTATTTAAAAAGAAGGTGTTAAATAATTTGCAAATTTCAGAAGGGTCATGTAACATCTGTCCATCTTGGTTCAGGCTTATGTTTGAATGTTCGTCTGTTTGGGGTTTAGCTTGCTTGTTTATAATTTTCCATACTGTTTTTGTAGTATTACTGGAATTCGTTATTTTACTTCGTATTTGATCTATTTTTAGATTAAGCAACGCTTTCCTGTATTGTTTTTTTAACCTATTATATATGTTAATGTATGCACTCAGTCTGTTGGTTTGACAGAATTCATACATACTTCTCATTTTATGTTTTAAATCTATTAGTTCAGGTGGCAGAATTAATTTGTCAGCTGTTTCATGGTTAACTGTTCTTTTTGACTGAGGGCATGTCTCGTTGAAATGGAAAGTAAATATTTGCATAAAGGTCTTCCATTTCTCATTTGTATTGCATGCATTATATACTTCGGCCCATTCCTCTTTAGCAAGTGTATATTTAAGTTTATCTTGGTTACATCTTCTTGTATCCCTTATGTACTTATACGTAATGTCTTTCATTTGGCTAAAACAGTTATAAATATCTATAATTTGCCCCCTATGGTCTGACACATGGAATTCATTATTTATTGTCGAAACTTTGTCTTCATTTAGATTTGTAATTATGTGATCTATTGTGCTGGTTGAGTGATCTGTGATTCTAGTGAGCCCATGAGAAACAATTTTTAGATTGAAGCTTTCAAGGATATCTCTTAGATGCATGTTATCCACCTCAATATTAAAGTCGCCTAGGAGTATAACATGTTGATTAAATGCAATTTTGTGTAGCATATTTTCCAAATGGGTAAGGAATTCTTGCATGCTTGAGTTAGGGGATCGGTAAATGCCAATAATGAATACTTTCCCTAATTCTGTGCTTAGTTTTACTGCAGCTACCTCAAAGATCATCTCTACACTTACATTTTCTACCCACTCTATTCTATTTACGATAATATCTTTCGTGGCATACATTAAGATACCGCCACTTCTGTGCATTGTACGACAATATGGGGAAGCTAATTCATAATTTACAAGTTTTATTGAGTTTAACTGTTCCATTCTTAAGCCATGTTCTGAAAATACTACGATCTGTGGATTTGTGTCATTTAGAACTGTTTCTAATATTTCAATTTTATTAGAGATGTACTGTGTGTTTTGGTGGTAAATTCTAAGAGTAGAATTATTGTGCATGCTGTTTTTATCATAGGGTAAACACGAATTTACAATTTGTCACTGAATATTGTCTACTTTGCCAGCTGAATCAATTACATAAGGCTTTTTACTGGTAATAATTTTTATTTTCTCTGAGAGGAGTGACGTTAGGTGCTTCTTTCCTTTATTGTTCAAATGTAAGCCATGTCTGGTATGGTTGTCACGTGGTAGATGGCTGATATCAACTACATTAACATTTGGGTACAGTGAGCATATTATTTTTATCTTTTTGTTTGTTTTCCTAATTTCTTTATTAACACATGAATTATAGTTCAAATCATACCTGTTAGGAATGTTTACCACTAATATGTCCGTTTTCCTTAGTTCCTCTCTTTCCAGAACTTGATTTAGAGCGTTTATAGCACTATTTGCTTCATTCTTGAACACATCGTTTGCACCTGCCACAACAATTTTCACTCTTTTCACTGCTACTAGATATATTTGATGTAGCATCCACGAGTTTTGCGTTAGGCTTCACATAACCCATAACTTCACTATCACTAAAGTTTTCACCTATTTTTTCCGCTAGGCCTCTTGCGTGACTATCTCCGTAGATAGTGATTTTCTTGCTCTTCCTTCTGCTTGGTTTGGTTTCTTTTGTGTATTTGACTCGAGGTTCTTCAGTCGCCGGTTGAGTTTCCTCTTCTTCATTTTTTGCTAGCGCAGCAAATTTATTTTCAGTTTCAAACACATGTTTATTGGCGTTCTTTGATTTTCTGATTGCGGCATTCTGTTGTTTCCATTCTGTACCTGGCTGGATACAGCCTTTTAACTGCACATTTTCTGCCGTAAGTCTAATTATTTCTGAGCGTGCTTCATTTAGCTCTTGGTTTAGTGAGAGACCGCGTCACAGTGCACCAAACACCAATCCTGATGTCACGCAGAGGAATTTCATGAATTATTCATAGATTTTCTCTGTTCCAGAATCTATGAAAATACATAATGAAGCCACAAAGAAAATGATTAAATGTAGATCAGCATACCATCGTGGATGTTCTATAAAACCCAATTCCAGAAGTTCACTGCACTTCCATCACACAGCTTTAATTCTTGATTATAGTAATTAGGTAATATTTAAATTTTAAAAGTTTGCCAGCCATATGGAATGAAGTTTTTGAAATGCTTTCTTCTTGTACTACACAATTTATTATGAGAAGATTCAAGTGATGTGCCAATATCATCCAGCTTTTCCTCTGTTAAAACCCTGCATTTAGGCTTATGAATTTTAGAGCTCAGCTTAACTCCTTCTATAAATCTATTGACAAGGTTTCTAACTGCTCCTGTTTGGAGGTTAATTGGCAGATATATTGTGTGAACACTTTTCGGCATGAATCCGTTCTGACACAAGTATTGTACATAAATATTCAATGTTATAGAACCAGCATCTCATTGAGCATTTCAATTATTATCTAAATAATTAAATGCATGCACAGCACATGTAATTTAAAAGTAATTCAAAAGAAATACATGCCTTCTAACACTTCATACTGTGCAAAACAATGACCGGTAACAGAGTCCATGTAAACACATCTATTACGAACACTTTAACCCAGGGCCTCTCAAAGCTTAAAATTGTACTAGGTGCAATCCAAACCTGCAGAGGTTTCTTGTACCATCTATTGCAGTGACTCCGTTAAGCTCGGATCAACTCATGCAGTGCAGAGTGAAGAAGCGAGGAAGATATGCTGATAGATGGCCTGGTTATCGTGAAATGGATATGTGCAATACAACTACAGGGTTCTTCATTCAAAACTTAACGAGTCCGCAGGATTTCGCCTGTGCATAATTGGGTGTGCCACAGCCGGCTTTGCTCCAACATAAACTCTGTGCGTAAAGCATGTACAGTGAACACAGTTTATCGGCAATCCCCATGAGTTCAAGATGGCCGACATTATACTAAACAGCTGGCAAAAGAATTCCAAAAAGCAGTCCTGCCAAAGTGCATAATAAAGGCATTTCTAACCTCAAATATCATGGGGTTAAAGTAACATACTTTTAAATGATAATAATGCTTGAACATCGTTACCACACAACAAGGAACGTATTAACCTTCGGCAAATCTTGTTCTGCAATAACACTTTTGGATGAAATCACTTCTGCGCGCTAAATATCGTAATATATATTTAATGCATTACTGTGTAGTGATTATAAAAATAACAATGGTAACTATAACTGCATATATTGCTCTAAAACAATTCAAGACAAAACCATGCAAACACGAGCAGTACGTCCACAGATTGATTAATACGGCGTCTAAACGGAATCTTGTTTTAAAATCTATCGGTTGGCCTTTCTGCAACACATTCATAAACGACTTCTGTGGCAATATAACAGATGCAATAACACCAGCTATGGCCGTAACTTTACCATGGTTATATGTCACGAAGTTGGCGGCACTAATGCAACCTAACGGATGTAATATCACCAAATATAACCAGACTGCACCATAATGGGGGAAAAACATCAAGGTTTGAGAGGTAGAACTGGAACTTAAAAATTCAATGCCACAGCTGGGATTTGAACCACAGACCCTCCGCTTACTAGGCAGTTGCTCTAACCATTAAGCTACTGTGACAACCTGCCAGAATGACATTGAATTCTCAAACCAGTTCGTCATTCTGGAAGGTTGTCACAGTAGCTTAATGGTTAGAGCACCCACCTAGTAAGCAGAGGGTCTGTGGTTCAAATCCCAGCTGTGGCACTGAATTTTTAAGTTCCAGTTCTACCTCTCAAACATTGCCCACACACGGCTTATGTGTTTAAAAACACCAACAGTAGGTTTGTTGGCATAAATAAATAATTAACATCAAGGTTGTTTTTTGGGGTATCTCACTAAGCTGTGCCTACTATATAACACTCTTACCTTATAGAACATGTTGAAAATGTTGTCCACCCTCGGCCAAACAAGCATTATATCGGGAGAACACATTTTGATTCACACGATTAAGTTGGGCCACTGTAATGTTTCCGATTCATTTCTAATGTTTTGGTTTAGTTTCTCCAGTGTATGAGAATTTGTCTTGTAAACTTTGTCTTTCAGGTTATCCCACAAGTAAAAATCACACACTGTTAGATCAGGGGAGTGAGAAGGCCATACACCAGCACTAATCACTATCTTCAAACACTTCCCTAATTTTATTCATGGACTCTTCCGCTGTCTGGGCAGTAGCAGAATCTTGTTGAAACCACCCATATGATTTCTCTTCTTGTCAGTTCATGATAAAATAGGGTCAAAATGTCATTTCGGTACCTCTGCATTTACACTCTGCTTGTAGAAAATTGGACCGATTATGCATCTCGTGCTAACAGCGCACCAAACTCCAACTCTCCGATGTAAATGAGGGATTTCTTGAACGTGATGTGGATTTTCAGAGGCCCAGTACTGACTGTTATAAGTGTTGACACCATTTAGGTGGACCCACGCCTCATCGGAAAAAAACAGAAGCTGTGGATCAATTAAATTGTCATTCACTGATGAAAGAAACCATTCACGATAATGCATTTGTGATACTGAGTCACCTTGTTTTAAAGCATGGACACTTGTGCACTTATACGGTTTTAGTTTTAGACAAATCCTCATACAGTGGAAGAATTAAAATAAATAGAAATGAAATTGGAAGCATTACAGTGAACCAAATGAATTGTGTGAATCAGAATCTGTTCTCCCAATATAATGCTTGTTTAGCCGAGGGTGGATGACATTTGCAGCATCTTCTATAAGGTAAGATTGTTATACATGCTTTATGCATGGACTTTATGTAGGAGCAAAGCTGGCTGTGGCACACTCAATCTCACCCAAGTGAAATGCTGTGTGTCCATTAAGTTCTAAATGAAGAACTCTGTACCTTAATGAAATAATGTGCTGTAAAGAAAGACCATTTAAATCAGGGTGAGAACTTTCTTATTTCTTTGAAAGTCACAACAACAGAGCCTAATCCTTATCTCCAGTACAATAATTATGTGCATAATAAAATCATGTGTTGAAAGGCATTGTAATAGGGTATACATAGAAACATAAGGGAAATCATAGGGACAAAAGAGAGGAACAACAGAGAGGAAGAGCATTCTTTATCAAAAGTGAGGTTTGTACTAGTGCCTTCTAGATCAGGCATCGGCAAATATGTACTCAATGAGGCCTTGCAACTATGACGTGTCAGGGGCAGCGCTTATTCTGTCTCCCCCTCTCTCGCAGCCTTAACTGGCACTGCAAACACACCGATTATGGCCGAACTGTCCTCTCGTATTTACCTGAACTTATAAACATGTCTGTCAAAGTGTAATTTAATACTAACACTTAAAGATAAATTTCTGCGCTTTAGAGCGCATGTAATTATTCCTGGTCTATTTAATTTGATATCTAGAATAGCACTTTGATTATTTCTTCTCTCATCATGTAAGGAACGTAAGGTGTTTGTTGTGCTCTAAAGTTCAAAAAGGTACTCATCAATGGAACATCAAGCGGCATTATGATACATGTCATAAGATCACCATACAATTATAGACAAGCATGTATTCATAAATTTATACCACAATTTAAAGTAGCATTACACTGACGTAATGTCGTTTATTCATTTTTTTTTTTTTTTTCCAGATCTAGATCGGACGAACCAACTGCAACAGCTCAAAGAGCAATATTCAGATAATACACCTAATATTAATTCAAATAGTACAACTGATAAACAACTTCACGCCAGCTATGCTGTTGCTTTGGGGATTGCTCAGTCACTGAGGTGTTTTGGTGATGGAGATTTCATAAAAAATGTGAGAGTAAAGTTGCCAACATAATTTTCCCTGAACAATATGATATTTTTAGTAATATTGCATTATCATCACGAACCATACTGAGAAGTTACATAAAATAGCAGAAATAACCGAAAAGACTACAAACCAAGGTCCATGAATTTATAGCCGTTTTTCTCGCGTTGGATGAAAGCACTGACAACGTTGACACAGCACAATTGGCAATTTTCACTCGTGGAGTCACTAACAACCTCTCGATACAAGAATATATGCTTGAAGTCATTCCACTTAGGGAACATACGATAGGGACAGAATTATCTCAAGCATTTAAGTTATATGTAGAAGGAAAGAAACTGAATCCAAAAAAATCTTGTATCGCGATTAACAGATGTTAATTTGCGTGCTATCCTGAGAGTGGCTACTTGTGATATATCACTAGATTTTCATCGTACATTGCTAATAGAAGTGAATTGAAATATATTGCTCAAATATCGAGGCCTACCTAAAGTATAATAGACCACTCGTAGCTGGATTCAAGTATGTGTACTACTTCTTATTGTACTCTGTAGCGAGCGAGTCCAGCACTGACACTGAACGAAGGTCAATGCCATCCCCTGTTCTACATTACGTCATGTGTATTGCAGGTTGCATGTTGAGACATCATACTCACCCCTCATTGAGTACATGTTTGCCAATCCCTGTTCTAGATCATTAAAACTAAAGACTAGATTTGGTTGTAAAAACCAAATTAACCAATTTAACATTGCATACTGCACCTAAACATTATGAAGTGAAGAAGAAACAGTGAGGAAGTGGAAACAGCAAAGCAAGTGAGACAAAGTTTGCACCAAGGTCAACTTTTTGCAGTTACATTTTGCACTGGTACATGCACCCTGAAAGGCCGCGCCTCTCCTGTAATAAGCATTGACTGGAAACCTATGGGATCACGTGGCATTGAAGTAAAATTACAGCCAATAGAAAACCACTGTTTAACTTAAGCTCTGCCAGCTTCCTCATACCTGCTTTTATGGTTCAAGCGTGACTCAGATTCTCTGGGAACTCAATTCTAGGTTCAATGATTAGATACCATCATACAGTTCTTTATGGTAACTTTGGAAAGAATAATGAGGGAGATCGATCATTCACCTCAACTGTGTTTGTTGATCATGTGATATATTTTATTGGAAAATGACGGCACTTTTGGTATTACAATGTGTATTTTAACATTTCTATTCAGAGCCAGCAGAACGACCATACTGTATCACCATTGGCTTATGATGCAGGAGAAACCCATTGATGGCTTCCAGTGCTGTTGTGGCTTTCTCAATACCTGTTGGTAGCAAACACAACATATCACTATTGATGAAAACACTCACAAATAATGGGTTAAATTAATATCAGGACCTTATAGAAGTAAGTAAAATCATTTACAGCCAGCAATTAAACTGATGTGTTACATTCAGATGGCTTTCTCTATCCACTTACATTTATTTTTCCCTGTTCTAAATCTACAAACTATTCTAAAAGCATATTTTTCAACCTACTTCATGTTAATTAAGATAGTTCCATTACATATTTCACTGTAGGTACAAGAGATACAGGGGGCTGAAGTGCTAGTCAAATGTTTAACAGCAGGTTGCTACGTGCTGACTTTGGAATAACATACTCTTTGTATAACATTGTGAGAAATAAATTAATGGCAACAGCACTTCAAAAAATGTGTACAAAGACATTACAAAATCAAAGCAATGAATATCTTCAGAATATTTAATGGTACAAAGAAATTGACAAATTGTATGCTTTAACTGGATCAGGCAGCACCAACTCATGGAAAAATAGGTAGCGGGCAGGGTCAGCATATCCTGTGCTAGCAAGTGGCATGGCATCATGTTACAGTTGCTTCTTCAAGTGTTGCAGTGGCAGATGCGTGTAACTAGTGTGTGATGTTGGCTTATGAATTATAGGAATGGTAACTTCTCAAAGTGTGGCTACTTCATCTATTACATGCTTATCATTCCCATACATCATTCTTTGTTTGGGAAGAACAGATCTGTATATAGCCATAGGTGGTGCTGCGGAATGTTTAGGGTATGGCAAGGTTGTTCAAACAATTAAAAAATATAACTAATGATGACACTGCACTTGGGAAGAACAGATCTGTTTATAGCCATAGGCGGTGCTGTGAAACGTTTAGGGTGTGGTAAGGTTGTTCAAACAATTAAAGAATATAACTTACGACCAGTGGCGGCTGGTGCCTAAAATAACAGGGGGTTCATTACTTTCAGTGCATTATGTAGTTTACCTTTCTAAATTGTATAAAGTATTTCAGTAGCTCTGAAATTACCTTAAACCAGCCTGACATTGATAGTGTTGAATCTCCTGTAAAGGTATATTTGTAGAGAAACTCCATCCTCCTTTCCTTTTGCTTGGCGAATCTGTCTATGACTCTTATTGAAATCTGGAAGACTGTAGATCATTTCCTTGTCAATAGCATGGCAAGGGTGGACAGCCATCTTCATCCATGATACTTCTAATCTTTTGATCCATGACAAAGTGGAGAAACATCTGCTTCACACGTTGCCATTGGAGTAGTAGCTACTAATTTCAACAATTTCATAACATCACCAAAGAATTCTTGAGGCTTATTTTCAATTAAAAACTTTAGGACTATTGCACTTTTCATTTCTTCAAAACCATTTCGAGGATAAATGATCTGTAGTTCTGTTTTGACTTAGGTTTATATAAAAATGGATAGGACTGCACGTCAGAAAGTACTTTTTTTTAGGAAACTTATTTTTCAACTAATGAAAGTAGTGTTTGGTCAAGTAAATTAATGGCCAATAAGTGACTGTAGAATTCAAACTTCTGTTGGTTCTGATGTATTATTTGTGACATACTTCCTTTGCTCCTACATTCCTCCACAAATAAGCAGTTTGCACACCGTCCCTTTCTTTATCAGGAGCAGATACAAATGCGAGTGGTGATTCGAGACACAGCCTGTTTGTCTGCCCGACATATGGAACAGAGACTATCAATAAACTCAGGCTACATCTTGGAAATATCGACCTGTGTAAGCCGCGCTGCAGCACGACTGGGATTTAGAAATATTCTGCTCTCCTAAAGCACTCAATCATTTTTTCCATGGCTGTACCTTTAAGGACGCAGAGACGTAAATTGGCGCAAGGTGGGCCGATTAAATGACTCTTTCCAATGGGTGGCAGAACGACTGGGACTTCTATTTGTTGACCCAAACTCATGGATAGGAGAAAATGATTTAGGACGTGACGGAGTGCATCTAAATAGGAGAGGAGCGGCGACATTGGCGTCACTCTTTACTAGAGTGGCTGCATCTTTCGGCGACGGACGTGACGAGAATATCGGTGACCGGGTCGAGAACGGTGGCAGAAGGAGCGAGGTCAGCGACGGACGAGATGGCGGATGTAGCGAGGACGAAGGAAACTGACTGTGGGACGGAGAGAGTATGGGCAAAACATCAAATAGCAAAGGTAAGTCTCTAGTGATTTTGCAGGTAAATTGCCGAAGCATCTTAAACAAAAAATTAGAATTCTCAAACTTAATAGACATATATGATCCAGACGTAGTAATAGGTACCGAATCTTGGCTACAGCCATATATCACAAATGCAGAAATATTTAGAAACAACCTCACGGTAATAAGAAGAGATAGAAACGGTAGAGGGGGTGGGATATTTATTTGTGTCAAAAACATACACAATGCGGCAGAAGTGTGGCGGGATGAGGTATACGAAATCTTAGAAGTAGAAATTTCAGGAAATTATATGAAAAATAAATGGCAGATAGTTGGTATATATAGGCCACCAAGTGACGACTTGGGCTCATTAAAATCACTTGCAAAACGGGTTCTTGAAAGTGAGGCCAGCGAGCAGGTAATCATAGGGGGTGACCTAAATCTTCCAAAAGTTAACTGGGAGGGTGAAGTGAGGGGAGGGGAATCGCAGGCTATTGTAAATGACCTAATTTGGGAAGGTGGCTTTGTTCAAACTGTAAAAACCGCAACTAGGGAGGGGGTGGTTCTAGACGTTTTCCTGGTGAAGCCGGAGGAAGCAGTGCTAGAATGTGAAGTTTCTCCTGGTATAAGTGACCATAACTGCGCAGTGGTTAAAGTAGAAGGAATTCGAGCCCAATGCCATACAGGGGAAAAGAAACACATTTACCAATATTATAAAGGAGACATTCCAAGGCTGCAACAATTCCTAAAAGATAGATATTCCTTGTGGTCCCAAACTGGAAGTTCGGTTGAAAAAATATGGCAAAATTTTAAAAAAATCGTTGTGGAAGCGACAGATAAATTTATACCCCGTAAAACACTCACAAAAAACCCTGACCCAGAATATTACAACAAAACAGTAAAACGACTAAAGAAACAAGTTAGGAGAGCATATGGGTCACGTAAAATTAGTACTAATCACGCAAATAAATTCCATGTCTTGTCAAATAAACTTTTATTAGAGAAGATTACCGCTGAAGAAAATTTTTTAAAAAATATTCTCTCGTCTAACAGAAATAACTGGCAGCAGTTTTTTAAATTCGTGAGAAGGCGCAGGGGTAACAAAGAGGAGATTCCGGGAATAAAAAATGTAAATGTACAAGTTACCGACTCTTTGTTAAAAGCGGAAGTATTTAATCGGCAATTCGCTTCAGTGTTCCAAGTAAAGAGCAATGCCAGTATTAAAAGAACGGAGGGGCCCCCTATGATCGTGAAACCAAGCGACATTCGAAAAAGATTATTTAAATTAGGGAAATATAAATCAGTCGGTCCGGACGGCATTTCGGGTGACTTTCTTAAAATTGGAGGAGAGGCAATCGTGCCATATATGCTGAGGCTATTCGAAATAACGGTAAATAACGGAAGTATACCGCAGGATTGGAAGCAGGCTATAGTCGTTCCTATTTATAAAACAGGGGATCGAACCAAAGCGACAAATTATAGGCCAGTTAGCTTGACATCAGTAGTAAGTAAACAAGTCAAGCATCTTATAGGGCAATACTTAAGACAAGAATGGGATAATTCACACTGGCTCTTTGAAGGACAACATGGGTTTCGGAATGGACACTCTTGTGAGAGCCAACTAGTAGCTATTTGTCAGGATGTAGCTGATGCACTCGATGCAGGCGGTAAAGTGCATGCAATAGTTATTGACTTTACTAAAGCGTTTGACCTTGTACCTCATGGGCCACTTATAGAAAAACTTTGCAATATGCAAATAGACAACAGAGTGATTATTTGGATTCGGGAATTCTTGAGCGGATGAACCCAAAGAGTGCGGGTGGGAAATAGACTATCGTCCCCTACCGAAGTAACCTCAGGTGTCCCCCAGGGTAGCGTGATCGGGCCGTTGCTTTTCTTAGCATATGTAAATGATTTATGGAAAGGGATAACATCACAAATTCGGCTATTTGCGGATGATTGTATAATCTATAGAAATATCAAGACCGAAGGTGACGTTAATAACTTACAAGAAGATTTAAACAAAATTCAACTCTGGGCGCAATCCAATCAAATGGAGATAAATCCAAGTAAATGTAAAACAATTATATTTTCAAGGACAAGAACAGAAGAAAATGTGATGTATAAATTAGATAACAAGAGAATACCCAGGGTAAGTAGCACTAGATATCTAGGTGTAATAATAAATGAAAGATTGGAATGGGGGGAACATGTAAACTCGGTCACTGGAAAAGCCTGCAAAGCATTGCACTTTGTAATGAGAATATTAAAACGCAGCAATGGGAAATCGCGAAATTTAGCTTACACATCCTTAGTCCGACCAATATTAGAATATAGCGCAGCATGCTGGGATCCATATCGGGTTGGTCAAAAACAAGCACTCGAGAGAGTTCAAAAACGAGCAGCTAAATTTGTTGATAGAGGAAAGCGATTTGAAAACCCTACAGGCACTGCTACCTCCTGGGAATCATTGGAGAAACGTAGAAAACGGGCAAGGCTATGTGCAATCTTTAGAGCATATAAGGGGGAACCTGCATGGAAAGATATAACAAAGCGGTTGTTGACACCATCATATAGGGGAAGGAATGATCACTCTAAAAAAATAAGAAACAGGGAACAGAAAACTGATATAGGTAAATTTTCCTTTACCAATAGAACAATTAATGACTGGAACAATTTGACTGCAGAGTTACTGGAGACTTTGCCTCCAAATGTAAATAATTTCAAAGAGAGGTTAAAAAGAAATCCTGTATAGTTACCATAGTGCATGAAAGGATTGTATATATGTTGTAAGGAATTGTATATTATATTGTAAGGAGTTGTATATTATATTGTAAAGAATTGTATATCATATTGTAAAGAATTGTATATCATATTGTAAAGAATTGTATATTATATTGACAGCGCTGCCACCGGGCCATGCTCTAAGCAGTGAAATAAAGTATCTATCTATCTATTATTCATGTGCTCTTTTACAACTGCATCCAAAACTGAAATCAAATTTATTATCGCGCTGAATATTCCAGGATTGTTAGATTCTGCAGCTTCATCATGTCCACGTAACTCAAGTTCAAACCCACCGCAGAAGTTAATACAGTCGATTATTTTGGAAAGAACATAGCGATTTTTCTTACGTTGTCATTGTGTCTTTCTATATTCTGTCTGAAAGCTGAGCCAAGCTGTTGTATAATTTCTGTTTTTCCAAGTACTGATAAATCTAAATAAGCATTCTTATGTTAAATAGATTCTTAGTGCTTCTTAACCTTCTGTTTTGGATGACTTAGATTTGACACGCCAGTGCATGTCCAGCTTGTATATTTACCCTTAGGAAACAGCAAGCATGGAAAACAAAATAGCTTATTTGCAGAAATAAACCACAAATCCATCTATTTCTTTCATTTATATTTACATTAAAAGACCTGCAACAAGTTAAATAAGGAAAATTGAAGCTATTAACAGTGAAGCAACAAGATTCTAAAGTAACGAATTTGTTTGTATAGCTTTGAGAATGAGTTGGAGAGAACTTGAAACTCAAGTCAGTTTGTGCAAAAAGAACGTGCAACATTACTAAGATAAGTGAAGTTTTTAGTTTCTAATTTGTTCTTACTTTAGAACCTGAAACAAGTCTTACCTCGGCTTGTTTGCATGTGCATTAATTTGAGAGGAGGTATCGGCCTATCAAGCTTCTTTATTTCACACTTCTCTTTCAAGCTTAAAGCTGAGAAATCTGTTTCTAAAAGATATTGAAAGCTATTCATTCTTCTTGAAAATAACTCTAAGAACAGATGAATAGCAAATAAACACTAAAGCACAAGTAAATAACTGAATACACAGTAATACAATTAAACGATTGTAGACAATCACTCCATTATTACAATGAAAACACACGTGCTAATTGTTCTGGTTAGGTTACTTTTAGTTTGGGTCAATTTGTGCGTTTCCGCTGGAGTCCAACTTGCAGTTGGAGCTGCTACTCCGACCAGCGCATATTCATGTATGCCTAGCGACCTCCCCTCTCGCCTCTACCTGCTGAAAGAGCATCCATAAGCTTACACTCGGAGGTTCACAAGAGAAATTGAACCTCAGGAATTTCTGGGCAAACTTTGGCACGTAAGTATGCTGGCTGAACGACTTAAAAGTCTTCCATTCGATAAAATACTTTGAATATGAACATAAAATTACCTAACATGAGAAAGAAACAATGATCGTTTAAATGTAATTTGGACAAACAACCTTTTTCCGGGGATTCACTGAACCACTGAACACATAGGACATGCTGCCTCTGCTTACGACACTACACTTGTCATAAAAATAAAAGATGGGATTCGGGCATGCGATGCATACCCAGGCTGCTTAGGAAGGGACTCCTCTTCAGCCGAGTTTTGTTATTGATTTGGATGCTTGGGCAGAGATCTTTCAGCTGTTTGCATCACAGCTCATCAAGGTGAAAATAGAAATTTAAATTCAGAATTTACGAACAATATACTTTTGATTAATTACTGCTACACATGTTTTTTTTTTTTGTTTTCTTTGTTTTGTTTTTTATGTACCTATATAGTTTGCCGTTTACATGTTTTTGTTTTTTTTTTAATTTTTTTTTGTATATTGTTTCCTGTGGGCACTTAAACCATCTGCACATCCTAGGAACCCAAGAAGACAGTTTTACTGAGAGGGAAAATTATTTGCTGTTGCTGCTGCACCTCCTATTGCTTTTAATTTGTGCTTTTTGTTTTATGGTACGGGGATGTTTTTAAATGTTTTGGAAATGTTGTAGGTGTTGCTGTAGTTCTTCTTGCTCATCCTGTTGTTTCTTATCATACACTTGTTTAAGCATTATCAGAGGCAGGTTTTTGTCTTGGTGGTTAGGTTCTACTGTTTTCATTTTTTGGGCGGTGTTTATCAGTAGTCTTCTGTATGGTCTGGTGTGGGCATTGTGGATGTATTTGAGCATGAGGGTGGTAATGTGTGTATCAATGGGGGTAGTCCTGGTGTAGTTGTGTAGAAGGCTGGTTTTATAGTTGGGGAGAAGCTTGAAGGCCGAGTGTAAACATTGCATTCAAACACTCTGATTTTATCTATTGTGGTTGTTGTGATGAGTGGCATGGTAGCTACTGCTGCATATGTGAGGTACGGGCGTATCAATGATATGTACAGTTGTCTCAGCATGGCTGGTGACAGTCCTTGTTGGTTGAGTTTTGCCAGGTACGTTAACGTTGCATGTATGGGGCAAGTTTTTCTAGAAGTTCCTCATAATGTGGTTTGATGGAGAGGGTGGTGTGTATTTTTATTCCATACTTGTCATAGTGCTAGTATGATTCCTTTAAAGGAGTGGAACATGATATGATGACAGAAGACACCATAACTACTGAAAATGAGTCAATTGGAATTTATTAACCTCTTGAGGGATATCGACGTGAAATCACGTCCATTTAAAATGGCGGATGAGCGATATGGGCGTCCTGGGCGTTTAAGCATTTAACCCTTATTTATCCCTTAACCAACTCAACTTATTATAATTTTCCCTTTATGAAACATTTTAGTAAGGTCTATATACTTTATTGGCTTACCTTAATATGTTCGTTCTGCAGTGATTTACCTCAAAACAGGGATAAACACACAAGGGTACGTACATCTTCACATTCGCGAATTCCCTTCTTGCGGCACACGAAACACTTTCAAAATGGGCAGGACTTCTTTGCTGTTGGTGGTATCCTTTTAGGATAATGTTTTCCTTGAAGTCTGAGGGGTGCAGGGGTTTTGGATTTTCAACCCCCAAAGTGGTATTGTTCAATTAGGCTGCGAGTTATTTATAGTCGGAAGTCAAGGTCGGTCATTGTCCTGTGTGGGTTTAGAGAGCTGTCCAAATCCCCAAACAATTGTATATGGTTATATCCAGTTGGTGCAAAAACTCCTTTTTATACCACTTCACCCTTCAGCTACAAGCAGGAAAGAATACGTATGTATTTCAACAAAGAAAGACACAGACTCTACTAAGTTACGAAACTCGCGTAAGCAAAAGTTGTAATGCTGATCTATTCTGATGACTCAAGAGGCCACACATGCAGTAGCGATTTATTACACAGTATGCTGACGCATTAGCCACACATACAATGGGTGTTTCTTTACTGAATCTTTCCAAGAACTAATATTAGAGGCGTATGACAGAGCAAAGTTGACTTTTCACCACAGTAAAACAAAATTGTGCCATTTCAACGTTTTGTAAATAAAACTCAACTTTGCTGATGACATACATTTATACTGCAAATAACGAGTTTTATACCAGTTTTTGTTTCATTAAAATAACTTAATATTTACACAAAATACAGCTGTGTATATACGAAGCGCATCTAACAATTTAAATGCTAGCAGTTCTTGGCTCGCGGACGTTTAAATGGCCATCGCTCAAGAGGTTAACCTACTATATGATTGGTAAATGAAGTCCTCTCTTTGCAAAACAACCTTGACTAATTTTTTCTTAAAATTACCTCAGTCCTAATTTCCAAAACTACACAGACACACTGCTCACATATTAAGCATGTTTGGATCTACTCACCTGTGTAATTTTTTTCATTAATGAAACCTGTAAACATGGTCATGGAAGCCAATTATCTGACAACAATCTAAAATGTAGTGTTTGGCTTTTACAACAAAGATAATTACTCCAAATACTGCAAAGGCAATTAGAGGGGAAAGGGTACAAAAAGCTTAATGTCTGAATTACGATCGAATACAATTGTAAATACTGAATGTAATGTAATACTGGTAGCTGGATGAGGGTCTATGGTTCAAATCCCAGTGGTGGCATTGAATTTTTCAGTTCCAATTCTACCTCTCAAACACTGCCCACATACGGCTTGTGTGTTTAACCTCTTGAGCGATGGCCATTTAAAATGTCCGCGAGCCGAGAACTGCTACCCAATATCCAGCGCAGGGCATTTAAATTGTTAAATGCGCTAAAAGTGCTTCGTATATACACAGCTGTATTTTGTGTAAATATTAAATTATTTTAATGAAATAAAAACTGGTATAAAACTCGTTATATGCAGTATACATGTACGTCATCAGCAAAGTTGAGTTGCATTTACAAAATGTTGAAATGGCACTATTTTGTTTCACTGTGGTGAAAAGTTAACTTTGCATCTAATATAAGTTCTCTGAAAGAAACAGTAGTCGATCCATTGTATGTATGGCTTATGTGTCAGCAAAACAAGGCATCATGTGAAATAAAGCATTAGTGTATGCGTGTTCTCTGAGTCATCAGAATAAAGCATGTTTGCAACTTTTGCTTATGCGTGTTTCGTAACTTAGTAGACTCCGTTTCTTTCTTTGTTGAAATACATACATATACTTTCCTGCTTGTAGCTGAAGTGAGAAGTGGTATAAAAAGGTAGTTTTGCACCAACTGGATATAACCATATACAATTGTTTGGTAATTTGGAGAGCTCTAAACCCACACAGGACAATGACCTACCTGGACTTCCAACAATCAATAGCTCGCAGCCTAATTGAACAATATGTTGGGGGTAGAAAATCCAGAACCCCTGCACCGCTCAGACTTCAAGGAAAACATTATCCTAAAAGGATAGCACCAACAGCAAGGAAGTCCCACCCATCTCGAAAGTGTTTCGTGTGCCGCAAGAAGCGAATTTGCAAATGTGGGGATGTACCCTTGTGTGTTTATCCCTGTTTTGAGGCATATCACTGCACAAGGAACATATAAAGGTAAGCCAGTAAAGTATATATACTTTACTTAAATGTTTCATAAAGGGAAAATTAAAATGAGTTAGATAAGGGATAAATAAGGGTTAAATGCACAAACGCACAGGATGTGTATACACACCCATAACACTTATCCGTCATTTTAAATGGACATGATTTCACGTCCATATCACTGAAGAGGTTAAAAACACCAACACTAAGTAATTCCTTTGAGAGAGTGTAAAACTTACTTGGGAAGGTTACAAATGCTTGACCCTTCATTTTTCCTGCCATGAGCCTATAAATGATTCGTTTTTCTCCAGGATCTTCCAGATGGGCAAACACTGATACAAGGTCCATCTCTGTGACTTGCTTGACCAAATTCTTCACAAACAGCACCTGCAGTTGTTGTAATGTTTAAAGAATATACATGACTGATACATATTTCAATAAAGGTTGGCAATAATTGAAAAATACGAGCCTTTCTGATTAATGTTGGGATGAGCCAACAAATTACTTCAACACTTTCTCTCCACTTACATCTTAAGATTGTTTTTGGGAACCTCTTCCCCCAACATCAGTTATGCAGTTGACTGGCATTTCCATGGATGGTTTGATCCTGTGCAACCAGGTCAACCCAACATCACACCAGTATGTCATATTCCACGGCCTCATTCACAGACTGACTGCAATTTCTCTCTAAAACAGTCAAAATACAAACAGGAATATACTTATACAGGCTGTATCTTTATTAGTGCCAAATATTTCAGGGACACCTTCCTAATATCAAAACAGTAAAAAACATGTTCATATGAACATTGGTCAGAAAATCATTTGTTAGAGAGTTATTAAAGGATTTGCCTCTTCATTGACACCAATACTAATTTAATTAAGTTGTCCACTGGTTATTGTTTGGTTGCTTGTTCGATGGATGGGTGGAGTTTAAGGGCCCGTCGACAACTAGGTCATTTGGGCCCTGCTTGTTGGAGGCAAAAGTTGTTGTTGTTGTTGTTGTAGTGTTTAACACCCGCTTTTACTACTACGGCACCGCAGGCGGTGACACTGATGATACATGAAGATGGAGCACCGGTGGAAAGAAAGGGCGGGGGAAACCGGAGTACCCGGAGAAAACCCGCCCTGGCGCCGCTTCGTCCACCACGAATACCACATGCGGGTCCCTGGGATCGAACCCGGGCCGCCTAGGTGGTAGGCGAGCGCGCTAACCGCTCGGCCACGGCGCCGCCCAGAGGCAAAAGAAAATGTATTCTGTGAGTGAATAGCGACATGCACTACATGTTTGGCCCTATAGATGGGAACACATCATGAGCATGTGAGCTGTATGCAAAAAGGTAAGCAGACAAGCAGTTACGTAGTTTACGAACATTCTCAAGAATTCACCCACACCTAAGAGAGAGTGGCTCATTTCAGAGGACTGTTTCAAATGTTAGAAGACCAAGATCCTCAAACAGTTCTTTGTGATGTAGGCTAAAACCCACCAAATATCGCAAGGCAGGCATTACCCACATGACTACCTGGAGGATTTTGCATGAAGGTCTCCCGTATGTGTATCACCTTAAGTAGGTGCAAGGATTAAATGTGGCAGACTTTGAGTCAAGAAGAACTTTCAGCCATCGCGTATTACAGAACTGTACCATGTTCATGAATTTCTCAGCTTGCACTTTGTTCATTGGTGAGGCTGGGTTTACTCATGACTAAAGCCTGGATTTCTAAGCAAAATGCTTAACTTTTTCCACACTTTTAAAGATAAACAGAAAGGTTATACTTCATAAGACAAATCCAGATGAGCAGTTTTAACTGTTTATTTCGCAGGAAAATGTTTTTGCTTACTTATTTTACTATATTTAATTAAAACAGCATATTTTACCCAAAATTGTAAATTTAAAAGTTCATATTTCACAGTTATCCGTGATTTATCAGTGATTTGCTATTTTCCTGGCTAAATGTGTAAGAAAGAAATACTAGAGTGTAGTCAGATGTGAAATAATTCTGCAAGGAGAAACACATCTGTTGCGATTGGGTAGGGTCAACTAAGTCAGTTATTGCCTGAAATATCACAATGATGTCATGGACAAGGATTGTAATTCCCTGAGTTGCAAGCTGCAGAGTGTTGTACAAGGATGGTGATTTCCCAAGTTTCAAGCTGCAGCATATTGCACAAGGATGGTAATTCCCCAAGTTCCAAACTGCAGCATGTTTTGCAATGGTCGTTAGTCCAGCAAGTAAGATGTGCACAATTGCTCACTGTTCTAGTTACAGAAGGCCACCCACAAAAACCTCTCAGCATTCCTATGCAAATGCATAAACGAGTTTGGAAAAAATATTTTCAGTGAAGATGTTACTGTCTTATTTTGTTTGGTGTGTGAAAAGAGAAATATGACATTGTGCAGCATATTAATACCACACGGCATAAAGTGAGGCTTAAGAATAAATCCAAGTTAAACCAGCAAGTGATCAAAAGCAATGTCTGTGAACAATTAAGTCCTAATGATACATTTTCCAAAGACTTTGTTTACCATTAGTGGGTTTCAACATTCCATTGTATAAATTGAATAATGTGCAGCTTCGAGTATTTTTAGAAAAATGCACAAATAAACGGGTGCCGGATGAATCTACATTGAGCAAAAACTATAGGCCACAAAGTTTTCAAGAAGTAATTGGTAATATTTGGAATACACTGAAGCATGAAAAGATATGGATTTCTATTGATGAAACCACAGATGCATCAGGACAATGCATGTGTAGTGCTGTAGTTGGTGCTATAAAAGCAGGTAACACTCGAACAAGTAAATCATTCCATTGCTGCCAAATTTTTCAACAGTTTGTTAGCTTTCTTGTGGTGAGAAGGAATACAGTGTGACACAATGTATTGCTATTTGCCAGTGATGCTGCTCCATATACTGTTAAAGTGAAAGCTGAATGAAAAGTACTTTATCCTAAATTAGTTCACCTTATGTACCTTGCTCATAGTTTACATCATGTTGCTGAAACTGTCAGAAGCCAGCATAAAGAGACATGGATCTTCTTGTTTCTAGCATGAAGAAAGTGTTTGTAAAGTTACTGATTAGAAATAAAAAAATTTGTGGGCTCCTTCCAAATTTATCTGTGCCTCCTCAGCAAGTTTTAACTCAATGGGGAACGTGGTTTGAGGCTCTGTCATACTACGCAGAACTTTGAAGTGAAAACTGTTTTGAATTCCCTAAATGCAGAAGATGCAGTCAGTATTGCCACAGCTATAGAATGTTTTGCTAAAAACGGCATCCAAGAAAAGATACTGTAAATCCATAATCATTTCTCCAAAATACCTGACATTTTAAAGCAGTTGGGAGCTGGAAACAATTTCCTGGAACATTCACTTCCTCTGATGGATGAAATTTCAGTTATACTGTCGTCAGAAACATATGAGGTTGCAAAAATTGTATGTGACAAACTCAACAGGTGCTACACAAAACACTGTGTCAAAGTTCTAAAAAGCTTTCTAGTGAAGAAACACATATTGAAGAGAAATTCACCAAAGAGGAACTGTGTGCTTCTCATGTGCCTGTGGCGTATAAAGAACATTTTCATTATATAAATCATTTTTCAGTGATAGATACAGGAGATTTACACAGAAAAATCTCGGGGCAACCTTCCATATGTACTGTAAAAGCCTTCAATAAGCCAAGAGTTCTGTGAAACTATATCATCACATTTGCATATATTCATTCTTGCTTAATTTGGTGCTTATTTTCATAATTTTTCATGCTTATTTTACTATTTTATTGTGCTTGGAAATCCAGACTTTACTCATGATGGTATCTTTAATTTTCATAACACTCATAATTGGGTCTATGAAAACCCTAAGTAAGTGTGACAGAACAGACATCGGCAGGGTTCTGCCTAAATGTTTGAGGTGGAATTATTCATGATCACTAAGGGGCAGATTGTCACAACCGGTTTTTCTGAAGTTGGCTTACCTTGTACTATAGTCTGTTTATGTTGAAGGAGAGAGAGAGGAGGGTCCAAATGTAAACAATGAGTGTGTGCCTGCAGTGCTCATACAGGCTGTATCAAAAGAATGCGTAAACTGTGCTGTACATGATGACAGTTAATGTTTTTATTTTGTTACATAACACAACCTTTTACATATGTAAAATGTATACCTAGTCTGTTCATTGCAGTTTATTTTTATTATTATTATTATTATTATTATTATTATTATTATTATTATTATTATTATTATTATTATTATTATTATTATTATTATTATTATTATAATTATATTATTATTGTTGTTGTCCTCCAACCTAATGTCATATTGGATGGTGAGTGAATGAAATGGGAGAAATGATGCTCAAATGAGCCCATGGTCCATAGAACTTAAAGTTACCCGGCATTTTTCTTCTCAGGACAAGGGAAAACCTTGGAGAGAAACCTTATCCGGATAACTCACCCTAAGCGAGATTCGAACTCACAACCTCTTGGATGTGAGGCAGAGATGCTACCCCACATTACAGAGGCGGGCTGTTCAGTGCAGTGGACAATAATGATATGCAGAAGTTGTCGAACATGAATGTTCCCTATCTCTCACTTAAACAAAAGTTATATTGTGAGGAAGTCCTTTCGACATCACAAGAGGTAATAGGTGGATAAGAATAACACACTATTTCCCTGCTTGATATATTTCTTACATCTTTTGATCTGGAGGGCACAATTTCTTTTTGCAGCAAGACAACTTGCACAGCTCACATTATTGAAAAACCAGTGTTTTTTTCCTAACACATTCTGAAGTATAAGTTCACAGTTTTACTATCTTCTCCAGCATTGATTTCCTTCATTTTTTCACATACTTCTCCCATTATGCTTATAGCCTTTGGCATGTATGACTCGGATGTATTGGGTAAGCAACAAATGTTAATCTTTATGAAATTTAAGCTACTTGAAAGATCCATGAGATTAGAGATTTTGCAACTTGAATTGCACATGACTCTTTGGACTCTGAAGCATTGATCACTTCCACAACATCATATATTACTCAGTAGAAGGTAGTCTCCATCAACTACCCCATTTTGTTATTATGGAGTTTGGTGTAAGAGAAATTCCAGGAGCTATTTCCTTGTACTTTTGTGTTGGTAAGGAGCTTTCAAAAAATATTAGTAACATTAGCTATAAAGCTAGTGACTTCAATATAAGAAAAGTTACTTCCGCTACTCTATGGAATTCGTGTGGTAGGCAAGGTAAGTGAGACAACTTAGGATATACTATTTGTATGTCCTTGCCTGCCTCTGTGACTAGAAGTACATTATACCTGACACTATTAGGCCACAAAGCACCCATGACACTAGAAAATACAATTCTCATTGTTATACGGTTCACCTTTTCTATTATCTCACATGTTAATAAAAACCTTTTTTCCAGGACAGTTAGGTGAGAGTATTCCTACAATTACATTTACAATGGATCTCCCTGTCTCATCCATACTAACAAATATTTTGTCATCTATTTATTTTTGATTTTGTTAAGAACATTCTGGTACAGAGGGGGAAAACAATTTTTCCATACTTGCTGGCAATATGTTGCTTTGTATACTTATGTAGCAAGTCTCGAAAGTGTGGATTATCTAATTTTTTTAAACAGAATATTTGTACCGACCATCACAGCACACAAGTCACTGTACAGTGTCTCATTTGAATCTATATCTGGTGTTGAGGAATTCTCTTGAATGCATTTTCTGTATTTTCTGCTGTTGCAGTGCCTTTTTAAATGACATTTTTTCTGAGCTCGTAACTTCAATTTACATATATTACATGTAATTATTTCATCTTCACTGCTGAAAATATTACCTCCAAACTAGTGTACAAGATGTTCAGTTTTGTTACTCTGCGCATGTTTAGCCTTACACATTCTAACAGTAGCTACAGACTGAACCCAGTTTATGTGTAAATCAAGGGAGAGAGGGAAGATTACTTGTAACTTAGAATTACTTACAAATGAGATTTTGATAATGCACCATGTTTTTTAAAAAAAGCAATACATTGGACCTACATGTGTAATATTTTACAAATAAGACATGTTGTTAGCTAATGCTGGATTTCTGACAATGAAGTCATTAATCCTCTTGCTCTCCAATATTTTTCACTGATGGAAGGGGCACTAGAAGTGGCCGGGCATATTTGAAAGTGGTCTCGATCCATTTCCTCTTGCAGATCACATAGAGGACAGAGTGGTGAAGAATATATCCCAATTCTGTTCAAATGTTTTGCCAGATAATCATGTCCTGTAATCAACCTGAAGGTTGCAACTGTCATTTTTGAGGATACTCAGGAATTACTGTTTGAATGTTTGGTATTTCCCATCTTTTATTCTTTGATTTTTCATAGTAATATTTTGCAATAATTTTTTTGAATTCAGAGTTGACTAATCTTAAAATGGTAGATTAACTATAGATTTTTGTACACCGCTGGTACCCTTTTTTGCAAGAAAATCAGCTTTCTCATTATCACTCAGTCCACAGTGAGCTGGTATCCATTGGAAGACTAGGTGTTTTTGAAGTGCTGTTAGATGGGTAAGGATTTTCCAACATTCTATAATTGATTTTTTGGTGACAACTTGGAAGTAATTGCTATAATTGCTGCCCTGGAATCTGAGAGAATAACTGCTTGCTGAAAATGTGAAATTCTGTACAAAAGATTTTGTAGGGTCATTCGAATTGCTTCAATTTCTCCATCAAAGTTAGTAGTTCCATGTAGGAAGAAACCATCATTTTGACCTATGTCCTGCTTCAAAGAAATAAGTTAATTTGGCTCGTTTCACTTTTCTTTCATTAAGTGCATACACCTCACTTTTTTACAAATGACTGTACATGGTATAAGCAATTCCTAAGTCTGAAGCAATTTTGATTTTGTGTGAATTAAGTTACACCTCTCGTAAGTTTCATTTTTTGATCTACTGTATAACATTTCTGTTCTCTATAGCTGATTGAAAGCAATTGAGAACTGAAAGACAAAGCCGCTGTTCAACAGTAAACACCATATACCGAACATTTTTATCTTTACTTCTCATTTGTTGCTATGCCAAAAGCTACTGGCTCTAGCTTGCGTCTTTGTCAACAAAGATAAGGAAAATACACCTCAAGTTTCTTTTAAGATAGCATATACCTTATGCTCATTATAATTATGTGAAACTCAGTTGTGTTTCACTGAAATATGCCACGTATAACAGAAAATTGTGTATAAATAAGGTTCTATTAACACGTTCCTAAATCACATTTTGCCGGGCCCTATAAAACCTTACATATAAATACAAATCATTTAGAACTGGGTTACATATACAGCAGGTTCAACTGTACTTGTAACAACATCACCAGCACACACAAATGCCAAACTGCTGCTACTATGTGTAGTTCATCGGACACCTCATACTCTCCATAATAACTTTGCATTTGTTTTTACTAGGATTATAGCAGTAGCATACACAAATTGTCTGCAAAAAGGAACAACATTTCTTTACCCACAGTCTGTACCCAGGGCACTGTAATTTGCCATCTAATGATCACCTTATTGGTCCCTAATTTTTTTTTTCTATGCACCAGAATGCAGAAACATATAAAGTGTGATCAAAAAGTTTCTGGAATGAGACCACAACACTTTAATTTGTCTATTCTGAACTGTCACCCTCGAAGTAGTCTCCTTGGGGGTTGATACACTTGTCTCAAACGGAAGCACCTCTGGAAGCTGTCATCTTTAAACATGCTCAGAGCCTTCTGTAATTTGCAATGGATAACATCAATGTCCTCAAAATGGATTCCTTGGAGCTGCACTTTCAGTCACAGGAAAAGAAAAAAAGTCTGCTGGAGCCAAATCTGGAGACTAAGCAGGCTGGAGAACAGTATTCATCCTATTTTTATCCAAAAATTGGTGGGCACATTGTCATGATGCAGGAACCAGTCACCACTACTCCATTTCTCCAGCCATCTGTGTCACACACTTGATTTACTGTTTGACCCTACAGTACAAATTCCTTATGCACAATTCCTTTAACGTAAAAAATATAAAAAGAAACTATTACCAATGACTTCACATTGAATCTAACTTGTCTGGCATTTCTGGCACATGAAGATGAAGGACTCTTCGATTGTAAAGATTGTTACTTCATTTCTGGATTGTGCCCATAAATCCATGTTTCTCCAACAGTAATGACTCTCCATAAATTGTGGGTCATTTTGAAGCTGTTTTTTAAGATCTATGTGGGCAATCACACAGCTTTCCTTTTGGTCACTTGTAAGGCAGTGGGGCACAAACTGTGCAGCAATTCTTCTTGTGTCCAAATTGTCTTTTAAAATGCTTTGAACACTTCCAAAGGAGAGATCTAATAAGTCAGAAGGTTCTCTTACTGTAATGTGGCTATCATTTAATACCATTTCCCTTACCTGATTTATATTTTCATCAGTTTGGCTGGAAAAGAGTTGCCCCAAATGATCTGCATCTTTAACTGATGTCAACCACTTTTAGATTTCGAAAACGAACAAAATTCTTGAGTTTTGCCCGTTACTTCCTCCCCATAAGCTCTTCTTAACATTTCATAGGCTTCTGTTGAAGTTTCACCAAGTTTAAAGAAAAATTTGATGCTGCTTCTTTATAATCTGGCATTATCACTATGCAGAAAAATAACATCAGGTGCAAAACCGTGTTCACTTTAGAGATTCTATCTTTGCTTTGCATGGTCGCAGAAAGTCACATGAACTCTTCATTTTTATCATTAAGGAATGCTGCATGTACAGTCTGGGTAACAAAGACAGCTCAATTGCAGCATTGCTGTGAAGCCATTCTGGAAATTTTTTGATCACAGATCGTATGTACAGTTTCTCAGAAATCAGTTGCATCATTTAATTAATGAAGTCCTCTGGACATCATCCAACAAATATAATTTTTACACAATGGTGCACCAGCTCATTTCAGTTGGATACTGCATAATTTCTTGAATGATAAATTTTCACGTAGATGGATTGGTTAAGGGGCATTCACTGTATAACCTGTTCAATCTTCTAATTTGAATTCAATGGATTTCTTCATCTGGGGACATTTTAAGTCCCTGAATATGTGACTCCTATACCAAATATTGACACTCAGCATAACCACAATGGATTTTATCAAATATAAAATACTCCAGGAATTTGCATTAGGGTATGTGATAGCATGGAATGCGGCTTAGGGCATGCATTGAAGGAGGACACCATTTAGAGCAATTCTTGTAGCCTTCAATTCTGCCTCATAACTAGCAATAAATGGTTTCAGATTCATGTTCATATGAACTTGTTTTACTGCTTATGTGTTGGGAGGGTGTCCCCAAAATATTTGACACCAAGATGTATACACCTGTATCATTGCTGAACAGAACTCTAACACAAACTAAGTAAAAACATGGAACACAGAAGAGACTAAAAGAAATCAGCGCTTTAGAAAAGTTGGAGAAACCCAGCCTCAATTACAGTAAATTTTCTTTTCACTCAAAATTGTTTTCAAAAATTTGAGAACAGTTCAAAGAATTCAACATTAAATTAGCACCACAAAATAGATAACACTAGAAATCTATTAAACCTTCCTCTCAAAACTAGCACACCAAAAATCAAGCTATCCAGAACTTACTACATGAAAACTATGGAAAAACAAAAAGAAAATCAGAATGAACTTTGGAGAAATAAATTCAAATACTACGTCAGGTCTGCTGTAGCACATCTTTGGTCTTCCAATCACAACACAAAACAGGAGATAAAATTGTTGAAACACGCCAAGAAACCTTTAGAACTAAGCATTTGGGAAAAATCTTTTACAACAAAAATGAAGAAAAGGTCACAAATTTTGAAATCCTTACCATTGATAACACCATCCATTTAACCAAAGTACTGAGGGCAGTACAACACCAAGCAGATTCAAACCATCCATAGGAATGCGATTCGACCGCACAACTGATGGGGAAAATGTTCCCAGACTAGTGTTGAATAAGTAAGAAATGTGTTAAAAAAAGCATTTAAATAATTTTCTGATTCATCCCAACATTAATCACACTCCACTATATACAATACTTCCTTTTATTTATGTGTCTTTCAGTTATATTTAAATAGTCATAAGTACAAGGGGCATTCAGAAATGATTTACAATTGCATTATTTTAACAATACTGCTCAATCCAAGGGCACGTCCTCTCATAGAACAATGAACCGATATTGGTACTCCATGTAGACAGTAGGGAGTAGTTGTGAGCAGAATGTATAGTGGAAGGACAGCACTTGTTAGCTGTTCGACAAAGCCACGGACAACATGGAAGGTGACTATCGTGGATAAAAATGGACTGCATGGTCTTTGAGGAAGGAAGGAAGGAGTCAAAACAGGAGATATTCATAAACGTTTTAACTATGGTATGTGATTAAGAAGCTCCTGCATAAAGAGATGTTTAAAACTGTATTGCTGGGTTCACCTATGGGAGGAAATCTACATGCAAGAATGTGAGTACTGATCGTCTGTTGACATCACAGTCTCCGAGGAACATTTAGGTTGTGTGGGAATTGATTATGGTTGATAGGAGCATAACCTTTGATGAACTGGACTGGCAGACAGGCCTCTGCCTTGCAACCCTGCACACCATTATTTATGATGATTTAGATATGAAAACAGTGTGTGCACATAGGAGTTGAAACAGACCCAGAAGTTCAAGTCTGTGATCAACTATTGGAAATAAGGAATGAAGATCTAGATTTTCAGGAGAAACTGGTGGATGGTGATGAATCTTGGGAATACAGTAAGGTTTGAGCGATAGTCAAATGTTTTAAAGCTGGTCGCTCTATGAAGGCTTTGAAATTCCATTCTCTTTGCACAGCCAACATATGTCACTACCATACAACTGAGAAAAAAGTACAATCCATGCAATGGAAACATTATGAAAGTCTCTGGCATAAGAAATTTTGTGTTGCTCCTTCTGCAGGTAAGCAGATAATCTCCATCTCTTGGGATACAGTAGAAGCCCGAAATACCAAAGACTCGAATTTAAAATATATTGCACTTTTTATTTATTTTTGAAAGTAAAATTTAAAATTTTCTTCAAAGAGTGGTACAGGTATATACTTTTCACTACCCCCTAGCATGGACCTTGACTACTGCGGCCACTGCATTGCCAAGGATTGCCCGACATAGCGAGACATGCACACAGAAGATATTCTGCATGTTAGTGAAGTGATAAGTACCATAAACAAGATGATTCTGTGTATGGAGCAAAGTGAGTTGAACAGTATTTATCTCCATCTTGCTACACACAATATGCGGAGGAAAATAACAATAATAATGGTGGTGATGATAATGACGATGACGATGATGATAATAATAAAGTGAATTATGCCACCAAACAAAACTTACCGATTCCTTTAATACAATGCAAAGTTAGGTTAGTGTAAAATGGGTACGGTAATTGTATGTACTGTATAAATTATTATCAGTTGCAGGACTGGAATACACCCCTAGCATAACTGGTGTATAATTACACTTAAAAGTGGTGTACTTTACCGTATATAACACTGTTTACAATGTAATATAATTTACTACTGCACAAATGTTTCCCACCACCTATACAGGATCGATGTTTGTCACTTCTAAGCTCACATTTCAATATACAGCAAATCATTATAACATGGGGCTAAAGCATGTCTTCAACAACCGTGTTATTTCAGGAGACTACTGTATTTGTGGCATATTGCTAATGGATTGGTGTGTACCATGATATCCTTACACAACGTAGGTGCAGGATTCAACAAGAGTGACAAGGACAACATGAAGGATGGGGCTGCAAGGTAAAAGGTTCAGGTTCAGCAACAGTAAGAAATCGCAGGCAGCTATCCATGAGTGGATCATAATATTCCAAAACAATGGTGCAATAATGAAGTTGCCAGGAAGGTTGCAACAGTGTGTTGATGTTAATGAGGAGTATGCATCCCATGTACATTGAATCATGTTCATTAATAAATAAGGTGCAAAATACTACTATTGCAAATTATTTCCAAATGCCCCTCTTATGATAATGCTGCATACATTCTCAAACATACCATCACAACAAGATATAGCAAACTCATTGATATTTATGCTAAATGTATGCCTAGTTAAATGTAATCTATTTTAATATTATAGAAACCTGTTACATTCAGATGCCTTTCTCTACCCCGTCGTCTACAGACATTCTTTACTCTTGTATCTACTACTTTTTAATTGACAAACATTTGATTTTTTTTTTGCACGTATAACAAGCATACAGTAGGCTGAAGCAATAGTCAGGTCTTTAAAAAGTGGATTGCTATTTAATGCCTTAGAAGTTCCACTCTTGCATGACCATGAGAAACAAATGAGACTAGCTACTAGTATAACAAATATTTAGAGATTATAGGCTTCACTTATCTTTTGTATCCAGTGTAAGCTGTTGAAATTAATCATTCACCATTCTGGAGCCAATAAAAAATTTTAAAGGATGTGGAATAACTTTCATTCCTCAAAATAAATATAATATAAAAAATTTGTTAGTTTTTTCTAAAAAGCATATGATTCCAAAGTATAAAAAATCTGGCATTTATCAATTTAGCTGTTTGGATTGTGACACAGTAAAACTAAACGTCATTTGGAAACAAGAATAAAGGAACATTTTAGAAATATTAAGTATAAACAGATGGATAAATCAGCTGCGGCATATCATTTTTGGTCACTTAGTTAAGAAATAAATCCAGAGGTTAAATTATTAAACCAATTAAATGGATCCTTAGATTTAATGGTTTGGGAAAAGATTTTGAAAAATAAAGACTGCATTATGAATTTTGAAATAGCACCAATTGATTCAGTTAACAAATTTGCTTTGCTACCAGTGGTTGGTAATACGTTGGAAGACAATGGTGATTCAAACCAACGCACATTGAGAATATAAAGGAAGCTTTACGAAACCTGATTTTTGATTAGTTTCAACAATTTATACCATATACAAAGTGAAATCCAGTCTCTAAACATTTATGTTTGAGAGGTAGAATCAGAACTGAAAAATTAAATGCCACAGCCAGGATTTGAACCACAGACCTTCCACTTGCCATTAAACTACTGTGACAATTTGCCATTCTGGGTGGCTCAGTTGGTTAGACGCTGGCCTACAGATTCCAAGGTAATGGGTTCAAACCCGGCCCAGGCCGAAGGTTTTTAAGTGTGCTTAAAAACGACAGCTCCATGTCAGTAGATTTACTGGCATGTCAAAGAACTCCTGTGGGACGAAATTCCAGCACACCGGCGACGCTGATGTGATCCTGGCAATTGACAGCGTCGTTAACAAAATAATTTAATTCAATTTGCCAGAATGACTATGAATTCTCCAACCAATTTGTACAGCAAGCGGAAGGTCTGTGGTTCAAATCCCGGCTGTGGCACTGAATTTTTCAGTTTTGAATCTACCTCTTCTATATTATACATAAATCGTGTTGATTGTAACATAAAAAGTTTTAAATTTAATTTTAGCCATGATTTTAATCACTTCACTGCATCCATCCACATTTCATACCCTTTATTAACTCCGGTGCATCTTTTTTCCTATTTTTAATGACAAGCAACCAGGACAACGTTAACTATTAAACATGCAATGATGTAGCAATAGTTTTCTTGCATAGCACATCATAGTTCCTGTTTCAACGAACTTTCTACATATTGTGATGTGGCCTGTGGGTGCACATAATACATGATATTTCAGAGGTTCATAACAGTAACTGGATGTGCTTGGCAGAATGTAAGAATGGCAGCACAGCTGTTCTCATGTTGCGCTGTCTATTAGGCTATTAAACAGAGTTCAAGAAGGAAGTCTAATAGAGTTCTCAATAGCACATTTCATATTTCAAATTCAAGATTTCCACTGGATCAAAACAAACTCCTTCAAAGTGCCTAAGACTTTAACCTTCAGAGTCAGAACACACCATGGTGTTTCCTGGAAGTATGTTCTACCTGAGCTTCAGGAAAAGGAAAAGCTTGCTGCCATTCCCCAAGGACTTCATTATTTTAATAAGCTCTCAATTTAGACCTTATGGTGGCATTAAGAATATGAGGGCTACTTACTTCTTGACTTCCAGACCGAACCAAGATTGTTTGGAAAACTTTTTTTCTAAAATTTGAGGTCAGGGCACGTTTTATAATAATCCAACACCCTTTGAAGTGAAAAATCTGATATGCTGCACTTGCATGACTTTCTCTACTCTTGTACTAACTGCTCTTACAAACTCTTATTCCTCTTTCTTCATGTTAATCGAGATAACCATTTGTACAAATTATCTTATTGCTTATGTTCTTGTCAGTGCAAGAGGAATGTGGGAATACCGTAGGCTTTGAACGATAATCAAATCTGCTGCAGCTGGTTGTTATATGAAGGCTTTGAAATTACACTCTCTTTGCAATGGCTAAGATATAAAAAGCAAATAATAATCTTCCATTTGAGAAATGTTCAAGTACTTGAAAACTCGCACAAATAACAAGGAATGTCTCCGAAATCATGCACTCCACAAAAAAAATTCATTTGGACATACATTGTGTGTTTTAACAAGATCTACATTTTTTGTATAGTAAGATTTGGTCTATCTCTAACAGCTTACCAGTTACGCAAAAGTCATCAAGAGTAAATAGGAAATTGGCTATACCCAGAAAATTCGAAATATATATTTCATTTGTCATAAAAATATCTTAAGCATATGGCATTTTAACCAAAATTGTTGGAGCCATTTTTGAGAAAACCAAAATTTTCGAAAAATTTTCCATGTAAAGAGTAGTTTAGGGTGGAGGAGTTTTCTTCATTATCTTCCTGTTGAATCCTTGAAAGATATTAAACTTAAATACCAACTTTGGTTTTTGACCGATTCTTCACGCACACCGCACACATGCACAAGCACACACACACACCTTTTCTAAAATGCTTTTTTTGGATTCTGGAGGCCTCAAAACATGTTTCCGGTGAAATCTCGACATCAAATTTTTGGGTGGAATACCATACTTCTGGGCAGTGCCATGACTGAGCAGTTAGAGTGTTTGCCTACCACCTAGGTAGCCCAATTTGACCTCAGGAACCCACATGTGGTATTCGTGCCGGACGAAGTGACATCAGAGCAGGTTTTCTCCGGGTTCTCTGGTTTCCCCCGCCACTCATTCTTCCACCAATTGCTCTATTATCACCTATCCAATGATTGATTTTGCCTGCATTTCATATCATCCTCTTCCTCACTATTATACCTGGTGCTTGGCTGACTATCCAATTCCAGGTCTTCACTCTGTCTGGTCCATAGGTTCCTCTGCTCCCCGACAGGCATCTGACCCTAGGCACAGGCTTTTAAGTCCTAAGGGGTGTAAGTTCTACATAAGGGGAGCGTAATCGGGTAAGGAAAGAAAGCATACAATACTTCTCCTGCCTACTATATGTAGCAGAGAAAGTAAAAAAAGTACACCTACTAATTTTGAGAGGTAGAACCGGAACTTAAAAATTCAATGCCACAACTGGGATTTGAACCACAGACCTTCCGCTTACCGGGCGGCTGCTCTAACCACTGAGCTATTGTGACAAACTGCCAGAATGGCATTAAATTCTCAAACCAGTTCGTAAATTACCCCAATGGTGACTTACTTTATGTCCCAGGATTAAATAACCAGGTTATAAAATACTTACAATAATAAGTCACCATTGGGGTAATTGTCTCTGATGTGAGACTGCCTTTGTGGTTTACCAGGAGAAATACGAACTGATTTGAGAATTTAATGCCATTCTGGCAGTTTGTCACAATAGCTCAGTGGTTAGAGCAGCCGCCCGGTAAGCGGAAGGTCTGTGGTTCAAATCCCAGTTGTGGCATTGAATTTTTAAGTTCTGGTTCTACCTCTCAAACTTTGCCCACACACGGTTTGTGTGTTTAAAAACACCAACAGTAAGTTTGTTGGCATAAATAAATAATAACACCTACTAATACTGACTGGAAGCACAGGAGACCTTCCGTTGCCGGTAAAAGCATCTGTTGAGGAAGAAACTAGTGAACTGCTCTCTCACATTTCCCCTACAGAAGAAAGTGTAGAAGACTTAGCAAAATTCATCACCAGTGAGCACATGACAGCTGACTGGCTGTACTACTGGCTTCACTTAACATTAAATAGATCTACTGCAGATGCCCAGTGATGAACCAGCAACTGTGATGAGTGAATCCCAAGGTGCACTGAAATATCTTTCAGGCTGCATAGCTTTTAAATACAGGAATATTAACTGTTCCTTGGGTTCATCTCTAAAGTTGGCCTTGTTTTACTGTCACTTGAGTGGTTCAACAAAATAAAGGAATTTGAAGTGATTTTCCGCAGATTCCATTGGGAACAATTAGCTAAGTGTGAAGGACCAATGCAAAAGTTATTGTCCACAGTTCCCTGAAATCCGTCCAAAAGCAACCTCCCGATACATGAGGACAAGAACCTTCATTAGAAAATGGTACCTGAACAAAAAAAGTGCAACAGCACAAACCAATAAGCACATTTAACTCTCACAGTAAAGCCGTATTTTTGAGGATGTCATGCACATTACCCAATAGCAGTGCAAGTAACCGGAATGGTCTGCCTGTCTATTCTAGTGCCCTCAGTACTCCACAATAATGAAACAACCTCAACAACTGCTAGATAAGAAAATAAAAAGGTTCAGGAGACAGAAATACAGTAAAACCTCGTTAATCCAGACCAATTGGGGCTTAATGTTGTCCAGATTGCCAAAAGTCTGGATTAAATGAAATAAATACCATAGAGAAAAATTGTGAATGAAATTAGAGTATGTACTGTATAATTTTATTAGAACGTAAGATACAATAAGCCCACCTGATTTTAATTACACATTCTTTGTTTTGTTTGAAGAGACTATCAATTTTCTTTTCTGGTTTATCACACATCTTTTTCACAAAGAGATCAAAAAAACTCCTCATATGATGGTAGTATGTGGAAATCTGTTTATAGCCAGTTTACTCGACAAAGCCTATTACACAATTCAGATGCTGTTCAACCTCACTTAATTTCACTTTCGACTTTCCAAAATCCACATCCTCAGCTTGCTACTAGTATCCCTTGCATTGCTTACCTTTCCACAACTTCATCAGTCATGATGTGATAACCTGGATCATCTTCATCTCCGTCAAGCCAGTCTTCGATGTCGTCTATTGTGCCACCCACAACCAGTGTTTGGTGAAAGTCATTTAATTCAATTGCATTGGTGTCTAATTCAACACTGTGATCATACAAAAGTTTCTTCCATGCATTAATCAATGTAGAGTTCGGAATGCTGTTTACTGTACTTGCAAAATTGAAAATCACGGATCTGAAATCATACGACTTTATATTCTGGAGTGTTTTTTCACCCGTTTATCTTCACCATCCAGAGGCTCCTCAACTTCGAAAACTTCAGACAGGAATTTCTTTCTGTACAACCGCTTTGCAGTGTAGATAACGCCTTGGTACATCAGCTGTATCAGGGAAGTTGTGTTAGGTGGCAAGAACACACATTTGAACTTACCATCGACACCACACAGTTGCTTTGCATCTGGATGCACAGGTGCATTTTCTAGTAGGATTATGGCTTTCACATCATTTTGGATTTTATTTTCTTGATGCCTTCTTATTGCAGGTACAACATGGTTGTGAAACCAATCATGGATGTCTGCTGTAATCCACAGGCAATGTGGACATTACATTCCTAATAGCCCTTGGTTGTTTACTTTTACCTACGACAACTGGCTTTAAAATATGGCTTCCATTCTTTGCAAATTTTTCGTCCAGACATATTTTTTAAGGATTTGGAGGCTTGCAGGTTCTCAGGCAAGGTGCGCCAAAATAGACCTGTCTCGTCGGCATTATACACTTGAGACAAATCTAACTTTTCTTATTGAATGATAGATTTTAGATTGTTTCTAAATGGGTCAACAGCTGACGTATCAGCACTTAAGCTGTCTCCACACATTTTTTGTTCACTATGTTATCACGCTTGCAGAATCTGTATAACCAGCCCAAACTAGCCGAAAATCCATTGATACAAAGTTGTTTTGCAAGACGTACGGTGACAGCTTGAATTTCAACATCTCTCACTGCAATTCTGCTTGGATGAAATTGTTTGTACTACTTATATGTCGTCATCTACTTTTGCTCAGCCAGCTGCCGAGTTCATTTAACCTGACAATTTTCCTCATTTACATCACATTTAATAAAAAATGATAAGAGTTCACCCTTTTTCTTTTTTATGTCCAAAACTGTTTTGCGATTCCATATTCAGCAAATATACACGCAACAGTGGCAACATTTTCAAACCTTTCGATAATTTTCAGCAGTGTTAAATAAGCAAAATAAATCTTTGCATTGTTTTGCTTTCATTTCACGAACTCTGGAAATAATCATCATGCAAATATGAAACACATTTTCTGTTACCTGAAACTAAAAAAGTGGTGAATATGATGAATACCTAATCAGTAGAGCCCGGATTTTTATGTAATTACATATTTTAAACCCTGCATAATATTTTAATGAGAAGTAAAAATGTTGGCAAATTACGTCATTTGAGATTCCCTTACAAATTCTTATTCTACATTTTTTTACTTATTTTGCAAATTTCTACATATTTTAACGATGTTACATAAAACGTACATATTTTCTGGATTTCGTTACAATTTTATTATATTTTTTAAAAAAATATTGTAGTCACATTATAAACTACTGTTTTGAGAAGTTTTACTGAAAGCAACAAAAATCAATCTGCGAAATAGGATGCAAGTTAAATTAAGAATGCGAGAATAACTGCCTCGTCCCGTTCTGATTGATGTCCGTTTATATCAAAGCAGGTGCCGCTCGACAATGTTGACCTCCAGTGTCATGTTTCTCATAGTGCTTTGGGCATTTACAAGAACTGGAGAAATTGTTACCATTGTCGCGGTAGTTGGCATCTTGCAATATAATAGCTGCGAGGAAACAAAGTGAGCCGCTGGATAACCATCAATATAGCGAGGCGATAATACTGCAGTTAGTTTCTTGCAAGACTTAGTAAAATGGCACCAGTTGCGTCCTCGCTATCCTGCAAGTTGAATTCATGGGTGAAATTAGATAGCGTCTTTATAACCGACGGAAAAGTAATAGCATGCTAAACATGCGGTAAAAGAATTGGCTATTCCATGAAATCTCAATTGGAACAACATATCAAAAGTGCTCTTCACATACGCAACAAACACCTACAGTCTTCTAGAAAGCAAGTTCTATTGACACAAATGCAATAGGAACCGTCCAGAAATGAGTTTTTAAAGACTTGTGCAGTGCAATGGTTGCAGCTAATATTCCGTGGCATAAACTTCAAATTCCTCAATTTGGCTCCTTTCTAGAAAAAATATTGCAAGAAAGTTATTCCTGATGAATCTACTACAGATTGTAATCTTTTTCGTTTCTAGACCGAAATGCGAAGCCTTGAGATTCAATCTACTCTGAGGAAAAAGTATCTTCACGTTACATGATTGTAACGTTTGTTATGGAGAAGCAGTTGCTCATATGCTGAATGAAATTGGAGACTCCTGTATTTGGTTTGCCGTCGATAAAGCTTCAGATAACGAAGATGTTATCAATAAATCAGGCAAAAAGAATATACCATATTTCACCAAATAATCGTCGTACCTTCATTTATAGACAAGCAATCAGGATTTCAGCATTTCACTGCCTAATAGTTGTATTAATATTACAGGTGTTCACTATAGAGAAATATTGAAAAATAACATGTTGCCACTGCAACCTATTCAGTTCAAGGGAGAGAGTACAAAGTGCGCAGCATCTTGTAATATATTCCTAACGGCCAATGCCATCAGTTTGGCGACTCCCGAGATGGTGGCTAGCCCATCAATGAATCTAATTGGTTCAAGTACCTAAAGTGCAGGAATCAGCAAACGTGACAAAATGATAAGTGAATGGAGCGGTAAGGGATGTGAACCATTTGGTTAGCACGCACAAAGTCAATAACCATCTTATTCTTCAATTGTATTCATTTTCTCTTTTTAGTTTTAATTACCTTTTTTATTCACTGAAATTGATGTTTACATTGCAGTGTAAGCATCACTTTTGTTTCCCTTCTCCTTTCTTTTCAACTACAAGCAGCATAACGTGGCCATGCTTCAATATGCTCCTACTCCCATTAGCGTACACCAGTTGCTGAGAGTTAACACGTCCAGTCTTAAATAATTTATTCTTCACATAATGGCTATACTGTGTAGTTTTACTCTATGAAGAAAGCTGGATTTCTGACAATGAAGTCATTAATCCTCTTGCTCTCCAATATTTTTCACTGATGGATGGGGCACTAGAAGTGGCCGGGCATATTTGAAGGTGGTCTCGATCCATTTCCTCTTGCAGATCACATAGAGGACAGAGTGGTGAAGAATATATCCCAATTCTGTTTAAATGTTTTGCCAGACAATCATGTCCTGTAATCAACCTGAAGGTTGCAACTGTCATTTTTGAGGATATTCAGGAATCACTGTTTGAATGTTTGGTAGTTCCCATCTTTTATTCTTTGATTTTTCATAGTAATATTTTGCAATAATTTTTTTGAATTCAGAGTTGACTAATCTTAAAATGGTAGATTAACTATAGATTTTTGTACACCACTGGTACCCTTTTTTGCAAGAAAATCAGCTTTCTCATTACCACTCAGTCCACAGTGAGCCGGTATCCATTGGAAGACTAGGTGTTTTTGAAGTGCGGTTAGATGGCTAAGCATCTTCCAACATTCTATAATTGTTTGGTTTTTTGGTGACAACTTGGAAGTAATTGCTATAATTGCTGCCCTGGAATCTGAGAGAATAACTGCTTGCTGAAAATGTGAAATTCTGTACAAAAGATTTTGTAGGGCCATTCGAATTGCTTCAATTTCTCCATCAAAGTTAGTAGTTCCATAACTTAAAGATTTGTAATAGGAAAAGAGGTGACATGTGACTCCAGCACCTGCTCCATCTTGGTTTGATATTAATGATCCATCAGTATAAATATAGAGCCACTCATGTTCTGGAAATCTAGTATGGATTGTCTCTAATGCTAATAATTTTAGAACACTAGTTGGAGTATCACTTTTCTTAACTACTTCTGTCAGGTGTATGTGTTGGATTGACTTTAGATATGAAGTTTTCCTTTGAATTAGGAAGGTGTACATCCTTCTTGATGTCTTGAATTTTGGAAAGAAAGCTCTCCTGAGTCTTTAATGTATGTGTAAAATTTCTCTTGTGCCATGTATTGAATGGGAGTCTGATCAACTTTTCGTGTTGAATAAGAGCCGCTTTTTCTATTTCATATTCAATGGGGTATTGGTTGGTTAGTATTTCCATAGCTGCTATTGGTGTGGTTTTGATAGCACCTGTAATTAATCTCAGACTTTGGTTTTGAAAGATTTGAATTTTTTTTGTGTTTGCTGTTACAAGAACTTCGCTGCAGTAAGTAAATAATTGTTTTATATATACATTGTATGTTGCGTTAAGCGTTGCTCTGGAACATCCCCACTTCATTCCTATTAGACGTTTTAACAGTGAAAGGCACCTCTCTGCTCTTTGTGTTACATTTTGTATATTTTTGGTCCATGTAAGTTTGGTATCAAATGTAACTCCTAAATACTTTGCTTCCTTTGTTTCTGGTAATTGTTGACCCTCAAAATTTAGTTTTATTTTTAGTGGTTTTTTTCTTAGTGAAAAGATTTGGTATTTTGATTTTGTTGTATTAACAGCCATTAAATTTTCTTTGGTCCACCTCTGTAAGTTGGTTAAGGATTGTTGCATGGTTTTTTCTAGTTCTGTGCTTTTGCTTTTTGGTTTTGAAGTCCACATTGCTAAATCATCAGCAAATAGTGCACACTTCACACCTGATTCTTGTATTTGTTGTGGCAGATTGTTAATAAATATATTAAAAAGTGTAGTGCTGAGCACTGCGCCTTGTGGTAAGCCACGGTGTACTTGTTTGTATTTCGATATTTTCTTCCATATCTGGTTGCAATAAAGCGTTGTGTTAGGAAATGACATAGCCATGAAAACATTGGACCTTGTATCCCTATTTTTTTTACTTTCTTTAGTAGTTTTGTTCTGCATATAGAATCATATGCACTTTGAATGAAATAAGGGTATTCACAAGATGTGAAGTCATGATTCATACAGTACTGGATGCAGATTCAAATCAAGACTATTTCTAGAAACCTAGAATGTTTACACTATTTTTCTAAACCAGTTTTCTTTATAAGTAACTTCTTAAGGAACTGAAGTTTGAGGTTAGATTTTACATAAGCTCAATTAATAAATCTTTCAATGGTACTTCTAGGTTGTATTTCGGTGAAGCAACAGAGGATTTTCAAAACTCCTTGAATGTTCATGGCAACATTAGCAAACAAAAAAAATAATTATAAGCAAAAAGAAAGGAATAAGTTGTTTGGGAAGTTATAAGTCATGAGGGGCTAGATGAAGATTCAAATCTGATTGCTTTTAGAATTCCAGGACACATGTATATACTATTTAGGTATAGTATGTAGAAGAAATTACCTGTCTGAGTGAACTGATGAGAAAATTCATGCTAATATTTCACATTTAAAGTTATATCCATTGAATATGTGTGAATTCTTGACTATATGAATATTGTATCTATTTTATAAGCGTCAGTATGAAATCCAAAGCTATTCAACAGAAGTAAAGATGGCCAACATTGACTGTAAGAAACAGTTACGATCAATAACGAAAGAGGAACAGTGGTTGTTGGCCATATAACTGGGAAAAGTAAATACCAGACCCTATACACCACTAATCTAAATGTCGTGCAATATAGACGTCTATTTGAGTGATTGTGCATAATGGACTATGTATCAGCAATTCTTAATCGAGGACTGGATTGCCAGAAGATATTCCAAGAAGCATTGCGCAAGAGTATTTACTATTTGCGATTGTACATAAAAAGTTGACTAATATTTTATGAGAGAAGCTGAGAAAGCTTAAGAAATCCAGACGCTATATTGAGTTTGGCATACACAAGAATTACAAAGAAAAATATTCAACAAAGTTAACTCAAATAGCTTCAGTGAACAGTGAAACGATTTGCTGTAATATTGTTACTTCATTGTTATCTTTTACCTGCAAACCCTTCCACGACCCAAGAGTCCCAATGACAACCCGTCACGGGTACTAAGAAACAGTTACCCATCTTATGACGTTATGAGCATCTGGATTTTGAAGTTAATACTTTGCATAGTAAGGTTAATTAATAAGACTGAATTTCAATGTAACATCTGGGTTATGTTTTTCTGATGCAATACAGGATTTTGAAACTTCTATGCCCATTGCTATGTTTCTATATATTTCCACGAGTACTATATGGCTCATAAATTCTGATACTCTCTTCAAATTTACTTTTAAGTACAAAGAAATCGACGTATGTTCAGAAGTATGCATCTAATCATGCTCAACATGAGAAGAGAATGAACTTGTAAAACTGAGAATGTACTTGCTTTTATTCACATCAAATATGAGTACATATTCTTGTAAGATGGTTGCCTGAGTATGTTCTGCTCTGCTTGCATTACTTGAATAATTCTCAAAATGAAGTAGGTGCTCAAAAGCCTTTATTTTTACCAAACGGAGTATTTACTTGAACAAATGAAGCATATACTATATACTCATTTTTATTCATATAACCCTGATTTCTATGTTCAGAAAATGCTGTTAAGAAAGTATGCACATTAATGATCAGTACCTGGGCGACTGAGCTTCGCCCGACATTGCCCCCCCCCCCCCCCCCCCCCGTGAAATCTTGTTTTTTGGGAGAAGATACTTATTTAGATAAACTTGAAAAGCAAAACATTAACTTAATAAAAATTTTTATTGCAATTGTTAAATCATTTCCAAAATACCAGAGATACAGAGATACATATTTCATAAGCACCATCATTTCGGTTGCAAAACATCTACTGCTGAACGCAGGCCTCTCCCATAGATATCCACCTACTTTGAGGTTTTCATCCAGCATTTGTTCCACAATGGAAATCAGTTCTTTGGTGCTGCAGTCAACTATCTTTCAGGGCATTAACATGTTAGCCAAGGTCCTTCATCTTTCCGTCGAGTTCTTACATGGCTTCCTTAACATCGGCCAGTTGCCCCTAGTATTCTCCGATAGCTCATCCTCATATCAGCCATTTCCGTTTTCACCTTTTCCATTCTGGAGTTTACAATTTTCAATTTGGCTTCCATTTTTGTTGCCATATTTTCCATTCCGTAGTTTACAGTTTTCAATTCAGCTTTCATATTTGTTTCCATCTGTCGCATTCCAGACTTAATTTTATTTCCCATTATGTCCATCTTGGCTAACATTTGTTTCCTGAACTGTTCCATATCGTGGTTTTCGTTGCACTCCTGACACCAATTGTGACAACTTAGTCTTTTAACTACTTCTTTATTTTTTATTAAAACACCGGAATGACACTAAGCAAAGGCAGTGTTGAACAATAACAAATACTAGAGGAAAAAAAGCTAGTTGATAAAGACGTGTGAATGTAATATGCGTTTCTGTTTCAATCATATAGAAAATTGTATGAACTGTTCGCCAAAGAAAGAGTAGCAAGAAATGTGATTGTGTTTAGTAAAAGAAGGAGTAAAAAACCATGTGAATGTAATATGTTGCACTTATATTTTAAATGTATGGAAAAATGCATGGATTGTTTATGGAAGAGGAAGTCATGTGTTACGTAAAAGATAAGGGAGTAGAGAAAACCATGTGAACGTAATACGTTGCGTGGTAAAATGGATTGCACAAAACCTTTGCCATGAAAAACACTGAGATATGGCAATTTTCATGACGATCGGTCAAACAGTTTTGGAGTTTAATCACTCTTTAACATACAATCAATACAATATATATAGGCGTTGGTATGTATGAAGTTGATAAACGATAGAGAATAACATATGAACTGTTATGTAAAACAAAAGTAGAGAAAATAGTATAAATGTAATATGTTGTAATTCTATTTCAGACATATAGCAAAATGTATGAATGGTATATTGAAGGGCGAGTAGCAAAAGAAGACTGATTGTGTCTTGTAAAGGAAGAATTAGTAGAGGAAATTGTGTGAATGTAAGACGTACTTATATTTCAGTCATAGAAAATTGTATGAATTGTATGTTGAAGGGCAAACAGAGGATATATGAATGTGCTATGTAAAAGAAAAGTGAGTAGAAAACAATTTGAAAGTAATATATTGTGTAGGAAATTGGTTACCATAAAAACTTTCTCCATTAAAAATACACACACGTGCCGAATTTCGCAGGCATCAGTTAAGCAGTTTTCGAGGTTAACAGTTACATATATACAAACATCCATTTTGTATATACATATAGATGATATGTATTGTTTGTAGAAGAGTGAGTAGAGAAAAAGATGTGAATGTGTTATCTAAGAGTGAGTGGAGAAAACCATGTGAAAGTAATAGCATTTCTATTTCAAACATGCAGAAAATTGTAGAACTTATTTTAAAAGAGGGGATAAAAGAATTGTTTTTTGTGTTATGGAAAATAGTCTATAGAAGAGTAGAGAAAGAGATCTGAATGTGTTACCTGAATTTGAGTAGAGAAAACAGTGTAATACGTAGGATTTGTATTTCAGACATACAGAAAATTGTATAAATTATTTTAGAAGAGAGAATAAAAACATGTTTGCCTTTTTTTATTAAATGGCATTTTTTCAGGCAAGGCACAAACATATATACCTTAATTAAAGAATTAAGAATTGAGAATGAGTTGGAGTCAACTCGAAACATTGTCAGCGCAGCACCAAAGAACTTGCAATATTACTAAGATAAGTGAAGCTTTTAGTTTCTAATTTTGTTCTTACTTTAGATATGTTAGTTATTTAGATGACATTGGGATAGTCAGCGATGAACAATTTGGTTTCAGAAGAGGCAAGTAAACGACTGATGCCATTGTCTCCCTTGTCAAAAATGTCCTTAGTGCTTTTGAAACAAAGTATTGCCCAGGCTACATTCTGTGATCTCAGTAAAGCGTTCGACTGTGTAGATCATACTCATTTACTAAGAAAATTAAAATTCTATGGCATAAATGACACTGCACTAAAGCTTTTTGGAACATACTTAGCAAATCGCAAACAAACTGTGTGTATTGGAAATGAGAAATCCGAAATGGTGGAGCTAAAATATGGCATCCCACAGGGTTCCATACTCGGGCCATTATTTTTAATAATGATCAACGACCTGCCTTCCTTTTTAACTTCGCACACAGTACTGTACGCAGATGATACCACATTTCTTAACGTGAGCACCGATTACCAAAGCCTTAAAACAATAACAGAGGATACCATAAGTTGTGCTAGCATGTGGTTCAGAGCCAATGGCTTCTTATTAAATGATAAAACGCAACAACTTGTATTTAATTTGCGTGAGATCTCGGCAGAAAATTGTTCAACAGAAGTTAAATTTTTAGGAGTCATTGTGGACAACAAGCTCTCATGGGTGCCAAACATCAACTATATAACAGCTAAGCTCTCCAGAGTTATACATCTAATTAGGAATTTAAAAAACCATGTACCGGAGCCATATATATGATCTACATATTTTGCTTTTTTTCATAGCATAATATCATATGGTATTCTACTCTGGGGAAGCAGCAGTCATATCTCTAATATCCTACTATTACAGAAAAAGGTAATTTGTATTATTGCAGATTCAGAAAAAACTGCACACTGTAAACCTCTATTTATAAAATTCAAAGTAATGACTGTGATTAACCTATACATTTATACAGCACTCACTTATGTAAAAAATAATATATCAGACCAAGTCTACAGACTAAACATACATGACTATAATACTAGATATAACTACCAACTTAACTTACCATCTCACAGGCTTTCAAAAACATCAAACAGCTTTGAAGTCTTGGGCATTAAACTGTATAATACTTTGCCAACAGCATTGACAGAATTATTGGGTTGTAAATTTAAAAGTAGATTATACAAATGGTTAGTATCTAATCCATACTATTCAATACATGAATATTTTGAGAGCAATAAATAAAGCAACTTAATCATCTTAGGCTAAATTATTAAAATGTTATGGATAAAATCTACACATGGGTGTTGACTATTGCTGTATTAGCTTTTAATGTGTATAGTGATTCCAGAATTAAGTTAAAATGTTGAAAGTATGTTGTAATATTAGAAAAATTGTATATAAATATGAGACTACTACTTGTTTTGTATATAACCTGTACATACTGTTTGACATTGTCTATTGCTGTACTCGGCTTAATGATAATAAAATATCATCATTATCAAGATCATCATTATCATGATCATGATCATCATCATCATCATTATACCTTATCTGAACACATTACATCAAAATCTATAGAACTGTTTCCGAGATACAAATAATATATGCAAAAATTGTTCTGTATAAGAGGGAATAAAAAATGTTATTTTTTGTGTAAAATCACGTTTTTCAGGAAAGACA